>CM055403.1:26560644-26579852 GCA_029228625.1 Pseudolycoriella hygida | reverse complement strand
CATTATGAAAAACCACAAAAGATCATGCAGGGCCATGTAGGGTAGCGTGAGTTTGGCCTACACTAAGGACACTACAGCGCGAATCACTCAACATATTTTCATTTATTTAATTTTCGTGATTGGACCCGTACGGAGTACATAAGTCCTATACGCTTACTACAAAAAATTTTAATGTAACATGGGGTAGAATCAGCAAAAAAAAGAATGTCTATCTGTACCTCTGTACGTTTTTTCATCTCCTCTTTTTTTTTTCAAACGGCTGAACCGTTATAGTTTTTCTACGCTTTCAGCTTTCACAACGCAAAAATTTTTGGGATGTATGACATATTTTTGTACAGGAAATCAAATTTTTGCGTATGACAGCTGAAAGCGTAGAAAAACTATAACACTGGGAAAACATTCCAAAAAATTTTTTTGCGTTTCACAGCTGTAAGCGTCACCCCAATTGATATCAGTTGTTTTAAAAGAAGGGACGAGGACTTGCGTCACGTTTCCATTTTAAAAAGGGTTTTTGTTGTAATATTAGTAGTTTTGGAAGAAATGAGGAAATAAATTTTAGAGAAAAAATTTCCGGCCAAAAAAAATTCCTTCGAAAAAAATTTCCGGCGAAAAAAAATTCCGGAGAAAAAAATTTATCCCTCAACAACATCAAAAGTTGTTTTTGAGCCGCCGCCGCCGAACCGAAGCGCGGTGGTTACTACTTCCATGGGCGAAAATGATCCCCTCAACTTCCTCTACAACATATCAAAAGTTTTTTTTGAGCCGCCGCCGCCGCCAAACCGAAGCGAGGCGGCTACTATTTCCATGGGCGAAAATGATCCTTTCAACTTCCTATATAGTATATCAAAAGTATTTTTTTTGAGTCTCCGCCTATTTTCCGCTTTTCGGCAGTCACCCTGATACACTACACACCCCAACCCTTTGACACCAAACCTTTATCTCGAATACCCAACCTTGTCTCATACAAAATGTACTACCATACACATTACACACACAAACACATACACATGGGCTTTATATGGCGCCTTCTAAGAGGCCGGTACCTCTCCTTTTTTAAAATCTCATATGGCGTATAATGCCCAGCCGAAGGTCCCTGCAAATTTTCAGGAAAAGTTATCGAGCTGCTTTCGAGCACGAGCCAAAAAAGTCGGTTTTCATACAAATGGCTCTGGAACTAACTAACCCACTAACTACTAACGTAGGATTTTGGCATTAACTTTGGCTTCTATGAAATAGCACATTTTCTATGGAAAATGACGATTTTCTAAAGGTCATATCTTCGGATTCACTATACCGATTTTAATGAGTGATAAGACACTTCGCCTTAGAATTTTCCGTAGAATCCGAAAAACTAATTCCTAATTTGTTGATCGTATGGGGACCTGCGTCACGGGCGCATCGCTACCGCGTGCCCATGATCAAAGGCAAAGTTGTGGAGAATTAAATTTAAGCGAACACGTGTTTCAAGGTCTTGCGGAAATATGGCACAATTTTTGGGATATGGTCTCTTTTAGAATTCGGAGGGATGACCCATATCTCTAGAACTATAAGAATTAGAAAGTTGCTTCCAAAGTCGAAGTTGTAGAGGGGCAATTCTATGCAATGAATTTTGTATATGACCTGGGAACCGTGTCAATCTCCTGAAGCGTACAAAGGTGCGAGAGTTGTGATGTATGAAATATTTTTCAGAAAAAACCGTATCTTTTAGTCCCTCATACAAGGAAACAATGTCAGACGAACAGTTTAACCGGAAAATGTGGTTCCCAGGTCATCCAATTTTTTATTTTCAACTGTGGAATAGCCCAGAGAATCAAATTTTAGCGAACACGTGTTTTTGGGGTTTGAAGAAATATAGCCCAATCCTTGGGATATGGTCGGTTCTTGAATTTTAGGGATGACTCATATCTTTAGAACTATGGCAGTTAGAACGTTGGTGGAAACTAAAGGTCTCAGATGTCAAAAGACGTACTTCGGAAGGGCCTTTGACATTACCCTGGATAATTTCTATGGATCTTTTAAATTCTTATAGTTCTAAAAGAACTTAAAACATTGATTTTTTTGCTCATTTTTATTGTTTAGATACGTTCGAGTCTTTTTGCAACATCTATTCCGTTCGCCACATCTACTCTGTCTGCCACATCTATTCTAATACACACGGGTCTTTGGTTATGTTTTTCTGTTCTAATTTTCGTTCTAATTTCGCAGAGATATAAGTCAAAAAGTTCCACCAACCTTCAAAAAACCAGGTTTTTGACCGCAAATTCGAAAATTTTTGACCGATTTTGCCCATATTCAATCTCGTAATCAATTTTTTGATTATCTTTCAGGAAAAAAAGTTTTTGAAAATCGCATAAGAGTTACCTGATTTATGTAGATGTTTTAGGTGTTTTCCGTCGGGCCTTAGTAGAGATTCAGTTTTAGGGCACTGCATGATTCCAAAATCATAAAAAATTTCTTCCATAAATTATCGGGCATGCCCAGACCTCTCACAAACAAACAAAAAACAAAAAACAATTTATCATGGTGACAGACGGACGGACGGATGGACGGCTCATAAACGTCGTGCTAAACGCATAAGACCCCTTTTCAAAGAACTTCGTTCTTCGTACGGGTCTAATTACCATGAAATTGTACTGAATCACCTTTTTACCTCTTTCTGTAGTCAGTTTTACCTTACTTTACCTTACCTTACTGCTTGAAGTTACATTACATTACATTACATTATGAAGTTACAATTTAGTACATATTTTTGAATCTTCACATTTTGACGTCTATATATAGAAATCTGTCAAAAATGGACTGAGATTTTTAATTCTTCAAAAAGTCAAATTTTTTCTTAATTTTTTCTATAATCCATGTTTCCCTACTGGGCGTCATAAGGGAAAAAAAATAGGTGAAAATCAGCAAAGATTTTCAACGATCGGCAGTCATGTCAAAGTTATGACAAAATTTATAATGTGCAAAACGACGAAAAATAGTGTAACTTTCAGGTTATGCTGAAACTTTGTATACATTGACATAAGCCGACGTAACAATAAACAACGAGAATGAAGTTTGCTGTGCTTTGACACATGACGTTGTCTTGTAGTCAATTCATTCGAAAACACTGACTTTTGTTTCGTGTAAAGTTATGGGCCATTCCACTCAAAAGTAGAAAAGGGGGTGAACTGGGAACGACATTTTCCGGTTAAACCGTTCGTCTGACAATGTTTTTTCGTATGAGAAACTTATAGATAAGACTTCTCCTTGAAAATGTTTCATGCATCACAAGGCTCGCGCCTTTGTACGCTTCATTGTATGGAATTGCCCTTATATTCGCGGTTAGCATTGGTAAGATGACATTAAAACACGCCTTCAACTGTTGAGATTGTTGGTTTATATTACGGAAATCATGAGATTCTTTTATGATTGACGCCCTGGGTGTAGAAGATGTTAATGTGAATCTTCACGGTAGGCTCTAAAAAATAACATTCCCCGACAATCAAAATCGTCTTGTCTAGATAGTTAGCCCAATGGAATCGCTACACATTTCAAATACAGACTTATTGCCCTGCCCTGATAACTTATAGCAGAGCGAAAGCTGGAAGCTCAGAGCAAAATGTGAAAACTCGAAGGCTTTCATTTTGACTCGAGAAAGTGGGAGTTTTTGTAGGAAGCTTTACGCAACCTACCTTTTTGGTGTCTTAAAACTAAAATATGAATGATCGGCGGCGCAAAATGACGTCATATTTGTATGGGTCCTATCACATCCCCTCGTCACAGAAATGTTGTGGGAAATTACCCTTGAAAAACTTACTATTTCCATTCAATGAATATCGAAAGAAACACAGCCAGAATGAATCCATGAAAGCACTTTGTTATAGTTGGTACTTCGTCTGGCTTATGGCCGAAGTTCCTGTGCTCTCTGTATGACTGCTGAATTGGGATGGCAACAACGTTAAGTGATTGCCTAAAATTAGTTGGACGAACTATTAAGTGTCTTTGAAGTGGTGAAAAACGTGAGAGTGCACCAAGCAATCGAACTTGGGCCGACATCTGGAAAATTAAATTCGTTCTCAGGTAAAGCATACAAATTATTAATTTCGTGTGCAATTTAGTTGTTACCTTTTATAATTCTCGTAATCAGCAAAAAGAAAGTGTTAGAACTTAACAAAAACTCTTTTCAATTAGAAAAAGATCTGACAGGTTGACAGGTCAGATTGACATTTTTTTTCGTTAATGCGCAATTTAGTGATATGCGTTAACCTGCGTTGGTATACACTGCTAAGTCAAAATTAAAGCGATATATTAATAAATTAATGAGTTTAGGATTTATTGTAAAAATTAGTTTTCACATCAGACTATAGGATCGATATGTAACGCCCAAAATTTTGGAAAATAATCTTTTGCATATCGAACTCTGCAAAATCTGTGTGATTTTCAAGCTAAGCGAATTTTTTCCGCTTACCCGTACAAAATACCATATAAAATGTTTATGTTATGGATGTTTGTTGGGATCGAAATTCGACCTATTCCAACGATTCCAACTGTCAAAATGACGTTACAAACGTTACAGCTATAAACCCAAAATGTGACGTAATGTTTGTGTCATTATATTTATAGAATAATCTATGTTTTTATTATTATGATTTACGTTTGAAACGTCAACTTGACAGTTGGAATTGATCGTCTTTTGATCCTAAAAGACTCATTTAATTTCCAAACGGTTTGCTTAATTGACTCAATCCCTTACTCGTCTTCTTCATCAAACACCTCTCAATAGCGATTAAAAACATATGCAAGGGACCTGTAGGTATCATGTCAGAATAGATGTGGCAAATGTTAAGAAAAGACTCGAACGTATTTAAGTAAATATTGCCTTAACTCTTAAGTGTATGAAATTACGTCCACATTAAATAGACCCTTTTAGTCCGCTCAACATTTGGATTTTGATTGAAACTTGAATAATTTGACACAAGGTGGCGCTATAAAAATCTTTGTTTGTCTCTTGATTTTACGCATATACCGTACGTAATTACGTATATATCGTACGAAATTCGATTATAATGCCGTGAAAAATTCAATTTGAACCGCATTAAAAGGGTCTATTGTATTGGAAATTGCCGAGAGGGCAATATTGAAAAACCCGTCCGAAGAAGCGATGTAAAAAAATCCTACCGAAAGTACAAAATTGACCCCCAAATAGACAAAAGTGACAATTTTTTCTACAACATAGGAAAAAACCGGCATCGGGTCAAAATAACTAAAAAAATAACTATAGGCCAAAATAACTAACTGCAATTATGTCTACACATCCTAAATAACTAACAGTCAAAACCACTAGCGCCACATATTACTAAGGTGCACAATTCCTGAGAAAAGAATGAAACAACATGATGTTCGTGTCGACATTTAATATCATCTTTCTCTGCTACTACGACAAAAGCGGGGCCGACGGGCGCCAGCCCCCGCTGTTGGGGGTCAAGGTGGTACAACCCCCTTGCGAGGTCTAAGGGGCAGATTTCCATAACGGGGTTTTGGGTAGAGCCCCATGTTCTTATCCGTGCGAAATGCCACCTGCAAAGCTTTTAAAACTCGTCGCAGGCGCGGGGGTCTAGGGGGCAGAGCCTCCTAACGATTTATAGAGCAATATACTTGTCCATTTATATTTTTCCATGGTTTTTTGATTAACGCTTCCAGTCATTTCGTCCCATCGACGTTTCATCCTTTAGTTCTTATGACGATAGTTATTTGTGACGAGTTTTTGATATTCATATATGGAGGCGTCTTTTAGGCTTTGTTAGTGCGTAAAGTTGGTAATAGTCGAAGTTGTTGTGAGCGCCGCAGGCCGTGAAAAAAATTAAAAAAAAAGCAGGGTCGAAGGGCGGCATCCCCCACAATTGGGGGTCAAGGGGGTACAACCCCCTTGCGGGGTCTAAGGGGCAGAGCCCATATCGGGGTTTGGGACAGAGCCCCATGATCTTATCCGTGCGGGATGCCGCCTGCAAGGCTTTTGAAGCTCGCCGCAGGCACGGGGTTCTGGGGGGTAGAGCCTTCTAACGATTTATAGAACAATTTACTTGTGCATTTATATTTTTCCATGTTTGTTTCATTAATGCTTCTAGTTATTTCGTCCATTCGACGTTTCATCCTATAGTTATTCTGACGATAGTTATTTCTATCATAGTTATTTTGGTTTTAGTAACTTTGTCCATTAGGTACTTCAGTAGAGGCCTCGGACAAATACTTACATAGACAAATATTTCCCTCCATTTTCTCTACAACATAGTGTAAAACCATTTTTTATCTAGGGCAGACCTTAGTACCGACCTAGGGCCATAAGGAAATGCCTCGGACACATACTTCCATATACAAAATGTTTCCCTCAATTTGCTCTGCAACATAGCAAAAAAATTTTTTTTGGCTAGGGCCAACCTTAGAACAGACCGAGGGCCCACTTCAGCCCTAAGCACAGGCACCGAGTCCAAATTTGTGTTTGAATATAATTCGGTACTCGATTACCTCTCAAATAGAAAAAGAATCAACAAAATCAGTTAGGATTTATCCAACTTATGTGAGCGAACACGTTGGGCCCTAGTAGAAACTCAGTTTAAGGGTCCTGGCTGAGTCCAAGGATTTCTAATCAAAAAAATTTCTTCCATAAAACGGGAGACAATCCTAGACCTTTCGATCAAGAAAAAATTTGACGGTTTTAGTGCCCTAGCTAAGATTTTCTCGAGTTATGTACGAAAGACTAAAAACCACTTAAACGGCCCTAGCTCGGCGGCCCTTGGGTCGACAGTGCCCAGTTTCATTCCCATAAAAGATATTTCGATTTCCATTCAGGGAAAAAAAGTTTTTGAATATCGGTTGAGTTTTACTCAAGTTATCGCATATTAACTTTGGATGTTTCTTTTGTTTTGAACAAAAGAAATATCCAAAGTTAAAATCGTGCAGCTGTATGTACAAAAAACCCGTATGGCCATAGCAGAGACTCGTTTTCAGTGCCATAGCTAAGACAAAGGACTTTAAGATGAACATGTTATTGGGCTTTATGCCTGTTTGTTTATCTATAAAAATTAAATAAATAAGATCAAAAAAGTTTCTTCTATAAATTGTCGGCCACGCCCAGACCTTTCAAACAAAAAAAATTATGAAATATTTACTCGAGTTATGTACCTACAAAAGACCAAAAACCACTTGAACGGCGACCCTTGGGCCGACAGTGCCCAGAATAAATCCCATAAAAGATTTGTCGATTTCGAACTGCTTATGTCGAAGTCTACAATAGTGTTATTTGTGTACCTGTTTTGGACGATTGATTTTAGGCAATTTCGCGATTTTTAGACCGAACGAAGCGAGGTCTACAAGCGAAAGTGCCTAAAAGCAATCGTCCGAAACAGGTATACACAAACAACTTTACATGTAAAGGGGCGAAATCCAAAAAATAATCAAAAAATGCCCTCATTTTCGGCTCCGTCGCATGTAAAATTCGTGATGAAACGCACAAGGTGACAAGTATACATAATTTTTCTTTCCTTGACGCGTTATGAAATTGTCGTATTTCATATACTTTGACATAAGCCGACGCCGCACTAAAAGCGTGTATTTCCGCTTGTAACTTTCACTAACACTCAAAACCAGCATATTTCAAAGCTTTTTTGGACATCACCTGACACTAATCCTAAGTTTTTTTTTTTTTTTTATTTATTTGAGAACAAAACATTGTAGGCTCAAAGCCTGAACATGTCGCGTACATACTAATCATTTAATGTTGCCAGTGAATCGTACTATTTTCCTTTAATTAACAAAATAAATTAAAATAAATCAAGTTAACAATATAAATCAAAATAAATCGAACCAAGTTAAAAAAAAAAAATTAAAGAAATTAATTAAGAATCAATAAACCAAAATGTTATAGTACTCAATAGCAAGCAGTGACGTCACCATGGGTAGTGAAAGTCGGATGATTCACGAAAAAGGTTCAATAGGTGAGATTTCAGTTCTTTCTTAAATATTGGTAAGCTATTGATGCTATGAAAGGAAAGAGGCAAAGTATTGAAGCATCGAAAACCACGATTATCTATCGCACATTGACCGAAGTGAGAGCGAGAGTATGAAGAGTGAAGCAAATTACAGGTCCTAGTGTGATGATTATGAATATCTGAATTAACTTGAATGGTTATGTCGTGTTTTATCAACTCATTTTTGAGCGAGAACACTAGAACCATCGTTTGGTATGCATTCAAATAATCCATCGGTAATATGGAGGAGTTAAAATAGTTTCCAGGTAAGAACAATTTTCTTCACTTCCTTTTGTTTCCACCAAGTTCAATTTTTTGGTTTCTTTTTGTTACGAAATATTATTATTTACGTTACTGGAGAGGAAAATCAAAATCAAATTTTCTCTCAGAAACTCTCTTCTCTCTCAACATTCATAGGGGAGTTTCAAATTATTTGTATGTACTTCCTGGGGCCCTATTTTCAATATTCGAGAGATTTTACGTCGAGAAAATCTCTGACTTTTGACGTTTATGCGAATTTCTCGTAAGTCAAATTTTATATGACAATTTCTCGTAAAATTCTCTCGTGGTATTTCGTTAGGGAGAAAAAATCGTTGGGAAAAATCTCAATGTCACAAAATATTGAGAATAGGACCACTGGGGCGAAAAAAAGATTGATTTATCGAGACCAACAATTTTTTTCGGTCATCGAGTAATAAAGGAAATGTGATCTTTTTAGAGTGTACCCGCATGGTCGCGTTCACCTTTCGGAAAACGCATATCGCGCATGAAAAAGAAAACAAAAATTCTTCCAAATTGACATTTTTGTTTTTGAGAATAGATTTGTTTTCCACCCACAAAAATTGTTTACCAATTTTTTTGCCAGTAAATACTTTAGAATATTTGATAAAAAATGGTAGCAACATACAGACGTTACCTGATAATTTATTGCTTTGATTTTAATGGTTAACCTTTCAGCTGGTATTGGTTCTTGGTGATTTGCATATCCCACATCGGGCTAGTAGTTTCCCAGCAAAATTTCGTAAATTATTAGTTCCCGGTCGCATTCATCACATTTTGTGTACTGGAAACTTGTGTACAAAAGAATCGTACGACTATCTCAAAACGCTGGCGAATGATGTTCACATTGTCCGAGGTGATTTTGACGAGGTAAACGTGGAATTTTGTGTGTAATCCTAAGACCGACAAAACTTTGCTTTAACATTAGAACCTGAATTACCCGGAGCAAAAGGTTGTAACGGTAGGTCAGTTTCGCATTGGATTATCTCATGGTCATCAAGTGGTGCCCTGGGGTGATCCAGAAGCACTCGCTTTAATACAACGTCAATTAGATGTGGACATCTTGATCTCGGGACATACGCATAAATTTGAGGCGTATGAACATGAAAATAAATTTTACATTAATCCTGGATCGGCGACAGGAGCATACAGCGGAGCTTACTGTTTGGATACGTCAATCATTCCATCATTTGTACTAATGGATATACAAAGTACAACAGTTGTAACGTATGTCTATCAGTTAATTGGTGATGAAGTAAAAGTCGAACGAATTGAATATAAAAAAATGTAGGAAAATTTGATCCGAATGATTTTTACGTGTAAGCGAAAATTGTTTTATTTTTTTTTTTATATTTATCCCAAATAAGAATATAAACCAATAAAATTATATCATAAAATCAAAACATATAGTTACTAGTAGCGGCATCTAATACAGGCGAGTAAATCTATGAACTAAAATCACAACTTATAATGAAGTTCGTCTGTAGCGTGTTTGTCGATATGACGTTTCCTGAAATCGCAAGTTCACTAGTTTCGTATTTTCGTTACAAAATCACATGATCTTTGGCCGTTATTTCACTTGACACCAAGTTTCTTATCGATTTCACGATCTTAGCAATATTTTTAGTGTTTTTTCTTGTGACGTTTCATAAAAGGATAACTCCTCTAGTTTCGTTACCTAAGAGTATCGTAACATTTTGTAAAGTGCGCCGGCGAATAGCCATTTTGATATCTTCTGACTATTCGCCAGCGCCTGCGAATAGCCATTATCATATCTTCTGATTATATGATAGCATTTGTTTAGTTGCATAACGGTTATGCAACGGTTGTGCAATTCTGGTTGTGGCGTCGTTGCAAACGTTGCAGCAAAGTTACGTAGAAACGTTTTGCAGTCAAATCGTTTCAGCTGCAACGACCTTCTTAGTATGCTAAATGGGTGTCCGGCGCCGGCGAATAGTCATTTTCATATCTTTTGACTATTCGCCGGCGCCGGCGGATTAAGTGTGACGAGTAGAGGTGTGCGGGTCGACCTTTTTTTCCGAATGGAAACCGAACTGAACCTGTTACGAACGCCACCCATTCGAGCCTTCGGAATTCGTCGAAATATTCATTAAACGTCGGTCAGAGTCAAATTAAACGATTTCACCAAAGATATGAGTCACATCGCCAAGGACCATTGACATTTGTTGCCGGAAATTCAGTTTCAGATCAAACGTGTTACAAGAAGGAGGCAACGCAATTAGATTGCAAATAAAATTGTTTAATTTCGCGTTCATCCTACTGCAACGATCTGTTTCTCGAATAGTTTATGTTGGAATCTATTTCCGTTTGAAAAATTCTAAAAACAAAGAATTTGTGTGGACGTTACGATTCCCGCGCGACTTATTTATTTACGGCAGAAAGTAAGGAAATACTAGTCAATTTAAAAGCTCTTGGCTTATCAAATAAAAAAAAATTTATTGGATTTCATTCCAACTGGTTTTCATTGAGTGATCGCAGCCGAGCTGTTTGAAACTAGTCCAATCCTACAAATCACTGTCGCGACAACCGAACCAAAATAAAAATTCAAACCCGAATCGAACCGAGCCCGAACTTTCTTAAAAAAAGATTTCATTTGAAATGTATTTTAAACTCAATTTTGAGAAAATATTTGAGTGAATTTATTTTTTCGGGTCGAATCGGGTTTTGTTAGTTGAAGTGCGTCCCGACCCGTAAAAAACAAAAATGAAAACCCGACTCGACAAATTGATTCGGATCGGGTCGAATCTCAGGCGGCTCTCTCGCCTCTATAGCTGAGGCGCTTTGATAACTGGGTAATGGTCAATTAACCAAGACTCACTCACTACGTCAGACTAGGGTGTCCGTTTGGTTTTACTATTTCGCCACTCCGCACCGTCGTAAAAACAGTATAAAAGCCTAGCAGAATTAGCAAACCTTCATTAAACATTTTCTCAAAAAATTCTAAAGTTTCTCAAAAATTCTTAAAAAGAATTCTGAGAGATAGACACTGAAATCAAATTTTACTTTTGAGTTTAACATACTGAAAGCTTTATGGAAAAAGATTTCCAACTTTATTTTTTCTAAATTCAACAAATATCTAATTTCTGAAAATTTTTGAATTTTAAAATGTTTTTGGACCCGTACGAAGTACAAAGGTTCTATACGTTTACTACAAACAATTTTATTGTAACATGGGGTAGATCGAGGTGGGAGGGGAGGGGATGCATCTATTATCGTCTAGAGATGACGAAACAGCAATAAAAAAATGTCCGTCTGTCCATCTCCACTTTGTTTCCAAGCGGCTGAACCGATCAGCCTAAACTTTTTTTCCTGAAAAGTACAAAGGGATTCTTTTGAAAAACAGCCTACCAAAATCGGTCGTATTTTTTTATGCAATTATTTTTATGCGGCCAAACACACACTGGTCCCCAAACGTCAAAACCGTGATCAAAACATTTTTTATGTCGCAGTTGTGGAAATCTAATCCCTTTGAAATTCGAAAACATGCATTTTCCTTATGCGATTTTCTCCCACAACTTAGAATGTACAAAGGCAATATGAGTGTCGTTGGAAAGAGGAAGTCTTGTACTAGTAGGGCGAGAGGCTTGTGGATGTCGATTTCGAAATTGTCACCACGAAATAGGATAAAGAATAGAATAGAATAGGAAATACGAGCATTTAAGCGTTACCCACATGTGGGTACGCTAAAATATTAAATAATTGTAAAATCAAAAGATGCATATGTTCTGTGTGCCAATAACTTTTTTATTCTTTGTAGCCAATATGTTACATTCATTTATGATGGTCCGAAAAACATACATCCGGTGACATTTTATTCCAACTCCCGTTCATTACATGAATAAATCATACAAACCTTCAGTTCCTATTCGAGAACGCAGCGTTTGCCACCACGGCGCTGAGATCGACACTCTAAAGTTTAACAAACTTCACTTTTATTTTATCAATGTATTGTCAATAACAATGAAGTTTTCACATATGCAAATATAAGCAACGAAGCTGTACTCAAAGTTTCTAAGTGTACTAATATTTAAGCTAAGTTTGCCAACGACATTACTCTGTTAACAGTATGCCTACATTTTGTCCATCTATAAAAAAGTTATCAGTTTGTATTTGTCAATATGATGAACGCAAGCAAATTCACAAAGTTTACAAAGTAGATGTCTCGTAACCTGGGGAACAAGTATTTTGCCTCGTGTTTATATAAATCACATTGCAAGGCTGAAAGAGATGAAATACGTTGCCCAGGTTACGGTACGTATGGAATTAGCCATATGTCCTGAAAGGTGCTTTATTGGCTAAATTACATAAAGGCTCAGAAACTGCGATAATTTGGGTAGCGCGTTCTGTATCATAACAAAGCATTGGAGTTCACTTTACTTGGCTGTCTTGTCGCTTCATTACGTCACTCAAGTTTTCATACGCTTCTTAGATTTTATAAGTTTGGGACGATCGATTTCTCGATCTGGAACACAGATCTCTTGACCCTTTATTCCCAATACCGTTCATCATGTAAAAATCAAGATAACCTACGTGTGCCGACCAGGAACCTGTCTAATGTGATAGGTCCTAGTTCAGCCACTCTCGAAGGGTGGACGACATAGTCGCCAAGTGTAATGTGCCTCAGCTGAAGGAACTTGGGACATTCGCATATAAGGTGAAAATCCGTTTCCTTTTGCAAGCCACAGGAGCACTCCGGGTCACCTAGTATCTCCATTTTCGTTAGGTGCTTGTTGAGTCAGTAATGACCGGTCACCGCTCCCACGATCCTCCTCACTCCGTCCCGGCTCATCGTGAGGAGTTCTTTTGTCCATCTCTCGTTCGGAGCGGGGAGGAAGCACTTGGTGTGCACTTGGTGTCCAGCTCTTACCGTGTTCCGCCATCACCCAATCCTTTATCACTTTTGTATAAAGTGAGTTCGGGACAGGGATGTGTTGTTCCGATCCGAATGTGATAGCCGTCGAGCCGGTTCTAGCCTGCTCATCAGCTTTCTCATTACCATCCACTCACGAATGTCCGGACACCCAAACCAGTTTGACCCGATTCCTCAGCCCTATCTGATTTAGGTGTTCCTTGCATTCTTTCACCAACTTGGAAGTCACAACGGGTGATATCAGCGCCTTTATCGCTGCCTAGCTATCCGTGCATATTACTATATCTTTGCCTCCCAGTCCTTCTGGCAGAAGTTTATTTATTTATTTACTGCATCAATGGCCGAAGCCTCCTGACTGTATACAATTAATTATGATAATGACAATAAATTAGCTTAACACAAAAAAAAAAACATAAATGAAGAGCAGGTCCGGAAGTGAGTTGCCGACCCAGTCGACCCGTCGGAGTCAACAGTCCCCCCTGCCCATCGTCAAAGTTCACGAGCACTTAGGAGTGACACTGAAGTTTCCGCCTGAAAGATACTAGAGAGCTTCCCTAGATGAATCCAAGTGCCGGTATCCGTTCCTGGGTGGTATATACCAGCTTCAGTCCCTTCATTTGTCTTCGACTCATCCGAAAAACCAACCCATTCGCTACTAGGTAACGTAGTTGGCCACCCATTTACCCATTCATTCCTATCTGGGAAGATCGCTTCAAAGTTCCTTTCGAAACTTAGTTCTCGCTTCATGTAATCCCATGGTATGTCAAAAATGCGATCAGAAATCATACTTTTGATCTTTCCATGCCCGGTGCAGAAACCTGAAGTCCATTACTACGCCTTCATTACTATATCTGCAGGTGGCACCACTAGTAGAACTTCCACGGCCGCTGTTGCCGTCGTTTTCACACCAGCCGCTGAACTTCTTTCAGCCTCTCCTTAGCCGCCTCTACGATTAGCCTTGCCACCAGACTACGCAGCCATGGCTCATCGCGTGCCTCATTACAGCCTCATATATCCACCGTATTGCTTTGGAGGATAGGCCCCAGCTCTTTCCGGTTGCATTTCTGCACATCCAGAAAGCATTTAGAGCTTTACGGGCCTTGTCTTCCATGTGAGCAATCCAGTTTGGCTTGTGGTCCAACGTAACCCCCAGATATTTCACCTGGGAGCTCGTCTCAATGTCTTTTCCGAAGAACCGCGCTTCACTATCCGGTGCAGATTAAAGACTGCCTCATCGCTAGGCCGAGCAGAAGATGAAGATACTCGAGTTTCATGGAAACTCTTAATTTTGTTCTTGAATTTCGTTTAATTTCAAAAGATTCACCACCAGTTCATTGTTCTGATGAGACCGTGCAGAAAAACACTTTACTCGGGAAATAAAACAAAAACCTTCATTGAAGTAAATAATTTAATTCTGTAATGTTCATAACAAGTAGATTTTGATTGAATCTCTTTTTAGAAAGATATTTTTTTAACGATTTACAGCGAAAAATATAATTTGTTCCGCCAACATCACACCTTCATTATTTGTCTAACGTTAAACGTGTCTTGTGAATCGAAATTATTTATTTTTGTTATTTGTTGACGCAGCTAAATTGGATGTCATTTTAGATTTGCATATAAGTTTCTTTTTTCGTCTTATCGTTGAGTTGGACTCGATTTAAAACAATTTCAAAATTCAATTCATGAATTGCTGATTCATTTTTGGAAATGTTCTTATCTGTCGAAACAAAAGGAATTTCCTGCACTTGATTTTATCGAATGACTAAAACGTAACTTCCTCTCTGTTTCACTTTTGCTAATACTGATGGATCAATAAATAGAGAATATTTTCTTCTGTTTGGATCCTAATAAGCTGCAATTAATTCTTAAAGCAATTACCACTACTTGTAAACTCTACATTTCCTCACTGAGGATGTTCCAATTCATTAAATGATTCCAACATTGTTGCTGGTGTGCACTTTAGTTTTGAAGGCCTCAAATATAACAAACGTTTTTTTTTTTACTTTCTTTAAATTAGTTTTTCCTACAAATTACCATAAATAAGATATCGAGCATTGTTCCGGACTACTTCCGACGCATTCTGTACGATTTAGTGTAAAATTTTTGTCATTCACTTTGGATACATTTCTCAAATATTTCTTTTTTTTAGAAAATGAAAATTAGTCATCGCAACATTAGTCAGCGTGTTTTTGGTACCGTGACTAACACTTTACAACGATTTGTACAACCTTCTCTTTTAAAAACTTCTTAAGTGTTTGGTCACTGAGCGGTATAAAAAATGAAATTAAAATTTTGATGATTTGACTAACTCAATGTCAACATTTCTGAAAATCATCAGTGGCATAAGGACTATCAGCTGCTAGACTGGTGCGAAAGCATATTTACGTACGTACCTAACATATAGCTTCAACCGCACGACCGTCATGGGAGAGGAATTGGGGTTAGAGGTGTGCGGGTCGACTTTCTTTTCCAAATGGAACCTGAAACGAACCTCAACCAAAACAAAAATTCAAATCTGACCCTAACCGAACATGAAACCTTGACATGAACTCGAAAAGGGTCACGTAATAGGGGGAGGGACAAGCGTGACAGTTCTAACAAAACTGGGTGAAAATTGACCCTTTTAGCGTGACAAAGGAAGGGGGATCTGAAAAAGCAGATTTTTGCGTGGCACCTTTTATTAACGGCCCCAGACTAAGGATCGGAGTGAGTTGACCCACACCTTACCCACAGTTTTAGCGGATCGACCCACACCTGACCCACAGTTTTGGCGAGTCGACCCACACCTGACCCACAGTTACAGAAGTCACAGAAATCGTTTTTCTGTGCGTTCTAAAAGTGTGGGTCAGATGTGGGTCGACCCACTCCGATCCTTAACCCTGACCCAAACGTTTTTTAAAGTTAATTTTGAGAAAATGCATTTTTTCGGGTCGGCTTTTGTTAGTCTTGTTTTGAAGTCTTCAAACCCGACCCGACCCGAAAAATACGAAAATGAAAACCTGACCCGATCCGACCCGACAAAAAAATAAATTCAAAAACCCGACAACATACGAAAAACTCATTCGGGTTCGGACCGGGTGTTTAGTCGAGTTTCGGGCGGCCCGCTCACCTCTAGTTGGATGGATGGATTTATTGGAAATTCATTTAATTACTAAAGAGCTAAGTTGAGCGCATATTTAGGGTAATCTTCGTCCCGATTACTGAATTAAAGCTCTGACTCCGTCCTCGTTGGGCCTATTTTCCTTGGTATTCCACACGAATTAGGAAAACAGAAATTAGGAATAAAAAAAATTAGGAAACCGAAAATTAGGAAAAAAAAATTATTTGCCAAAAATCAGGAAAAACTAAAATTAGGAATGAATTAAATTAGGAAAACTCCAAATTAGAAATCAGGCAAGCAAGAAAAACCAAAATCAGGAAAATAATTTTTGAGAGAATGCACCGCAGGCCGTGATAAATCCTGGAAAATAAAAAAGCGGGATCGACGGGCGGCAGCCTCCGGTTAGGGGTTAAGGGGGAATATCCCACCTTGCGGGGTCTAAAGGGCAGATCCCTTAGCGGAGTTTGGGGCTTAGCCCCATGCACGGAAGGCAGCCTGCAGGGCGTTAGTAGCTCGCCGCAGGCGATTGAGACCTCCTTAGGCATTGAAAACTTTGATGTTTTTCCTGATTTATTTCCTTCCTGATTTTCGTTTTTCCTAATTTTGGGTTTTCCTAAATTTGGTATTTCCTGATTTTTGTATTTCCTGATTTTTGTTTTTCCTTATTTTAGGTTCCTGATTTTCGTTTCTTGATTTTCATTTCCTGATTTTTGGTTCCTGATTTTTGCTTTCCTAAATCATTCATTTACCTTATCAAAAATTATAGACGCCGTCTGCCGGTGTTCTATTAGCCGCTTGCTTCGCGTGATAAAAGAAAGCACGTCAGTTAATTTCAGCTTAAGCTCAGCTGTTCCTCAGCAGTCGAATAGAAGTCTCCTAAGAGCTTCGTTCTAAGACCCTTTAAAACAAGTGTAAGGCAAGTGTATATAAAATGCCTCACCGTTTCTGGTTCTAATCCACAGATCCTGCAAGTCGAACTTGTAATTATTCCCATGCTGCTGAGATGGTAGTTCAGACTAATTGGGATACGGTCCTAGGTGGAGACTGTGATACCGTTTTCTCCTATCTGGGTACCCGGGAAGGTTAAAGGGGTGCAGTTGCCCCAATTCAACAATTTCAACAATTCAGCATGTATCCTCCCCCACGTTTCAGCACTTCAACCAGTGTCAGTGACGGTGAGAGCTTTTGCAGCTGGGTTCTTTATCCAATCACTTTGTTGGGACTCTTGGTGCCGCTCACCATCAGGGATCCAAAGAAGAACGATAAGCAATTCCTATTGATGGGCGCCACTGTGATTGGTGCGAACGAAGGTTAGGTCACCTAGCGTATCTGATTAATCTTAGGTCACAAGCCGCGCTATAGACCGAAAATTTTCTCTTTTCTTGAAGAAAAAAAGTAATTTCTTCTCGAACCTCCAAAATTTTTTGACTTTTGTAAGGGCCTCCATAGAAAAGTAAAAAAAAATTAGGAGCCGCGCGAGAGATGGTCGTAATTTACTCATTCCGTTTCTATGGCGAGTTTATGTTATGGCCTGCCTTTAGCGTATGCAAAGGTAAGTATATGCCTCTGGTAAAGCTTTCTGCCACTGGTACCTTCTCCAGTTTTGTTCACCGAGATTTATGATAGTCTCATATAGACAATTCATTCTTCGGAAAACTTTGTGCTTGACTTTACGACTTTATGTAAAAATTGCTAATGTCAAGAAGATTTGTTCGTTAAATTTGCGGAAAAATTATCCAAGAGTACAGAGAATACAAACAAATAGTCCGGTCTCGTCATTTCTGAGAGAAAAGGAAAAGGAGACTAAAAGTTTGTTTTTTAAATTTACGTTCAAAATAGAATTTTTTATACAATTTTTTCCTCTTTACATTTAGAAACGTTTCCCAAATATTGATTTCTATTACGTAACTGCGTTCCTTTTAACAACTTCTATAGTCGCTAAGATCACCCAAAGAAATTTCTCTCGAACTTCAGTATACACAAAATTAGACTCATTCCAAAAATAAAAAAAAAATCGTTTTCTAGCTGAAATGATACGAATTACAGAATGCTCTTAGACTTCGGAGAATTAAGGCCCATAAGGTTAAGCAACTAAATTTGTCAGTAAAAGTTAAAAAATAAAATAATCAATTTGACTGAACCTAAAAAATATAAATATTTTTCTTGTGTATACACTCTACGTATACGCGTGTCCCTTTTTTAAAATTTAGTTTATAAAAATGGATTATTCGACTTAGCATTTGGAATCTGTGAAGGAACACAAAATGGAAAGAAAACAAATTGATTAAAATCAATGGATAACGGGAATATTTTGCAATCAACTCACTTGAAATGGATTTCTTTGGTGCATTTGACTAAAGTCGTTGGATCCATTGTAGCGTTCATTATCAATAGCACCGCTGTAGTTCATCTTCGTATCGCCAAGTACTTGAAATGGATTGCTTAATGAATGTAAATTACCATTTTGTAATTTAAATGGATTTTGTTGATGTTGCTCCTGGACGGATTGTGTGGATTGAGATTGAAAGACTGACTTATCCTCGCGTAATTGTTCATCAAGATCTTTGAGAGCTGCATAGCGATCGGTTGTACTGTAAACAGTAGCCGATCCCATTTTGCCACCATTGTTGGAATTGTTATTCGTAAACACCCACGATGTTGGGAATGCTTGAAAATAAATTTGTAATTAAACAAAACCAAAGACCCGTACGTATCAGAATAGATGTGACAAACAGAACAGATGTGGCAAAGTGACTCGAACGTACCTAAATATACAAATAAGCAAACAATCCAAGGTTTTCTGTTCTTTTATAACTGTAAGAATTTCAAAGATCCATAGAAATTACCCAAGGTAATGTCAAAGGCCCTACGGAAGTACGTCTCAGACCATTCAAATCTAGAAAAGCTTATATCCAAGGACTAAGTCATTTTT
>CM055403.1:26544938-26560144 GCA_029228625.1 Pseudolycoriella hygida | reverse complement strand
GTGAGCATCACGCTTTTTTTGTTGATGCTCAAATTGATTTTGATTTTCAAAAAATGATTTGATTTTGATTTCAGAACCCTGGCAGTAAACGAATAGGACATTTGTACTTCGTACATTTTCGAAAATTTTCTCGGTTCACTAACTCTGCACAGACGATCATAAGATTTTCGTATAAACAGAAAACTTACCTGCATTGAATATCGGATTATGTTCAAAGTCAGCAAAATTATCGTTTTCATTTAAATTAGTGCCATTTTGAGCAGTTGTTGAGTATAAATTATCAGTTTTAGTTGATTTGGACGAAGAATTGTTGTTGTACGTAGCGCCATTAAATATAACGGCTGTGCTAAAATCAGCGACAAAATCTGTATCTGTAGCCGATGTGACGTTGTTGTTTAAGTTTCGAGGTGAAACGTTTGTTCGATTTGCGCCATTGATTTGTCCATTTGTTTTAGCGATAGGCGCTTGAATTTTGGTTATTGCGTTGCTTTCCGATGGAAATTTTGTTGGGAAATTATTTGGTGAATTGTATGTAGATGTAATTGGAGCAGATGGTGTGCGACTACTGACTGGTTTCGGTATAGTGCAATTAAAATTTTGTTGAGCGTCTTGTGAAAATTTATTGTTTCCTGTCAAAGACTTCAATGGGCTGGCTGGTTCCAGGTAATATCTGAAATGCGTACAATTAACACTGACACTGCAGGCTGTGATTTTAAAATAGGTATAGTAGTTGAAAATATTTCCTAGTATTGTTTAAGACAAGGAGCCATATCTCACATAAGTCTATATAGAGATAAATAAAATCTCGTCGCAAAAAGCTTGAACTCTGAACATCTCCATTTAAATATGAATCATCAAGACCAAAGAAACGAGTGCGATTATTTAAATGCATTGATGAGTTTTATAATAACAACAATAATCTGAGACAAACAATTCGGCGGAACTTTAGTCGACCGAAGTGACTAATTGAAAAAATCCAAAAATCTCGTGCTATAGAAAGAGGCAATCGAAAGATTAGTTGGGCTCATAAATTATTACCAGGAACTCTATCGCACGCGTGCCGATTATCTGCAGCTCGAACTCTTATCGTTTATGGCTTTTGTTACTTTGTTTGTTTATCAATTCAAATTCAAAGTGAAAACAAAACACAGTACAACGTTTGGAAGCGTACAGAAAATACCAACCTTTTTTGTTCGTATTTGTCGATCATAAACTCTCGCTGATCTTGCTTAGTTGCTCGCCTTGGATCATACAATCCCAGCCATGTCTTTGCGCATTCATCGTTTCCACGAAGCTTTATGTAGTCTATCTCGTCACTAGTAAACGTTGCCATGGATATTGATTTAACTCGATGTGGAGGAGTTAAGCCACGTCTGAAATACGTCGATGTAAATTAGAACACTGAATTAAAAGTTAATGGAAAGACTCTTTTTATACGACATCCTAACATATCGCTATCCCTTTCTCTCACTTTTTGTAAACACACTAAATTATCACTGTTTTGGGCGACAAAAAGAGAATTTTGAGTATCAAAACAACAATTTCGACGATAAACATGTATGACGCAAAAGATCTACATTCTCGGTAGAATTAGTTATAGCCTGTTAAGAGCAACGACGGACGACGTCTCTATTGTTCGTAATTGAATATGTTGCGTTACACCTTACGGTAAAACCATTTCTCACGACTTTTTGGCTAGGAATGTACTTTAAATTAAATGAGATGCTAGTACTGACATTACAATTAACAGCGAGCGATTGTAGTGTCGTAATTTTGGCACCCGCCCGAAACTCGTCGTATACAAGAGTATGATGTACATACGTACAAAAGTCATTGTGTGTTAAAAATGCAGTCTTTATGATTGACCTAGAATTTTTTTACGGAGAAACGTAAAAAATGAACAAAAAAAAAAGGTAACTTACAGTGAACCGGCACATTTGGCGCATACAAACGATCCAATCGTCATATTCACATAAGTGGGACCTTTCTGTTCACAATCGAAACATTGTCTATTGCCACCCATCAAAACAATTTCGCGAAGAATTTTCAAATTTTTGTCATCTTGCTTTTTTCGCACTAATGCAGCCATTGTCAGTTTGGAGACTTTCATAAAATTATTGGAAAATTGAACATCACTGAGTAAAGCACATATCGAACCACACAATTGTTTTTCAGAAATTTCAATAAAAATATTATTTCAAAATGTACAGTGCTCCGTCTACTTTCTAATGAATTTAGGATGTACAACTACGAAGCACACAGAGACTATGAAATTTCTAACAAAACAATGTGTCATCGTAATCGATTTCAGGGCTGTCACGATTCGCAAAAAAGTCGTATACTACCTATACTACCAAGAATATTTATCGTTTTTCAACATGACGCACCATACCGCACGATATATTTCAACGCCCAGACAATCTTCGCGGAGAATTCAAATATCTGACAACGTCAACTAATATGCGCATTGTCTATTAGACAAAGTCATCACTTTAAGAGCATATACTCAGGGAGCAGGGCCACGGTAAGAATAGATGGCGAAATTAGAGAGTCTTTCGAGGTTAATGAGGGCGTTCGTCAGGGTTGTTGTCTCTACCCGCTTCTGTTCATAATTTTCATGGACAAAATTATTAAGTAGGCCAACTTGCAGGGAAAGGTTGAGGTGGGTGTGTAATAATGAAAATACTGGCCTATGCGGATGACTTGATTCTGATGGCAGATAATCCTAGATAATTTATCCAAGATAACTTACAATACCGCAAGATAACTCAATGTCGCAAGTGATGGGAAATGCATGTCGGTAAATCTCGCATGAGGATTGCTTGCAGTTTGAGTGTGGAGGAGCTGGAACAGGTTTCTGAATTCAAGTACTTAGGAACCATTTTTTCAGAGGATGGTAAGTCAGTTAGGGAATTTGAGGAAAGGAGGAGGAAAATGGGAAACGCTCTGGCCAGTCAGTTGAGGTCGCACGTGTTCAACAAAAAGAAATCGAGTAGCGAAACAAAGTTCGCTATCCACAGGTCAATTTTCAAACCGACAATTCAGTTTTGTATGGCAGTGAGAGTTGGGTTGACTGCGGATATCTCGTGCATGACCTGGAGGTTTCTGATATGAGCAAGGGGTATTTTTGGTACAGGCTGACGGATTTTTTGGAATTAAAATGGAATTTTTGGAAATAAAATGGAATTTCTGGAATTTTTGGAATTTCTGAACTCCGGAATTTCTGTGGAATTTTTGGAATTTCTTGAACTTCTGTGGAATTTCTTGAATTTCTGGAATTTTCGGAACGACTGAATTTCGGAAATTTTATGGAATTTTTGGAATTTCGATGGAATTTCTCGGAATTTTTTTATGGAATTGGAATTTTCGGTACAAATTTTTGACCAGTGGATAACCCCTCGGATATGAGGGTCCTTAGGAAAATAGCGAAAGTTAATCGGAAGGAGCAGTGGATGGGATAATCATGTTAGGAACAACGACATTAAGGAAAACTTGAGGGTTTCGTCAGTAGAAGAGGAGGCAAAAGGAGAAAAGGATCCTAGATGCACAGGTCCAGGGTGTTAGGTTAAGGGGTAGACCAAGCAGAAGGTTACCTTCCACGGGTTGTGTCATAAAAGCCTCACGCCGGGAGGTAGATAATGGTCTATAAAATTTGATGATGATGATCACTTTCGAACGATACGCTTTGAACGGTGCATATTACAATACCGGAAATCGTGGCCGTGCGGTAGCAATGTGGCGGCTCAAAAAAGCTTTTGATATGTTGTAGAGTAAGTTGTGGGATTATTTTCGGCCATGGGGGTAGTAGCCGCTATAGAAATTCATTAATCCCATAAACCTAGTAAACCCCCCTGAATTATCTCCCTCAGAGATTCACGAGAATAACAGAAAAATATCAAACAACCTGATGGAAATTGAAAAGTATCGTATAAACCCTCACAATTCTAGAAGTGACTCCATGCTGGCATTTGGTCACTTTTCCAAAAAATCCTGAAACAACATTGCCCTCAGAAGCTACTTTCCAAATCTAATAGTTCTAGAGAAATTGGGCATCCCTTCGAGGGCCATATTTCCCAAAACCCTGAGACACGTATTCGCTAAAATTTACAACTACAACTACATCTTTGCCTTTGGAATCAACTTTCTAACTCTCATAGTTCATAGTATGGGTCATCCTACCTAATCCTAAAGAAATACGCACAGCACTGGATTGCTCAGCCCTCCAGAGCGACCTTGATGAGATTTCTTCATAGTGGCTCAACATCAATGGTGTTGCAGTCAACATAAACAAATGCAGCTCTTTTTCTTTCCATCGCAACCTATTCACTTCGACTACAAAATTGACTGTGACAGTCCATCACGTGTATTTCGAATACGGGACCTATGCGTGATATTGGACACCAAATTGGACTTCTCACCTCAAATCGAACACATAACAAGCAAAGCATACGCAATGCTCGGTTTTTTGAAAAGGACTTGCTACGAGTTTCGCTCAATCAAAGCTTTGAAAAGCTTGTACTGTGCGCATGTCAGATCGTACCTGGAATATGCATGCGATGTTTCGCACTGCACTTCAAGAATATCGGAAATCGAATCTATTCAGAATGAATTCGTCATTTACGCATTGAGACGGATTGTACGCCGTGACAGCACATATAGACTTTCGTCATGCAGATTGATTGGCATCGAAACGACGTTCGCCCATTTGTTTGACGGAACGTTTTCCATGGACCTTCCCGAGCACTCCACTTTCTTTTCTTTCACATGAATTTTTTCTTCTCTTTCTTTTCTCTTTTTCTCATTATGGTAATGAATCTTTGATTTTGATTTTTGACTTGTGTTCGTACATTTCTTATTCTTGATTTTGTTTCTTTTTTTTTTTCGTTCGAATGGCTTTATTTCATTATGTATACATGAATCAAATGAAATCTTGAGGCCGATTACTTGCGTTTTCCATGGGCACCAAAAAGTTCATCTTGGTAGCAAGCACACCCAGTAAGACCTAGTAGAATCGAGATATTCCAAACACCAAACGAAGAACCAATTAATGATCGGCAAGACGATTTGAATATTCAACAATTCTGACGATCTAGTTTCTTCGGATGATGAATCATTGATGAAAACGTTTTTGAAGGATCAGCAGAATTTATGGTTTTTAATGAGAATTCAAGAAAACTTGACTGGGCACAGCATCCAATCATGATTACTGCTGCTTCAGCATTTATTTATGCATTTTTACTTAATTGTTTTAATTTGAATTGAAAAATATCGCGGAGCAAAATTTTTCACGTCTTACTTTTCCAAAGCCTACCATTTATTCTTGATTTTGTTCTTGTTTTTTACTGTAATTATCAGTTGGTTGTAATACTGTTGATAAAAATAAATAAATAGATTAAATTAGATTAGATTTGATGGGTGGAGCCCCTTGGAGCTCGTGCACCTGGGCCGCCGTGTTGTGCTTACCCACGAGTGTTTTATACTATCTAAGATTAATTTTTTCAATTTCGAGAGACAAAACGCGCATTAGCTTAGGAGATATAAGTTTCACGTGCTCATACTTGACAATGTATGGGCCAAAATATTTGGCTCTCTTCATGATGTAAGCTGGGCATTTACAAAGAGGGTGCTCAGGAGTTTCAATGTCACCGCATTGGTCACAGCTCGGGCTGTCGGCGATTCCCATAACTTGGAGATGAGCTCTAAGTAGACAGTGTCCTGTTAGAATCACTACAACTCGTTTCAAGTCCCGCTTACTTGGAGATAGAGCTTCTTTTGCGTCTTCGCGAAGGAGGCATCTTTCCATTCGTTGACCCAGCTTTGAAGTGTTGCGAAGGAAACCCCAATCCCTGGTTCCGGACCTTCTAGGCCGTTAACTGACGCCTGGCGAGCCAGTCTATCGGCAATTTCGTTACCTATGAAGCCGCTGTGACTTGGAATCCAGATCAAGCTCACCTGGTTCCGAGCTGTAATGAGTTGGAAAGAGCCTCTACACTTCAGCGCTAGTGAGGATGTGAATCTATGGCTATTCAGTGTTTTAAGCGCTGATTGGCTGTCCGAGTGGATATTTATTGTATCCCCACTTTGTCCTTCTTTACTTCACAACATCCTTGAATGCCCATTATTTCTGTAAGGAACACAGTTGTCCATTTTCCCAAAGACAAAGATTTTTCTATATTCATCTGTGGGCAGCAGTACCCCGCTCCTGAGACGCCACCTACGCGAGAGCCGTCAGAATACCAATTCATTACACCTTCCTGTGGGTTTATTTGACCCTCCTTCAGGTGCGTGACAGTTTTTTGTTTTAATCTTTGCAATTAATATTCAACGTGAAGTTAGCTCCAGTTGCAAAAAAATCAGCTGATTTTTTAACTTTTCAATGAAGTCAGCTGATTTTGGTAAATTTATCAATGAAATCAGCTGATTTTGTTGGAATGAAGTTAGTTTCGGTTGCAACTGCAGTTAACTTCACGTCCAGTATTGCTTGCAAATATTAAAGCAAAAGACTGTCCTCCCAGTCGTGCCTTGATGGAATGCTAACTCTAAAAGCTTTATCAAATTTCTACATCGGTTTCACCGCATCACTAGGCATTTCAAACCGTGGATTTGATTTCACCATCAAATTCCAAAATTTTGCATGCCCGATGTTCGAGATCCGTAGATAATTTGAGATTTTAAACCTAAGTGCGGTAGTTCTTGCTAATGCTTCGATTTGAATGTGCAGGAGCGGGATATAGTAAGGCCTATGAGGCTGCTGTGGGTTCGGTGCTCATGGCACCTGCAACTCCTATTAAAGCTGGACGCAGGATCTTGGACAGCTGAGTCTTAGCTATCCCTAGCCTGCACCGCGGCCACCAAATTATCGCAGCATTATGGGGATAACTATAGCTGTGTAGATCCAGAGCAGAATTTTTGGGCTTAGGCCCCATGTTAGACCGAAGGCTCTTCTGCAGTGCCAAATTGTTGCCGTAGCTTTCTGAGTAATGTAAGCCTGCTGCACCGAGAAATTCATTTTAGGGTCCAGAATTAGTCCCAAATGTTTAACTGAAGGTGATAGTTTGAGCTTCCCCATAGAATTTTGGCGGAATGAATCTGCTGATTGTATTTTTTTTTCGAGAATAGAATTAACTTTGTCTTATCAGGATTTGCAGACTGCTCTTGCGATAGGCACCCCTTTTCGACTAGATTTAGTGTGGATCGCATTAGCCCACACAGTGTTGACGTAAATTTGCCGAGGATTAGTATAGACAAATCATCGGCAAATGCTTGTGAGTAGTATCCAGAGTTGTTCAGCATTATTAGCAGGCTATCCTTGATTAATCAATATATTAGTGGGGGAAGAATTCCCCCTTGAGGGCAACCCTTGCTCACAATAACACTAACTTTAACATTACCTAAGTACGAACTTACTATTCTCGATGGAAGTAATACTACAATCCACACCGTTATAGTTTCACAAATTCCGTGTTCCCTGCATGCCTTGGCAACCGCTTTGAACAAGATATTATATGCTCCATCAGTGCAGCGCTAATTCAGCTGACTTTTTTGGTTGATACGCGAACTGTAAGGGATGCAGTTCTTTAATGCTTAAGTACTCATCTCTTGTATAACGATTTATCAATTTCTCCAAGGTCTTCAATATAAATGACGTGAGGCTGATTGGCCTGAAGGATTCAGGTAGCTGGTAAGAAGTCTTAGCAAGTTTTGGGAAAATAAATAAATAAATCCTGCCCAATTCTATTCTAGAAGTGGCCATATCTCAGGATTGGGCCATTTTTTTCCTAAAACCCTGAAACACGTGTAATCTAAAATTTAATTCTCTACAACTTCGCCTTCGGTTCGGAAGCAACTTTCTAACTGCTATAGTTTCTAGAGATACGGACTACACATGAAACCTTATATGAAACTTACAAAACATTACAAATGCCGAAAAAAATTGCCACAAAGAGAGAAAGAAAGAAAGGTTTACCAATTTAACTATTTCAAAATTGTCGATTTAGGTCCGTTACCACACAAATCTTGTGTAATTCTCCGGATCGGCTGAACCGATTTTATTAAGAAAAAAGCACTTCGGCCTAAAATTTTGCTTAGAATCCGGGAATAATATTTTCTGGTGGGTACACCGTAAGGCGCGAAATCCAAAAGTTCCTGTATATGTTCCTTAGTAGTGTATGTTCCTTGCTACCGTGGGGCCATGATATTGGCCATATGGCGACGGCCCTTACATCTTTCTAAACGGAGGAGAAACAAATGTGCCACGATTTTTTGCAAGATTTTTGTGACTTTTAAAGACTCAAAATGATTTTTAAAGATTTTCCTGCGATTTTTGTTAATCTCAAAAGATTTAAGATTTTAAACATGTTTTTGTAGTTTGCTGAAACTGTCTATAGGGGCGATTCCATTGGTAGGTTGCGAGGGAACCATGAGTTCTTGCTAAACCGTGCACATACGAGATTTGTGTTGCATGAATAAAATTCCTCTATAGGTTCAATGTACAACTCCTTCATGCCAAAGAAGTCCAACCTTTGCATTCTTAGTTAGAAGACGGTTCCCTCGTAACACATTTTCCAAC
Organism: Pseudolycoriella hygida; assembly: GCA_029228625.1. NCBI lineage: Eukaryota > Metazoa > Arthropoda > Insecta > Diptera > Sciaridae > Pseudolycoriella > Pseudolycoriella hygida. The sequence goes on along the minus strand of CM055403.1, from coordinate 26,551,575 downwards.
TTTTCAATGGAATGGCCCATAGATTTGAAAGATTTTCTCAAGATTTTTGAAGACTTTTCAGAGCAATTTGGGATTTTTTGGGAGCCCCGATTTTCCGGAGTCGTTGAGTTAGTATCGGCGACGGATGTTCCAAAAGATCTCATGGAAGAGCTTTAGGTTAGTGAAATGACTGCAATCAAAAAAACCCATTTTCTAGAATGAAATGTAATTGTTTATTTAAATAACAGTATTTAGTCCATGTTTCTAGTCTATTTTACAAATATTTACACAAACATTTTCCACGAATATTGATAATTTTTGGGTTAAAATACTAGGCATGTTTCGAAGTTCGTGTGTACAAATTATTTTTTTTACAAACTATTTTACATTCTAAAATCTAGGCATATTAGTGAGCTGCTTACTTGTATAATGGACATTGCGACGACAAAATACCTCCAGCGAACCCGTCACTGAGGGTTCGTAACCAATTTTCATCGTCTAATTCGATTCATTCGATTTTATTGAAGATGCAAGTCACACTTCGTTGCCTGACCGAAAGTGTTTTGTAAAATTTCAGTTCCGAACCAGCGAAAGTTGATTCTAAGCAGAAAATCGGCGATTATTTTACGTAAAAAATTGAACAATGCTCAGAAATATCAGATTGCCTTTGGGCACAACGTGCCCCCCTTCCATAACATACCTAAACATTTTCGAGCAACAGCCGCTGATGCTATTTCCCTTTCTCAATAACGACTTTCCGAAAAGGCAATTAATTTAGTTTCGCATTCTGAGTGTGGTAGACTTGCAAACATTATTTCCGCCTCTTTGAATAACTTTCTGCTTAGAATCCTTCATCGAATCGAATTGTGGGAAACGCTGTCAAATGAACGACTAATTCAGCCCTGAGATTTCCCGTAAAACTAAGAGAGTCCAGACAAACATCCAAGAGAACCTCGATTACGTAAAATAAGATCTTTGTAAGAGAGAATGGTGAGTGTTAGCTAAGTGTGAAATATGGTAATTTAAAGCTAAAAAAATATTTTCATGGTGATGTGATATTTGCTATTCGAAAAGCCATCACATGATGACATGGAGCGTGAACTGAAGTTATTGTTCCGTGTAATGTGATATATGTAGTTGCCAACCTCCGTTTTACTAACATCTAAATCGACATTTTGTGTCAACACAACACTATGGAAATCAGCCTTTGTCATACGAAGTATTTATAAAATTTTACAGTCAATTTTGATAAGAGCTGGGCACCGCGTAACCCAACAATAGACGGTGTCATTTGTTTTCTACTCAACCGTATTTATCAATGAAACAACGGTGGCGCTACTTGATAAAAACGACTCAGCTTTTGTGTTGAACCGTATGAATGTATGAAATAAGGTAGATGTCGCTAGACACGGTCTATCAAACGAATATATATTTTTCTGATAACGTTTGCGGTCAGCGGAGCACAGCTCTAACTTTGATACATGATAACAAAAATTTCTCTTAAAAAAATGTATATTTACAATCTCTTGATGTTATGAGTTTCTTAAATTAATGACACAAATTCGCATTTTCGTATTCAATAATTTTAAAAAATTGTTTCGTATAAATTTCGTATAAAAATGGTAAAACGGTGAATATAAAAAACACATTTTGGCGCTGTATAAAATCCTTCCATGGAAGTTCAATTGTAAAAATGCTTATTGTGCTTGCATTAACTTGTATAATTGTAAAAAAATTTTCGATTCTATTATTATTGCTTAGAGCTAATCAATAATATCACAAAAAACATTTTTTTTATTTATGAGCGATTTGAAAAATTATGAAGACAAACGACCGTAAAAAATTGTGTCGCAGAAAAAAAAAAATGTTTTTCCAAAGGCACCAATTAAGCCTTTTATTTTTTATCATTATTCCAATTTCAGATTTATACTCAGCAAAACTAACATAATGGAACGATCTTTGCAATTTTTTTTGTTTTTTCATTTTTTGTCCATGTACAATATGACACTGGCAAAAGCAATCGGTACATAAATTAAGTTGTCGTTTCAATTTTCTTTTGAAATCTGTAGTTTAGTCATGCAATTTCCCTGTCGGAATATCCCTTGAATATTCTGTGGCAAAATGTCCCTTAACCCGAACAGAAAATACCAATTTTCAACTAAATGAAAAATGAACGAAACTAAATACCTTTTACAGATGTCGCTGTGTTCAGGAAAACATTAACGTTTGTATTTGTTTAGGCCACTGCGAATCGCGACGCAGAAATACTAAGGCGAAAAGAAGAATAAGGTGACTGTACCAGCATCAGTCGGTGTACCTGCATCAGTCATTACGTGTAAAGCAAAAGCAGTGACTGCATCGGGTACATCGACTGATAATGGTACACTCAACTTAGGCATCTCGTTTTCGCTCTTGTATTGGTGTGAACCGTAATCACAAAGTTATAAATAACGCAATCATTATGTTATACTATAGGGCTGACAATTGCATACATTTAGATCCCGTCACAAGTCCTCCGAGGGCGATAAACAAGTGAAAATCCTAATTTCAATCAATAATTTTATCCCTGGAGGAACGGCCACTTTGGGTGAGTTGTACCTTTGAAAAGTTTAATCGAGAGGTTGTCGTTCGTTGAACTGCAGTTGATAGCATTATGACTACAAATCGTACTTTGAAAGCTCGGAGAATGGTAATTAGAAGATCAGGAAGAAATCTCTATCTGGATTCATCTAAATTAAATTCTTAATTTCCTCCAAAAAAAACCCTAGTCTAGGAATGAGGAATCTTCCTACCTTGATTTCTGTGTAGCTTAGGCGAGAACGATTACTGAATTAAATTTTTCTCAGGTGAATTGTTGATTTTGTACGTGAGCTTCGACACAAAACGACTTGTCAGGTAATATAAATTACCTACTACAGCTGAAGAAACATACCTGTGTCAGGTAAGTCGATGTAAAAGCAACATAACTATCCACCACAGGTATATTTTTCAAATGGGAGTGTATTCCAGCCAACACAGAATGTACATTTAATGTTCTTTTTTACATAAAATGTACATAATGTATGAGGAATGCCGTCAGCACAATATGGTACAAAAAAGGAACATCAGCAAAAAGCTCAAGATAAATATGATTTTAGGACTTTCTATTACACCAGACCATATGGAAAAATTTTCCCTAAATTTAGGGATTTTTGGTGAATTGTAGGGATATTTTTAAAAATATTAGACGCTGCAGAGGAAGATAAGTGTTCGACCAATGGCAGTCCCAAATTGAATACATTTAGATCCCATGACAAATCCTCCGAGGACGATAAACCGAAAGTAGTGTTTAAACACCACCATGGACAGGTGAGAATCCTAATTTCAATCAATCTCTGGAGGAATCAGGGATCAGGATGCAATCTCAGGTTTCTTATGTGGATTCATGAAAATCACACTCTTAACTTCCTCCAAAAAACCATCATACCCATTTAGCAGTCTAGGAATGAGGAATCTTCCTACCTTGATTTCTGTGTAGCTTAGACGAGAACGATTATTGAATTAAATTTTTCAGGTGAATTGTTGATTTTGTTCGTACGCTTCGACACAAAACGACTTGTCAAGTAATACAAAGTACCTACTACAGCTCTAACTATCGCATGAAGAAACATACCTGTGTCAGGTAAGTCGATATAAAAGAAACATAACTATCCACCACAGGTACATTTTTCAAATGGGAGTATATTCCAACCCGAAAATGTACATTTAATGTTCTTTTTTACATAAAATGTACATAATGTATGAGGAATGGTAATATGCCGTCAGCACAGTATAGTACAAAAAAGGACGTACATCAGAACATCAGCAAAAAGCTTAAGATAGTTATGATTTTAGGACTTTCTATTACACCAGATCATAGGGAAAAATTTTCCCTAGATTTAGGGAATTTTGGTGAATTGTAGGGATATTTTTAAAAATATTAGACGCTGCAGAGGAAGATAAGTGTTCGACCAATGGCATGACGTTTCATTAAATTTTTCGGACTTAAGGCAGACTCTCAAAACGAAAAAAAACCTAAGTTTATGTACAACGACGCAAACGGACAAAAAACATGAATGAGCGCATCAAATAAAATATTTTTTTTATGTTAAATTGAGAAAGTTGTAAAATTGTACTCGTAAGAAATAAATTAAGAAAATTAATTATATTATTTTGTTTTATAAATGTTTTCAATAATTATTTGTAATTTGTAATTTATTTTGTTATATCTAAAGATTCGATATTTCTTTCTGATAGGATAACAATATTGTTTTAATTTATATTTTTGGTTCAGTTTTGAATTTATTATTTGTTAATTATTTATGTATTTTTATAATAAAAAATATATAAATAAATATATTTGCTTCTAACGCGTTATAATACTTAAGTCTAAACTTTATTGAGTGTTCCACTTTATTCAATTTAGTTTTTATCTTGCATTGTGTCACATCTTTTAATATTTGCAACGCTTTAGGCATTTCTTCAATTTAAATAACAATTTTTTTTACACGAAAAAAAAAGCGAAGAAAAACCTAATTATCAAATAAATTTAAAATCGAAATATTTGGAGGGGGAATCGTTTTCAGTGTAAGTTTAATGCAATCAAATTATTGTTCAAAATATTTGCTTTAACATCTCGAAAAACATGCTGAATGTTATTGGTATCAACGGCCGTAGTGAAATGATGATAAATAGCAATATCACGATTACGTCGCACATTCAAAAACATTGCCAGTATAAATTCGTGGACATCTAGCAACGAATTTGGATTCCCTTTGAACTGAGGATAGTAGTGGCTAATGTCCAGTGCATTTTTACTCAGAATTTTTTGTTCGAGAAGATCGGCTTTATTGAGAAACAAAATTATCGAAATACCTTGAAATGTTGAATTGTTTACTATGGTGTCGAATATATTTTTGGATTCTTCTAAACGATTTGTTGAGCTGCAAAACAAAATTTTTTTTCATGACAAAATGTGTTTCATCATGATAATGATGGCTTTGGATACTAGATAGTCAAAAAATCTACTTTTAGGAGGAGGATGGGACCTATTTCCAGAGATTTGTTGTAGGGAATACTTGCAAGGAGTGCCAGAAGGAATATATCATCTCAAAATTCGTGTAAATGTCTCAGGAAACCTCATGTGCTCGGATGGTAAGACAGGTGTCAGGAATTAATACCCAGCTCAATATCGCCCGCGGCGATATTGCACCGGGCGAAACTGAGCACTAGCTCAATATCACCCGCTCAATAACGTCCGCAGAAATTGTCACGATGTTATTGAGCGGGCGATATTGACCACATGCATAGTTTCGCCCGCTCAATAATGCAAGGAAAATTTTTGACAGTAATTAACGCCCAGCTCAATAACGCCCAGGACGGTATTGCACCGAACGAAATTGAGCACCTGCGTAGTTTCGCCCGCTCACTATCACACGCAACAAATATTTTTCCTCATACAAAATCATTTTTCCTTTTACAAATGCTCCAACGTTACCGCTTTAAAATACCGCACCTGCGTAGTTTTGCCCGCCGAATATCGCCCGGATAATTTTTGTGGGCGATATTGAGCTGGGCGTTAATACATGTCATGTGCCCTGTATTGAAAAAACCGAAGAAATCTTCCGGGCGTTATTGAGCGGACAAAACTTCGCATATGATCAATATTAGAGATGAGCGGACACCACTTTTTTGCTGCCCGTATCCGCCCGAAACTTTAAAAAAATGTTCGCCCCGAAATGTGCCCTTCAATTTCATGCCCGAATATACCCGTTCCTCAGCTTTTTCGCATACTTCGGTTTATTAGGATATTTTGCATTAAATTTTTCCGCATTTGGTAGTTTGTACATTCACACCGACCCTCTAGACACAAGTTCCAGAAAAAATATCACCTATATGCTACAAGGTCTGGCCAAAATGGCAAATTCTTCACATGTTCAGACAACTTAGACTCATTTTTTTTTTTCTTTTAAAAATTTGAATATGTGAAGAACTTGCCATTTTTGCCACACCTTCAAAAGTTGAGTTAAGTTTTAAACCTCTAAACCATAGTTTTGAACAAACGTGGTACTGTAAAGGTAATCTCTCTCATAAATGTTCAAATGAAGATATTTTTTTGCGATAATTGTAATTGTGATTTAATGACAATCCCAACAAAAACCTCTTAAAGGTAAGGAGTGACGCAGTCCATATGTCCACTTCCAAATAAATGTTATCGATGGCCTACGCTGGTCGAACGCAAAAAAAATTAAATGGAAATAACTTTATCTCGTGTTCAAAAAATGCGTTACAGATGCCAGACCCTCCAAAGTAATACTTTTTCTACACTTTCAGACTTCACACCCAAACATTTTTTTCTTATAAAAAATTTCTCCAGGCGGAGACAAATTTTTCCAGTTTGAAAGCTGAAAGAACAGAAAAATTGTACGTTGGTGGGTCTAGCATCTGTGACGCATTTTTGAACACGAGATAAAGTTATTTCCATTTAATTTTTTTTTTTTGAGTTCGACCAGCGTCACCTCCATCGATATCATTTATTTTGGACGTGGACATAGGGACTGCGTCACACCTTACCTTTAAGAGGTTTTTGTTGGGATATCAATTCTTTTTGAAGTAAGTTAGAAAAAAATTGAAAAAAAAA
>CM055403.1:26522661-26541352 GCA_029228625.1 Pseudolycoriella hygida | reverse complement strand
ATCGATTTTGCTCATCTTCGAACTTGAATCATGGGAGGCATGTACTTTTCAGGGAAAAAAAGTTTAGGCTGATCGATTGAGCCGTTTGGAAAAAAAAGTGGAGACGGACGGACAGACGGACATTTTTTTTATTGCTGATTCGTCACCTCTAGACGATAATAGATGCATCCCCCCCTCCCACCTCGATCTACCCCATGTTACAATAAAATTGTTTGTAGTAAACGCATAGGACCTTTGTACTTCGTACGGGTCCAAACATCGGAAATTAAAAACCTATGATGCGGTAGCCAGGTATTTTCTCCAGGACAGGGTGTTGAGAGGTGGTATCGCCACCAGGCAGGAGGCAACCCCAAAGCAGGCATGTGGAAGACATGTCACAGTCTGCTCTGATAGTGAGGCTTTGATTAGGACGCTCAAGTCGCCTGTCGTGACATCCATGAACCGGGTTGGAGTGATAAATCAGGTAAAGCTGGTCTGGGTTTCCGGGGTTCCCGGACAAACTGATGTGTAGAGAAATGAGAGAGCGGATGAGCTGGCGAGGAAAGGTTTGGCAACTTTAAGTTGCGGGCCAGAACCTCTCATACCACACTCGGAAAGCTATACAGTGTTGGGTTAAGTCGGAATTCGTTAACCATTGGAGCGCCTATGAGGAAGGAGTACACATAAAGCGCTTCTTCCCGGTGCCCGAAGGAAAGTGGGCTAGAGAATTGCTAAACATGGACACCATGGATATCAAGAGGTTGGTGCTTGCGATCACCGGGCATTGTGGACTAAGCAAGCATCTAACTCACCAAAGATCCCAATTGCACCTGCGGCTTCGGCGAGGAGACGGGCGTTCACGTAATATGTGAATGTCCGAAGTTTTTCTCACTGAGGCTTAGGACCCTAGGTAGTTATGTGGTCCAACCCGCAACAGTTCCTATGATATTGCCTGCCGCTCTGGATAGCTTCTTGGTTGGGACTGGGAGGTTTTAGAGATTTACATGATGAACGGGTGAAGAAACAAAGGATCACTGTCTCATGGACCAGAGATGGACCACCCCAACCTGATATCTAAAAAACTTATGTTTACTGAGACGCTGTTAGCCCATGCCGCAAAAATGTCAGCTGTTATATTTGCGATGTTTTGCCGTAACAAAATATTGCGACAATAGCAAATCGCTTTGAATTGTTGCTCATCTACTCCGCAAAAATGGTATTTGTAGGCAAACAATTGATGAGTCAAAATTACAAATAGTCGAATAAGAAGGTTGCTCCGAAAAAACATCGCATTCCAAATTAGTTTGCGATGTTTTTTTTTTAGATCTCAACCGTGTGTTGAATTCTGATTCATCGACTATTTGTCTGAATATCCCATAATTTTAAGTAATTGCTTATTGTCACAAAATTCTGCCTTGCTACATGTTATACATTATACATTTTACATGTTATACATGTTATACATGTTATACATTTGATATCTTGGCGACCTGTTCTTCATGCTTGTTTACCTTTACGAAATGTCATTCCCATCGCGTCGAATTGTAATGTTTTCTCCTCAGATAACATCTCGTTGTGAACGAAAATGAGATTTTTAAATTCGTCTTTTTACGTTATAGGTCAAGGCTAAATAATTAGAAAATAAAAACATTCTTCATATTATTTCACTTTATGAAACCATTATTTATTTCTTTGCGTTTATTGTATTACATTCTTTTTTTTGTATTCTAATTCCTTAAACATTAATACTGATTTATACTCTAAACATACAAAAGGCGGTAGAAATTATTAATTATTTTAATATTAAAGCAGACTATACAATGAAATTATATGTTACACTTACAATTACACTGAACATATTTTTCACTTACAACCTAATACAAGATCCTGCACAAAAACCGTAAAAATTTGTCAAATGTTTTCTTAAAATGTTTGTTTTCACCGATCTGTGCAGGGGCTCTCTTAGGAGTTGTTCATAAATGACGTCCTATGTTTAATGCCAACATTTACCCGACTCCCCCTATCGTTCTATATTTTATTATACTTCAAAATGACGTTTCAAGTTCGGCCAGACCCCCTCCTCCTAGCGTAGAACGTCATGTACGAATGTCCCCTTAAAATACAAATGACAAATACCTACACATTTTTTTGTTTTCATTCAAATTTTATTTCACCTCTTCCATTTCTACAATAATATTTAGTGGCAAGTTTATTTGATTTATGTTTTCTTCAAGTGGTATATGTTTGGCCTTTCAATTATATGTAAAAATTAGTAAGAATTATAATAAATTAATGCATGTCGGACGGAATTGGGCGAGAACATTTTTTTTTAATTTTTTACACAACGTTGATAGAAATATTGAAAAATTGGTTCGAAAAATGTTAATGACTGTCCATTTTGTTTCATAAAAATAGTTCTCACTCATTAAAAAATTGTTTATATCATTCGGGTGTATAAATAGCCTAATATATTCCTGAAAGTTGGGGTACATTGTACACATTATAGTCGAGTTTTATACAACTTTACATTATTCATCTTCATATAATAGTTGAGTCGACTATAATTTTAAAGATTACACTTCAGTCGACGATAATTTTAAATGTTACACTTGAGTCGACTATCATTTTAAATATTTTATATCATTCGGGCATATAATTAGCCATTTATATACCTGAAAGTAGGGGTATAATGACCATATTATAGTCGAGTTTCATACCAATCATGACGTCAAATCTCAAAGGAAATAAAAAAAAGCCACGAGTCAAATGGCGAATTATATGCCCAAATGATATAAACTATCGTATTAACCAAGGGATAAATATATTGGTTATAGTCTCGGTGGGTGAATATTCCTCGCTCGGACATTCACTTCACCTCGACTATAATCGCGCCATTATATCCCTTGGTTAATAATATACTAATTGTTAAGTTGACTGTATGTTTCAATGATATAAATGAGTCGCCTAAATCTGTTGGAAGCAAAACCCGATCTATTCGAACTGTCGAAGTGACGTTTTAAACGTCAAATAACAAACCTTTTTTCGAAATATTCAAAACCTGTTCATTTTTCCTCAATTCTATCAGTGTTATAGAATGGAGGAAAAATATACAAGTTTTTGATATTTCGAATTTTTTTGTTTGACGTTTAAAACGTCACTTTGACAGTTTGAATAGATCTGGTTTTTTTCTTAAGAGACTCATATTATAGTTGAGTTGACCATAATATTTTATGAAGATAAATTTCTAATGAAAAGCTGCGATCCGTATGCTATGAATAGAGTACAACACAAATGGATATCACTTAGTTATAGTCATGGTACGTAGGTACATTAATATACCTAGGGGCAAGCCCTCTTTCGATAATTCACTTCACCTTGACAACAACTGCGCTATTTATACCGATTGTGTTATAATATACTGTAAAAAAAAAATATAGAAATTTGCAGCTGCGTTAGTTGTGATCTTGTAATCGGTGAACACTTATTCAATACTTTTTTTTAAACTTTGGTATGAACACAAATTAAAAACAGAAAAATAAATTAAAATCAGCACATTGTTAAGCTGAAAAATTAAAGAAAATATCTTCGTTCACAAACATTCTATTTATTTCTATTGCAATACAATTAGTTCTCTACAATATTTATGAATACACTTGGAGTATACAAAGTTATTATTGGGGTACATATTTTTCAAGTATTTCTTTCTTTTATTATTTTTGTTTTATGAATTTCTAGATTTTTATGTTTATTATCATAATCTTTCAACGGTTTCAATGTTTTCAAGTTCTTCCAATTTTATTACCTAGTAGAAATAGCCGAAAGTCATAAATAAGTTAATGAGGTAAAAGTAACAGGCATAGGCAATTGTGTGATGGATGTTTAGTACTCGAAGCACGTATACATAATTATTTAACACTTAGGTGACACAGTGGGACTAACAACAACAAAGCGTAAGACGATATACAAAGAGAGACAAAGAAACAGGAGAAGTCAGGTGTGCATTTATTTAAATCTTAAAACAATGTTGAAGATGACTAGACTTCTTTTAAGATAACATTTTTTGTTATGGTCAACTCTGAAACCTGTTAATTGCTAGTGAAAGCAATAACAAGAAAAATGTTACCGAACGATAAGTCACTTAAACAATAAAATAAAACGAATTTGGAGAACAAAAAACCTAAGGAGGTAGAGTCAGTGAAGAGTTTTTCTTTCTTCTTTTGATGGCAACTTAAGTATGTTTGTGGAAAAAATTTCTTTCAATCTTATTCATGAATTAAAGTTTTTTCTCAGTCTGAAACGAAAGTCACGTCTCAGTTATTTCCAAGTGCGATCGAAGATAAAAATTCAGATTTTGATCGAACATGTTCCAAGCTTCACAGAATACTTTTCTATTAACTTAGGTTGCCGTATACGAATGAAGACTCGTATTACAGTCTTTAGCCCAGATAACAATTGACCCCACGAAATGTACATAAAGTACCATCGGAAAATGTGCTGATCCCATTTAATGTGCTCCAGTTCCAGGACATTTAATGTGTATTAAAAAGCGCCCTTACCGTTAAATGTTTTCTTTGGAACGTGAAGTGCATTTAATGTACATTGAATGTGAATTAAATGTACATCTGATGTACATTTAAAACACTTTGAATACACAACTAATATACCTTTAATGTACTTTTTAGTGTGAATTACTAGCACATTTCATGTACATGTAAGAAAAGAAAGGAAAATTTAATTTAGTCTTCCGACTTTTCTATTTCGGTTTTTCTTATTCTGATGATCGCTACGTACTCGCCATCTAAATCTTTTATGCCAAGCTCTCATTTTTTTTATTAGAAAAATTTCTGCCATTTGCGAGGCTTGAACCCAAGACGCTCGGGATTAGGAGTCGACTGTTTTACCAATTGCGCCACCGGATACTTATGTGTGGGTGTGTTAAATTTGTATAAAGTGTTAAATTATAGAAAGTACATTAAATGTACTTTTTTGTACACCTTATGACGCACATAAAATGAGCGAAAAATGTACTTGTGATCTAGTGCAATAATTTCGAGTTTTTATAGCACAAAAAATATGCCTTTTATTTACATCGAAAAATGTACTACATAACAAGCACATTTTTGGTACATTAAATGTGATGGGAGCAGTGTACACCTTATCAGACACATAAAATGTGCGAAAATGTACTTGTGATCTAGTGCAATAATTTCGAGTTTTGATAGCACAAAAAATGTGCTTTTTATTTACATCGAAAAATGTTCTACATCACATATTTGGTACCATCCCGCGATGTAAAAGAGTTCAACAGTTCTATGAAAATATTCAAATATTCTGAACTGTTGAACTCTTTTAACTCTTTTACATCGCGGGATTGTACATTCAATGTGATAGTAATAAAATGTGCGAAAAATGTACTTGTGATCTAGTGCAATAGTTGTGAATTATTATAGCACAAAAAATGTGCAGTTTATGTACATCGATATATGCACCACTTTACAGGCACATTTTTCATTTTATGTACATATTCTCAGCAACACATTTAATGTACATTCAGTGGGCAACCACATTAAAAAGTGTGATCTGTGTTATCTGGGTAAGTTGTACCAACTCAGGCTGTTTGAAATGTTTAAATTGAAATGAATCTGCTACTTCATACAAGTTCTGAGAAAGTTTAGTGCTCTGTACCCGTCACGTCAACCTGAACCTTATAAATGGAAACATTAATAGTTATTTACGTAACTAGGAAAAATATAATGTTTTTGACGAGTGTGAGGTTTGCAGCCCGTAGCGAAGCCACTAGTCACACTAGTCAAAAACATATATTTTTTCGAGATTCGTACAATATTTTTCATTGCGAGGGTTCAGAAAACTGCTTTTCTGTTTTAAAATAGGACGGAAAACAGCAGTTTTCCGTCCTAGGAATGAAAAAATTTACCCCAAGTAAGGTAAGTTTTTTCTTTGTTCCAGGAAAGGTCTAAACGCATCCTTTATCGTTCCGTACAATTTGAAAGTCTACACTTGTGATTGAGGACAGATATTAAATTTTAAGTGATGTATACTTGTGATGGATGGATTGACATGTGGCTTAGAGCCGTGCGCCGGCGTTTCGTCAAGACATTCTCTCGCCTTTGGACTACATGCTTTGTCCAATGTTCAGCAAAACTGAAGAGGAGAGTTGTACCTAACCGGCATGCAAATATAATTTTTCCCGTAAATGTCACTGGAACAAATTATTTGAGCTGCGCCGACGCAAAATCGATTGTCAGCCGAATGCGGCCGAACTATCGATTTTAAGTCGGTGCAACTCAAATAATTTGTTCCAGTGACATTTACGAGCAAAATTTTCTTTGAGAGCCGATTAGACAAAACTCTCCTCTACATTTTTGCTGAACATTGGACAAGTGTAGAATGTTGTGCTAAGGCCTGAAGACCCAGCCGACAAAACGCCGGCGCACGGCTTTAATGTAACTTAAGCTCGGTGGAAGCTAGAAGAAATTGACATGAAACTGTGACTACTAGTTCAGCCACGGGACGTTGCGAAAAAAGGAAAGTAAACCGATTCAAAGGGACAATTTCGAAAAATTTTCGAAATATTCGATCATCTTCCCTTACAGACACAACAGACACAACAATAGAAAAACAATGGTGCCGTACATTCGAAAATGGCTCCATTTGTTCGAACATTTTCGAATTCTCTCAAGTGATAGATCCATTGTGAAGAAACACGTTTGTCCGAGAACACTTATTAGTGTCCAGAATCGATTGAACGGGTCCGCGAAGTTTATGTCTTGAATGTCTAATGAAAATTTTTCCTTTTTATTGGAACAATACTTGACGTCACGTTCCACGCAGACACCCCCCTTCCGATTCCGTCACGTTTTCAGTGACCCCCCCCCCCCCTTTGGGTGTGACGTAATATGTGCACGACCCCCACACGAAATAAGTGTACATTTTACAGTGTACTAAAAGTCGATCGTAGCGCTCTGGTGGCCATCGCTGGATCATCGGATGTGAAATATTATCGGAGCGCGCGTTATGTTTAACATGAATGACTTCATATATATAAATATAAAAAACAATACAAAAAAGGGTGACGTCATGATCATTTAAAGAAAATTTATTACTGGCATTTTTTCATCCGGGCGACAGCCATTGAGAAATTTGTTGGTGAATAGTATATAAAAAATAATAGCCAGCGTCCTCTGGTGGGAACTTTGGTAAATATTTGAGATTTTGTCGGCACTCACATCTGTGGAACTAGTTGCTTAAAAATTTTGGTAACTGTAGGGCATTTCATGTGCAATATGATTGGCTCATTTATACGGCTCATTTAAAGCGAGACAGTTGAAAAAACTATCTCTCACTGGCGAAGCTATGAGAAATGCGTTTTGTTGCTACTGCACAACGAAATGTTCATAGCCTGAATGTGCATTGGTGATTTGAACTCGAAAACGTTGAAATCCTCTTTGAAAATGTATTTTGGTATGAGTAAATGAACGAAATTCAGAGCTGCACAACATTTTTATTCGTAAAAAGAAAACATAAAATGAAAAATAAATTAATTTACACTTAATTAGTTTAAATATCCTCACAACTTAAATATAAACTTTTTTATTATTTGGTTTAAACGTAAAATTAAAATAACAACTCGAAACATTATTTTTTCTCTTCAGCATGTCAGTACATTGAGAATATTTTAATCACAAAATAATTTGCCACAAACCATCAAATTAAAGCATAATGTAAAGGAATCGTCTTTTAATACTTGAACATCAATTTAAAGCGTAAAAGACAGCAAATATGAAAGCCAAGTAAAAATGATTAGAAATAAATTCAACATTTATTTACATGTAAAACAGTCATTGGAGTACAAGAAAAGGGGGAACGGATACTTTAAAGAAACGATTATAACAAAATAATAATCTGGCAAAGTGGCAGGATGGGCAAAATAAAAAAACGAGTTCAACAAATTGTTTCCATGGGAATTTTAGAAGTTGTTGTATTCGAAAATGTGTTGTTTGTTACCGATTCACCAATTGATGGTAATCCGTGCGATGAACTAGAATGACCGACGTTGTTCGTTGTATTCATTACACCACGTCCAGTTTTCGAGCTCCATATTCGCTTAACGGCTGTCCATACCTGAATAACATTGGAGAAATAAATTGGCAAATGAAATATTACACCGCAACAACGATTGGTTCGTTTCAATGTAAATTTATTTTCCTAAAAGTTACTTTGCGTTTTCCCATTTCTTTGTAATAGCTTTCTCACCAATAATGCATTGGCAGTTGTTTTATTAACAATATTTCTAAAAAAGCTATAAAAATAGCAACTGAAAACCAGACAATCGTTAATAGCTTAATTTAGAAGAAAACATTAAATTTTATGCAGAGAAGCAACCGCAGTCTTTACAACCTCTCATATCAAAATTTATATCTCACAATCTCATCTCAATATATTATTATGTGTGTAGACGCTTATAAGGAACGAATAAAATAAAATCAATAGATACCTGAGGTTGACATCCAACAACGATGAATATGAGAACACCCTGCAGCGCATTTATTAAGTCGGTTACATACCAGAAATAATCCGGTCCACCAACTGGAAAAAAATGTGGAAAAAAAATTGATTTCAATGCATTTACCAATAATTAATTCGTTTCCAATTCAATGTTCTTTACCTGCCCATGATATTACATCAGCCACCCACGTGACACCCATCACAACAATGAGCTTCAAGCATACACGTCCCAGTGCGGCTCTGGAAATTAGCGATTTGAAACTACTATAAATAATTAATTATAATTTTTCGGTTAATATACGAAGCAACTGAGAACACTGAGAATGATTTCATGAGTGTGTGTGCGTGTATGTGTTCGTAATATGCAATTTAATGATGCGATAAACATGTCAAACAAATAGAATGCAACAATGATTCAGTGAATTTATTGGGTATACGTTACCGTAAATGAATTTAAATCATCAACGAAAATTATAATAATTGTAGAGAGAAAAATCATGACAAAAATATTTAACAAAAAAAAAACGAAATGAATTTGGTAATTTGTACAGTTCACTTAAATTTAAATTGTTACAATTTGACTATCTGGTCATCAGTGGAGTCATAGTCGCGAAATGGATTAAAAAAGGTGAAAAGGTAGCTGATCAAGCAAAACTTCGATTGCAGATTAAAACCATCTTCAAGTTTCACCGGAAACCAGATAAAATTTCTCTGGGATAAAAGAAAATCCGAATATAATGTGCAAAATAGCCCCACTTCCAATAAAAATAACCATAAAATAAACCATCGACATGGGTATAGAAAAGTAGCGATAGTGGATTATTGAAGAATTAAACGAAAGAATATCTGTGACGTCATAACTTTTGGCTATATTTGTGACGTCGTATTTTTGACGCCATATTAATGACGTCATTTTTGTGACGCAGTATTTTTTACGTCATTTTTGTGTCGTAATATTTGTGACGTCATAATTGTGACGTCATTTTTGTGACGGTGCGCAGACAGGCGGACGGAAAGGAAGAGTGAAAACAAAAAGTAGCCATCGCTACTTAATAAAATTCAACTTAATTCATGGTTTTATTGTCTACGGCTCCTGTTGAGAAACACACATCTCGTGTTGCAAATAACCAATCAGACATTTGTCAGAAAAAGTACTATTTCGTAACTAGTGCCCAATAAGATCTGTTGGTTTGCCAAAACAAGCGACAGGCAGGATTGGCAACAAAATACACATCATGTGCATAAAATGATGTGTTAGGAACAACATTGTTCGTAACGAAACAGCTATATCGTTTTCATTCCGGTACTAGAGTCTAAAAACTCCATTAAATCCATTGAACAGAGTTATGAAACAACTTTTATGCAACGCCGTTGTCAAAAGTGAGCTTTTTCATGCATCGTTTCGGCGACGTTAGAGAGGTCGTGTCACTAGTGACAAAAAGTAACTTTTTATCACTCATTTGTGTGATAACTTTTTATAATTGACTTGCGTGATAAAAAGTAACCTTTTGTCTTCTTCTTCTTCTTCTTTTGCAGCCTTTTATACTCACTGCTGGATGTAGTGATAAAAAGTAACATTTTATCACTCATTCAAAAGTTCACGTTTCAAAAGTTGTTGCATTAAGTTTTGTATGAAACACGTTGCGTTGGTTGTTTTTGTCACACGATGTGGTTATCCAACTCGCTTCGCTCGTTTGATAACTTCACATCTAGTGACAAAAAGAACTCCATTTCGCAACTAGTTCCATAAATAACTATTTCAGATCACTCTTTCATTTAAAGTTGATGATTTCATTATTAATGAAAAGCACCACAGACTTAATGGTCAAAGAGAGGCCTAAGGAGAATAGCCATCCTTGCTTGATGGACGAGTCAGACTGCGTAGTCAAAGGGACAAATATGAGAGGCGTCATACAACTTTATTCATGGATGGCTTAAAAATGTAAAATGAAGAAGTTATGGAAAGTGTAACAAAGGAAATTTAAGTTGACTGTAGCACAAAAGCATTTTAGTGGAACTTCGAAAGAGATGATTTTGAATTTTAAATTTTTTAAAATCGTTCAGCTGAGTTGCACATTGATGATATTCAAACTTATAGGGTAGGTATATCAAGCAAATATTCGCTATTTATACTTTAAAATTAGTCAAATGCCAAAGGTTTTTTTTGCATTATACTATACGAGATTTATTACAATCAACTCCACTGGAAGCAATGGGGCGAAATAAAAAGATCTTCGCATGAACGTGATTTTTTGCAAGTGCCCTTTGGAAATTCGGCTTTTTGAGATTTAACAGTTCGAGATTCGGCTTTTCGTGGTACTTCCTAATACACGTGGTATTCCTTATATTACATGGATGTGAGATTTCAAATTCCAGCACTTGTTTTATAACTCAATATTTTACAAAGACATCCAGGGTCTAATAAGTGTAATTTTTCGGTTAATTTTCTATTTTTGGGGAAGTTCTGGGAATTAATGCTTGATTTTAAACAAATTTCAAATTTTAATTTGTTGGTAATCTCTTCACATTTTAAGAATTTTATTTGTTTTCAAAATTATATGGGAAAACTAATTTTTTGAAAATTTGGGCTCCCCAGGTGGAAAACGTTGTGTTTTCGGACGCTGGTACATAATTTGATGTAGAGCAACGTTTGGGAACAACGTTTTTCAAAAAAATTGTGTCTAGATCCCTGGCACGCGACTTTTGTTCTTCTATGCTAAAGACAGCTGGTCTCTTTCTAACCAACGCTTTAGCATAGAAGAACAAAAGTCGCGTGCCAGGGTCAGTTCGTGAAATTTCATTCATGTACTGGAAAAATCAATCTTAGTTCAAACTTTTTGAAAATTATGCTTCCGATGCAAACTGTTTGTGTGTTATTTTGAGAGACATAGATAGTACGCCTAAATTTTTATAGAAGAACATTTTTCAATAAGTGCCATACCATGAGCATGGTCCATGAACCTGGACAGTATGAAAGCTCTTTATACGGACTCTCTTGGAGTCGAAAAAGTACTGTAACTAGCGGAGACCTAAATAGACGTTTTCTTTGGATGATTTTTAGCCGGTTTGATCTAACTTGCTAAACTTGCATCAGAATATTTACGAACTTTTTCGAATTTTGAAAGAATGTTGATTCCACATATTTCACAAAGGTTAACATGTATAGTATCTATTCAGAGTTAGTACATCTGCACGTACGCGTTAAAGTGAGACAACCGGATAAAAACACGTTAATACAAAGCTACTGAGCAGGTCTGTTAAAAAGGATTTTTTTCAAGCGAGGCTTTTGTCTGAAAAATTATTAATTTCAAAAAAGTATCTCAATAGCTAAAAAATTGTTTTTTCATCTAGTAGTTGAGCGTAGTTTTTTCAACAAACTCCTCGTTAGAAGATAGGTCTGCACTTTCACCCAGGACACTTGGTGCCGAAATTTTGAAAATGCCAAAAATCATGAAGTAGCGAGAACATTGCGTTATATAAATATATAATTCGACACCTGGCTGCGACTTGGATACCTTACCTGGGAATATAGAAGGCAACCTGGTACTAGGCATCTGTCTTCACCAAAGAGTACACTCTACGTGTACAAATTAGTCATATCTATATGTCATATAAGTTTCAAATTGACACTAGGCTGCGTCCACGAGTTAAGATTTTTTGAACGCAGAGGGCAGCAGCAGCCTGGTGCCGAATTGATACTTATGTGACGTACTCAACTTACTATTGCCTCCCATCTGGTGAAAATAGATTTTCAGCACCAGGCTGCCTTATTTATTCCAAGCTTTAGGGTACCAAGTATGCAGCTTGGTGCCGACTTCGATCGTTTTACTAACTAATCTCGCTACTTCTTAAAGATAGGAGTTGTCAGAATTTCAGCACCAGACTGCCTTTGTCTGACAAGGTTTTACATTTCGTCGGTAAAATCTTGTCAGACCAAGGCAGTCTGGTGCTGAAATTCTGACAACGCCTATCATTAAGAATTTGCGAGGTTATCAGTTTGTAACACGATCGAAGTGAGCACCAGGCTGCGTCCTTGGGTCCCGAAAGCTGGGAATAAAGAAGGCAGCCTGGTACTGAAAATCTGTTTTCTCCAAATTAAAGACAATGGTGAGTTGTATACGCCACATAAGTTTCAATTCGGCACCAGGCTGCTGCTACCCTCTGCATTAGAAATTCTTAACTCGAGGACGCAGCATAGCGCAGCATAGGTGAAGACGAATGCTTAGCACCAGGCTGCCTTCTATCTTCACAGGTAAGGTACCAAAGTACGCAGCCAGTTGTCGAATTATAAACTTATACAACGTAATATACTCGCTACTTCATGAATTTTGGCATGTTCAAATTTTCGGCACCAAGTGTCCTGGGTGAAAGTGCAGACCTATCTTCCAACGAGGAGTTTGTTGAAAAAACTAAGCTCAACTACTAGATTAAAAAACAATGACTTTATTTAGCTATTGAGGTACATTTTATTAATTACCACTTTTTTTAACAAAAGCCTCGCTGAAAAAACATCATTCTCATCGGTCGTGCTCTTCGTGTGGGACAAAATTTTGTTAAATGTGTTGAAATGTTCTTAATTACTTTGATGCAAGTTTATAACATAACTCTTGATATTTCATGTATTTCATTCAAATTTCTGTAAAAATGCTTTAAAACGATTTTCGCGATTTTTACAGGTTTTTGTCATGGCGCAAACGCCGCCGAAAAAAGTGTCAAAAAAGCGCGCCGCCGCCGCCGCTGCCGCCGAAGTATTTTTAAACGTGCGCCGCCGCCGAATTTTAAAAAATTGAGACGCCGCCGCCGAAGATTTTTATCGGCGCGGAATTTTTATAGTTAATTGATATTGAAGTAAAAAGATAAATATTGACCGAAAACAGTCAATCACTTGCACTGTGTTTCTTTAAAAGTCCTGCAATTTTAGAGTATTGCAATTGCAGAAGTTATAAACCCGAAAAAAATTAAAAATGTCGTCAATTTCTAAAGACACGTTCAATTAAATTCGTTAGGAAATACTCAGTGAAATAATTTCACGAGACTTACGATTCTCCGAGAAATATGTTCCTGATAATGCTGATTTGTCAGACAAAATTTTTCACGCATGAACATTGTTTAGATACAAACTTTATAGGCTGAAGAAGAAATAACTTCTAATTCTTACATTAATCTAAGTGAAATAAAATAAAATAAAAAATGAAAAGTTTCACGGGTGTCGATTTTCTTTGAAATTTTCGCTTTACAGAAAAACGTTAATAAATTCTTTCAAGCTGTGCCTCATTACAACACTTCACTTAAGAAAAAATGCTTGAAAAAAGAGTGAAAATTCCTAATACTATTGAGGTTGGAAGTTCACAAAAAAGCTGGAAGGTCAAGGACATAAACATAGGAACCTGAAAAAACCACTTTGAAAATTAAAATTTTTGTTATGAATGAAGTAACTAATTGGCAACAAGTCCTTTGGAAACAAAAAAAAAACTATTTTTTTGATTCTTTCTGCCAAAACTATTCAGTCTTTTCAACATCTTCTCAAGTTCTATTCAAATCTGAATCATTTTACAGAAACAACGTAAAAATTAAATTTTTTGTTTGCAAACGAGTGAAAACTTTCTAGTTATTTCATCTACAACAAAGGCTCTAATTTTCACGCAGTTTTTTACGAAAGTGATTCAGGAACCGATGTATGGGTCCCTGGTCTTCAACTGTTTTATTAGACTTTCTTGCACTTTCTCTTTTTCAAGCAATTTTTTCCTAAGTCAAGTATTGTAAGGTCTTTCAAACGAGCCATAGCCTGAAAGTAATATTTTTCTGTTAAGCGACGGTTTTTCATACCGAAATTTCAGAGATCACCCGTGAAACTTTTTATTATAAATTTTGATTTATTTCAGGAAGTTGAAAATTTTGCGCCGCGCCGACGCCAGCCGAAAAAGTAAGTAAAAAGCGCGCCGCGGATTTTCGCCGCGGCCGAGGAAATTTAAAAATCGCTTTCGCCGCCGCCGATTTTTTTTGACCGGCGTACGGCTCTAGTTGCCGAATACTGCGTTCCGGTGTGGATGAATAGCTGTCACGTAAGTAAGATTGATACGCAAATAAACTGTGCCTTAAGAATCGTCACCGGGATAGTTGATCTGACTGAAATAGAATGGCTATACATTCTAAGTAACGTAACAACACCACACATTCGCAGACAGGAAGCAGCGCTCAGAGAATGCAGAAAAATTGAAGCGGATCCCGAACTCCCACACCAACCCGGCTACGTTTTGGCGGTTCTATCAAGAGAGAGACAATGTCAATGACCTTCGAGCCAGATGGAGGGAGTGGTGGCAATATGCGACAGTAGCGAACAAGCAGTTAATCGTGGATCCAGTTGAAGAAGTCAAAGGTCTCGAGGTGACTTAGAAGAAGGTAGAAAACTTTGGTTGAGAATAAACAGATTCCGAACTGGTCAGGGCTGCTGAGCATTCCTAATGCACAGATGGAAGTTTGCCGACTCCCCACTATGCGAATGTGGACATGTCCAAACTATGGAACACATACTGAACGAGTGCACCGTACACCGCTTCCTCGGAAATTTCAATACAATACCGCGAATGAAGCAATAGTTTGGATCAACGGATTGGATATAAACGTGTAACGAAAGTAGACTTAAGTGATAACTTGTATAATGATGAATGATAATAGTGATCGAATTCGTATATTTCCTAAAGTCATTTGAATAAATAAATAAATAAAATATTATAGGCCTTGGAGACTACCTTCGCAAGTACACTTATTCCCGTGAAGAAACGACAAAGCGAAAATTTGGCGATTTTTCTTCTCACTTTGTTGATTTTTCCTGGCGATTCGAAGCGGTAAGTAGAATCACCAAAATGTGAAGCAGCGCCAAGAAAAATCGCAAAAATGAATTTTTGGCGATTTGTCTTTGGTGAAATTTCAAGGTTATGTACATCTTTCGGTCAGTTGATTTGACCAATTTGTGCATACTCGAGCACATGATGCGTAGGTAAGAATGTGATTTGTTCACAAATTTTAAAGAATTTCTATGAACTTCACGGCTCTTTTATGAAACGACAAATGGGTTGCTACATGCGATTTGATAGGTTTGTGTATCGCATAAGAAATCAAAGTTATATTTTGTCCATATTTACTGCGTACACAACTTTTGTCTTGTTTTAATCTAATGGATCTCGAAGTCATTAACCATATTCATTGAGTCGTATAATTTTCACGACTTTATCGAAAATGTCGGCAAATGTCATAAATGCAATAAACTGGTAAAAATACAACGTATGATTTTTATTAAACATCTCAAGGAGTTTGGTGACTTCTACATTAACGGGTGTCACTTAATAAACGAAATGTTTATTCATCGTCGATGTTATCGAATTCTAATAACATCCGCAACTTTGAGTCTCAACAGATGGCGCTATTTTCTACGTATTCATTCGTGTGAGAAGCTTGACGTACGTTCGATATTTGTTCGTTACGCGTCACACCCATCGTTGCAAATCACCAATAAAAGCAGAGGACATTCATTCTCTGTTTATTGACGAAAGCAGAGGCGCCAGAGAAGGAACAGATTAGCTCAGTGGCTTTCCACCAAGAATATCCGGGTTCAATCTCCACCAGACAAATTCTGTATAGGATTTTTCTTCAATGTTTAGTGTGAAAGTAACGTTCCTAGTGACACCCAGGCTTCATAATATGGGAAATTGCGAATTTGGTGCCGCAACGAATCGTACATAGAAGAATGACAAACATGACGTCACCCATATTCGATGAATTCTTACAAAAATATCTGAGTCTAACTTTAGACAGAGATAAAATTAGCACCAGAAGAAATCCTAATGGTAAAATGCTAAAGCATTCTAAGCCCTGCTAGTTTCCGCACCATCATAGATGGCACTAGGTTTCATGTGAGCAATCCATCTGAGCAAAAACTCATAAAAAATTGCGGGACTAGTAAATAAAAAATGATCTAGTCTCTGACTCGGACAGGTTGTAACGACGGAGAGGCGCCACCGACTCTTGTTTTATGTCAATTCACAAGGAAGAAATATAGATGGCGCGCCAGTAGGAAAATGATGTTCAAAATTATATATGAAATTACATATAACAACGTATAATGATTTTATCCTAGTGTGTGGCGCCACGGCCTAACTAAATATATGAAACTATTTCCATAAAACATAAAAAACACACAAAAAACTACCATAGACGGTATAAGGTTTTTATGGTAAGTGACACCCGTTTAACATGCATGAGAAAAGTATTTAGTTTCAATTTGTGAAACATTTCTTCACACGACATTTGGGCATAAAGTTGTTTCTATATGAAAAGTGTGTCAATAATATTATAATTTGCACGAATTGATGATCATGAATCGATTACTTTCGAGCAAATTGAACCGATATGCACACTCATCACAACCAAATTATAATTACAAGCAAATCACCTATACCATTCTATTCATTCATCAGCACACAATTGTTTAGCAGATTTGTCGGTTTTTTTGTTTCTTCGTTCAAAAACACTTTGTACGAACAATACAATGTAAATGGAGTAACTTAAGATGAATGAGCCATATAATTTTTTGTATAAAAGAATTACCGTTCAGTTGTTGATTTGACGTCGTCTCGTTTCCAGAGGCCACATGTTAATTGTCGAGCAGTCGATGCAAACAATAGGAAATTCACACATAAGAGAATTCCGATAGGGCCGTAGAAATAGGTTAAGATTTCTAAGTCACCTGTAATTTATTTTTTGTTTATTGTTGAAAAATAATAACAAAAAAAACATTGAAAATAATAATGCGTACGTAATTGTACTCATTCATTCACTCATTTAGTCCAAAAACTAATTTATTTTGTATTCACACATTATACATAGGAGTTTCTTCTGTTAGACAGAAATACAAAAACAAAAAATATAACGCAAGCAAAGTAGGTTTACTGTAACACGAAGAGTGTGTTTTTTTTAGAAAACAAAACCAAGTGGCAAAATATTTACAACGAAATTAATTTCAAAAGATTTTTTTGAAATTCTGTACGATTTTCAGAAAAAACTACATTTTCATGTCACAAACTTTGCTCTCAGAATTTAACAGACCGAATGACTGTGAGTGCTCTCTAGGTAAATCAGAGCTTTTGGTTATACAATTATCCTTCATTCCAATTTTATGTTCCTCTGGGTCATTAGAAGAGTGACACTTGGAGAATTTGCAGTTTCAATAAATGCCTGAAATAGTTATGCGTTCTTGTGGTTATGTGAGAACGTTACTTTATAGAAACCTCGTTAGCAACTATTTTACGTTTGAAAATTAGTTGAATATTTCCATTGTACTCGGTGAAGCTAGAGATCGTATGGTCGGATTATTATTTAAAAGGAATTTTACGATTATCTTTTCTAAAACATAAGACAATGCGAGAATTGTGAATAATTACACTAACAACAAATTAATCCAATAAATTCTTGCATTTTAATAGGGAATAGTTGAAATTGAAATGTAAGAGAGGCCGTGAGGGTTCAATGTTTGAGCTTAAAGAATAGGAAGTAAGAAGATTGTTCTTTACTGACTAGAATTTTGAGAATTTATCAGAAATGGCCGAATTATTTAAAATTCTTTTCAAAAATTAAATTAACTTAGGGGCTGTCCCTAAATTACGTAACACATTTTTAGAAACTTTTTCTACTTTTGACATTTATTGAATCCACAATGCAATCCACTTTAAATGTGGAAAAACAGCTCCCTCTGTTGAATGGTAAAATAAATCGAGAAATAGTCCTACAAATAAAATGTGAATTAAATCTGTTACTTAAACAGTTTCTATGTGTAAAGGCTGTGGACTTTGTGTGTAGAAGATGTGTGGTATTTGAAAAATTTGAATTCTTTTATTGATTCGTACAGTTTAGATGAGCGAGGGGTTATCCACTTCATTTTATTTTTTGATACAGGCTGACGGAATTATTGGAATAAAAATGGATTTTTTGGAATTTAAGTGGAATTTTTGGACTTTCGATAGAATTTTTGGGATTTCCGGAATTTCGATGAAATTCTTGGAATTTCTGTGGAAATTTTGGGAATTTCTGTGGAATTTTTGGAATTTCTGTGGAATTTTGGGAATTTCTGTGGAATTTCTGGAATTTTCGGAACTTCCGAACTTCGGAAATTTTGTGGAATTTCTTGAAATTT
>CM055403.1:26443217-26522161 GCA_029228625.1 Pseudolycoriella hygida | reverse complement strand
GGAATTTCTGTGGAATTTCTGGAATTTTCGGAACTTCCGAACTTCGGAAATTTTGTGGAATTTCTTGAAATTTTTAAAAAAATTTTATGGAATTGGAATTTTTGGTACAAATTTTTGACCAGTGGATAACCCCTCGTTGATGAGTTTTTGATGGTAGTGAATTGGCACATTTTACTTAATTGACATGACCCCAGAACTCGGATGATTTTTTACCTTAAGGTTTTTCGAATGATTTTAATCATTTCAAGTTCTCCTCAAACTTTTCCAAATTATCCGAATATTAATTTTTTTAATTTCGGTTTTGAAAAAAAGTAACCAAAAACTATGCAAATTGTAGGGATATTTTGGATGCATGTTAAAGCACAATGTAAAAATAAAATAAGTAAATGAAAGGTAAGGGACAAAGGAGATGTTGAACAAAAGAGATAGGTATTTGTGGAGCCTCATACTTTAGTGAAGTCAATGATATATTAAGTATAGATTGACAGTCTTTGACAAAAAATTAAGACAAATTGAAACAAACATGAAATGCAAAATGTTGAGTAGTGTTAGTGCGTCCACTTAAATTTATGTGGATTACGTACAGCGCATCCGAAATGAAACTGATACGAAATATCAAAATCTTTTGTTTAAAACAAAAGATTTACGTTTCGTATGAAACTTGTTTTGGACGCGCTGTATGTTCAGCAGAATAAATCAGCGCGAATTGTGTATGTGTTAGTGTACGATATGTAGAATAGACACCTAATCAACCAAATTCTTCGGCGGAAATTGTTCGGACAAAGAACAAGGAAGGCTTTCAAAAGCTTCTTTTGTTCAACGTCTGAACGACTTTCCGCGGAAGAATTTGGTTAATGGGGCACACAAACTATGTATTTTCATATTTGCCTCAGCTGATGGCTACGTAGACCCAATCTTCATATTGTACGTGTGTATGTACATCATTCGAAAGCACGCCAGTATAACGAGTCAGAACTGTACTGAGGGTAGTGGAGAAATGATGCGATGAGAAGATTCTGAGAGTCAACCCAAACAAAACAGATCTAGTACAGCAGAAGGCTATCGGGATCAGATTTGGTGGGTAAGATCAGGCTCTTTAACGAGTCCAAGGAATTGACTCCACTGGTAAAATACCTGGGAGTGACACTTGACAGCAAGCTCAACTGGATTGCTCATGTCAAGGATAAAGCGCAGAAGGCAATAAGAAAGCGCACTGGGGCATGAAAACGAAGGGAATTCTGTGGTTGTACGAGACTGTAGTTCGGCCCATGCTTAGCCACGGTTGTGTGGTAGGGTGGCCTAGGCTCGAGGTCGAATGTACTAAGTGAAATTCAGAGGCTGGTTTGCATTTGCATTACTGGGTCTATGAAGACAACAGCAACCGCTGCCATGGAAGCGCTACTGGCTCTGCCGCCGCTGGAGGTGATAATCAGAGCTTGAGCTTTTGCTCCCGCAGACAGGCTGGCGCAAAACGGCATATGGGATCTTAATTTTCGAAGTGGACATGCGAAAATTATCAGAATGATCTCTGACCCGATTTTGGACATGCCGAGATGACGTTAAGAATCGACTTCACAAAACGATTCGGCGTAAGGATTCCGAGTAGGCAAGAGTGGCTGGATGGCTGGCCTGCTAGCCTATCCGGTGACTGCGTGGTAGAATTTACAGATGGGTGTAAGCCCTGAACTCGGGGGAAGGAAATCAATTCCGTCTGGGAGTCTTTGCGAGTGTCTTTCAGGCAGAGGTCTCCGCAGTGCTCATAGCAGATCCTTTTATGTTCTGACAGTAAGATGATCAGAGCTCTGGTTTTACCTTACCACTTTCAAACTTGTGAAAGAGTGTAAGGATTTACTGAACTTGATAGGTCAGAATATTCAGATCACTATAATCTGGGTACCCGGACACTCCGGAGTGGAAGGAAATGAGAGGGCGGACGAGCTAGTCAAGGCGAGTGCTTTGGCTGTCGAGAACGTCCCTGAACCGTATCTGCCGATTGCTCGATCAATCTCTTTTAAAGCACGAAAAGATTGGGTGATGCAAAGACATGCGGATTACTGGAACAGAAACAAAGCGCTTCTTTCCGAAACCCAATTTGGAATGGGCCAAGAGTCTGCTAGATATGGGCAGGAATCGTATTAGGAGGGTGGTTGGAGCGATTACTGGACATTGCGGGCTAAACGGGCACATGAACAAGATGAGGCTTTCGGCAACTTCCAGATGCGCGTGCGGATCAGAAGAAGAAACGGGTATTCACATGATATGCGAATGCTCCAAGTTCTTTCAACTGAGACGCAGGCTGTTGGGAGGCTACGTCGTGCAACCATCAGATGTTGTCCAACTTGGACCTGGTATTTTGGACAGGTTCTTGGAGTCAACAGGACGGCTTGCGTGATTTAATTGATGATTGGGTTGGGAACAAAGGATCGCAAGATCTGTGTTCCAAGATTATTGACATGATCGCTCGAACAGATAAATCTAAAAAAAATGTACATCTGGGCCATTCCACTCAAAAGTTGAAAATAAAAAAGTTCATGACCTGGGAACCACGTTTTCGGTGAGACCTTTCGTTTGACAATCTTTTCATGTATGAGAGACTTATAGATTAAGTTTTTCCTGAAAATTGTTTCTTACATCATAACTCTCGCGCCTTTGTACACTTCAGGAGATTGACACGGGTCCCAGGTCATAAACAAAATTCATCTACATAAAAATGATTCGGACCATGCGTGATGCGGTAAATAAATGTGCATTGACATAACTGCTGCTTTGACCCGTTTGACTTATTTCGTTGAAAATGCAACAAACTAGATACCCATAAAGATTTAATGACTGCGTGCACACAAAGCTCACAATAATATCAAAAATCTCACACGCTACACGCGACACTATTATCGTTCAGTGAACATTCACATTGTTTGAGAAACCTTTTGATAAGAATCTCGTTTTCCTATAAAATCTCATGATTTGTAATGCGCTATTAATAATGAACTAATGTGGACAAAACACGCTTATTCTTTCAGGTTTCCAATGAAGAGGTCCCTTTAGTCAATATGGGTGCAAACGACAGAAAGTACCTTCGACCCGACTACGTGAAAGAATCTGATTTATAAGAACAAAAAGCCGTTTCTCTGAGAAGTCTGAAAAAAGCGCCTGTCGTTTAACATTTTCAAATAATCCTTCCGTAGTACGAAATGTCACGTTTAACTAAAAGCTGCCAACTTTTTTTTTCGAAAGTTTTATTCGATTTCTTTAATTTACCATTTTTCGACAGTGTGATATTGACTTATTTCATTGAATTGAATGAATGCTAGTTAAGAAGTAGTGAGAAGCATTTTCAGAAGTTCGTCCGTACTTTGAATACACAAACCCACGGAAAAATGTTTTACTTTTCAATGTTTGCTAACTTCTACTGAATTTTCTGGTTGAAAAGTAAACTTAATATTAAAGGTGTAACATGTCCTTTCTTGATTATCGACAAAAACAATTAAAAAAAAATTCGGTGATCGGATTTGAAGCGGCATCGCTTAAAGGGGGCTTCGAGGAGCAATAATGTAAAGTTGTATCAGAATCGAGTTATGGTCGACTTCTTCGTCTTATCGAAAGGACAAATTTAGGACATATTTTTGTAATAAACTGTTTGATAATACATTTTCTTTTTGGCGATTTTCTAGTTTGGGAGCTTTCGAAGAGCTTTTACTATTTTTTTTAGTACACTCTATTTTCTAGTTATCTACGCCATTATGCAATTTTCTGATTTCACATACGCAAAGGACATATTGAGGACATATTTTTGAATTAGAAAATACAAGAGTCAGAACGTTCCTATGGTCGTATTTAAATAGAGGTTTTAGTACAAGTCCAAGAAAATAATCCTTTATAGTCTTGTTTGAGGATATTTTTTGAAAATTTTGAATGTATATTCTGAAAGGACAAATTTTTACTGTACTAATCGTTTTAGTACAAAACACTTTAAAATCTAGTAACACACTTTTACTCATCGAAGTGTCAGTATACTAATTTGAAAGTGTCAAGAATTTAGGACAAATTAATGACATCACCAATTTTGCTCAAGTTTTTATCGTTTTCAATAAAGCGATTTTGAGCTTTTCGACGTTTTAGTACACATCTATATTTCAGACCCCAAGATAGGACAATTTTTTTTTTGTGTCGGACGTATAGGACAAATTGAGGACAAATTATTTGTGTAGATAAAATAAAAATCTGGGTCGACGACTACACATTTGTAGCAGCACCTTCGAAACTGCCTACAATCACCCATCAACAATCCCACCAGCCATTGTCGATTATTTTAACGGTTATCCGAACAGAAAAATGATTATAACGGCTCAGAAAGATGGGACACAAAAGCATTTGTATAATTTTGCTAGATGCAGTTCACAAATGACGGACGTCCTACACAAGGTCCAGGAAAACCAAATGCAAGTGGACAATGAACAGAGGGAGGTGTCTAGTAACGAAAAAATATCGCAACTTCCTGATCTACCTTCAAAACATCTTTTTTTATATCTTTTTCTACTGATTCCCAACACCAAAAAAGCGTTCCCAGCACAGAAAAGATTTCCCGGAAAGATTTATTAAGAAAACAGATAAGGTGAGAAAAACTGAGTTTATTTCTCTATTATGCGAACCGGCTAAATACAAACAGCGCCCGGCAATTCAATCAGAGTTATTATGTCAGATTGTGTTGACTCGATGTGGCCTCCAAAATTGATTGAATGCAAATTTTTCAATTAATTATATGGAATCTGTAATGTCAGTACAATATTTTCTTCAACTACTTTCAAGACATTTTATGACACACACCGACATAGATTGACATTAATAAAACATTTATTCCGATTTGTATATAAATGCAACGCTTCAATGCCTCTCAACGTTGCAAATAAAATGCGTAATTATTGGATCGCTTTGAATGGCGGAAAAATATGGAAAATACGAAATAAAAAGGTATAAAACAGTTCTTGATGTGAGTTTAACAATTTGAATGGAAGGTTGAGGTCAATTTTAATAACATCATAAAATACTTAATGTGTTCTTTCATTTCGCTTATCTTTATGAAGGTTTCATTTTTTCGGTCACATCATTTAGGATGCATGACATCTTCATCGTTTATACTATGTTTTATGCATTGTTTCGTCTGCTTACGTAATGAAAGACAAAGTATTCTTTTTGCGGCTTTAATTTACTTTGTCATCGTTATTATTCTGACTTTATTTATGCAAAACACACTAACCTTCCACTTAAAACATTTCAAATAAAAACAAACAAACAAGCAATCATTCGTTAAACTCTTTCGTTAAATCAGCAAAAATATTTATACAAACCATAAAACCAGCATTTTTTCTCGCCGAACCGTGGACGTAGAAATGTATCTTCCGGAGATTTTGGCAAATGATCCAAAATGATTGCAACAATGCAAATAATTAATGGCACGCCCCAAGCATATACCTGATAGATACGTAGTCTAACCAATTCTTGACCTTTTTCCAGTGATGTTGGACGAAAATCTCTGAAAATGTTTTTAAACAGAACCAATAAAATAACTTTTAGCAACATTGTTGGGTAGAAATTTATCGTTGTGTGTTGTGATGAAAAGAGGCGAATAAAATAACGTAAAATATGAATGAGTTGTACATTCGGAAAAACATGCATTTTTATTTCCAGAATAACTTTTTTTTCAATGTTCTTTTTTCCATTTTAGTCTCGTACGAAGTGTGTGGGTTTAATATGTTTGTTGCGCTTAGACTTCTATGTGGCGGTTTGACTACTTTCACAGATTCTGCCCTTTTTTTCATTTCAATGACGAATTTTATGAAGAAAAATTCATTCGTTCCGGTTGTGTCACCCTCATTCCCTCGCTCGCTTACGTTATATTTCTCTTGAGCATAACGTCATCATGAACGCCACTGGTAGCGTTTTTTTTCATGAAAATGAAATGAAATCACTTCCAAGTGATCTAAGCATAAAGATTCACAAATTGTTATAACCAAAAATTCGCACTTCATACTCGTAGAGGTCGCTAAAAATCGATATTTGAACCAAATTACTCAAGAGGTCGCCAAAAATCGAAATTTGAACGTATTTTCTCAAGTCTGGTTTTGGCGATTTGCAACGAAGCGTGCGCCGCGTAGCGAAAAGAAATAGAACATTCAAGAGGCACAACTTGTTCATTAGCAAAAGCAGAGACACTCAACCATAGTGAGAAAAAATGAACATTCAAGCGGCACAAGAATCGGCGGGGGGCAAAATCCCCAGTGTATTATCGTCCAATACGATAATATTGTCTACTGATGCAATATTATAGTCCATGAGACAATAACATCGTCTACTGATACAATAATATCGTCCATGAGACAATAATATCGTCCATGAGACAATAATATCCTCTAGTGATACAATATTCTTGAACAAAATAAATCCCTCAAGAATCGCATAGCAACTTGTGCCATCTATATATCTTGAAAATCGCAAGTACCGTTTGAAAATAATAATTTTACCAGACTTGAGAGAATTGCTTCAAATTTCGATTTTTGGCGATCTCTTGAGTCATACTCGTAGAGGCGGGGGACTAAACCCCCCAGTGGCTTATCGTCCAAGACGATAATATCGTTCACTGTAACAATAATATCGTCCATGAGACAAAAATATCGTCCACTGATACAATAATATCGTTCATGAGA
Organism: Pseudolycoriella hygida; assembly: GCA_029228625.1. NCBI lineage: Eukaryota > Metazoa > Arthropoda > Insecta > Diptera > Sciaridae > Pseudolycoriella > Pseudolycoriella hygida. Next base: position 26,515,460 of record CM055403.1, on the reverse strand, counting down.
CGATAACATCGTCCACGGATACAATACTATCGTCTAGTGATACGATATTATCGCCCAGTTTTGTCTGCTGACATTTTACAAATAGAAAGGCTTCCCAGCTTCGTTATAGCCACCTGCTTTTTTTAGTGTTTCATTAAAGCGCAAATTTTTTACTTTCGTTAGCCACCTCGTTTTGTGACATTTCGTAAAAGGAAAATTTCATAGCTTCGTTGGCCACCTTGTTTCTATAGCGTTTCGTTAAAGCGCAAATTCCCTCGTTTCGCCAGTCTCCCACCTTGTTTGGGAAAAGTTCTACGTGCAAATTGTGGAAGCAAAGAAGTTCATTTGAAAAGTTTACTGTCCATAAGACGATATTATCGTCCATGAGACAATATTATTGTCCTGGAGATGATATTATTGTACACCAGGCGAAAATTTTCAACGCTCAGGCAGTATCTACTGAAACAATAATATCGTCTATGAGACAATAATTTCGTCTAGTGATACAATATTATCGTCTCATAGACAAGAATAACTGGGGGATTTTGCACATTCCCCTAGTAGAGTGCAAATTTTTGGTTGTAACCCGGTAGTTTTCTCAAGGTAATAGGATGAAAACACCGGTTACGAGCTTGTTTAGAAATGGCTTTAGTTACGAGCCCCTATATTGTCTTTTCCATTGTTCTCAAAAAAGAACAAAAGAAAGGCTCGTAACTAGCACGTGACTCGTAACCGATGCATTTCCCCCATAACCTACCCATTAGCTTGAGTAATTTGTGGCACGGGCTAAATCAGCTATCTGGAGAAAAAGTTGCATGTCCCTGTCTATGATTTTAATATTTTCTTCATCTTGATTGGATCGTACGGGTCTGGTTTCATTCCTATGTTTATTTTGCTATTTCTTATTTTATTTGTGCGAAAGTCACAGCATATAGAAGTCAAACTTTGAGTGGAAAAGTGTATTTACTGTTGTATGTACACAAGAAATGCAATCGTTTCTGTGAATCTTAACTTAAGATGAAGATTCGGTGAGCCATATGCTATTCTAGACATTTAGGTGTTGAAAATGAATTCTTCTAGGAAGCCTTTTATCTTTGGTTTAAAATCGCGTGACAACAAATAATAAAGAGTCTGACTTTCGATCAATTTTACTCTAATGGATGGTAAAAGCATCGCGATTACAGGGAAAAAGAAAATTGGTTGCATTTTACTGAAAGAATAATAGACAAGTTTGTAGCTTCGGTAGATTTTTTTCTTCTTTTTTAGGTGTTGATAGAGTTTTTCAAAAAGATGTAATTTAATGCATGTTCGAAGTGATTACTAGACTAGCAGACCTATTTTTTTCAACGCCTAATAAATATAAGAAATTAGTTTCTTACAATATTCATAAATACGACTAGATGAATAATTTATTTATTTATTTCGTTAATGGCCTTGGACCCCTGACTACTAGCACTGTATATTACATTACAATTTAAATAAGTTTAAGTTAAATTTAAGTTAAGAAAATTAAGATTACGACAATCACGAGAGGCTACTCGACGAGAAAAATACGATAAAAAAAATCAAAAATTCACCAGTTCTCTAGCGCTTGACGAATTCCCTAGCGATGACCTTACTGGGCCAGAGCTTACTATTGACTACAGCGTCAAACAGTTCTGATCTAACGGTTACTTTAAATTATACAAAGCTAACCGTGTCCAAATCTACATGACACATCCTCAGTAGATGATATTACGTTATTCCGCAGTAGACAATTTGTAACTTCATCTTCGGTAACTGACGGATGTAAGTTGGACACATAAGCAATCTTATGTGTTTCGATCGACGATACAATGGTTCGCTGTGAAGTAGAATCTTTTCGAGGTTTTATCGGCGAGGAATAGACTCTAGTGGACACTTGCTCGGTAAATTAACGGTGAAGTTAGCTGATGTATTTACTAACGGTTCAGTGAAAGCTTCTTTAAGATCTGCGGTATGATAACTCGGCGCGGGCTGAGCGACATCAAATTGTTTGATTACAGGTGTGATCACCGGGTGCAAATCACTGGCACTTTGGGAACTACATGACTGAATTTCGGGCATCAATATAGCTTTTTTAAAGTCACTTTTGACGGTCGAAGACTTCGTTATCAAAAAGATGGAACCTCGTGCCGTAGCGTAGGCTAGATACATATCGTATATATTGTAACAGTGCATCCTTGTTGAAATTAACACATTCAGCCTGATAAACTTGTCGACAAATTCCATCACAAATAATTTTATTTGGATTATCATTTCAGAAGCCATTATAACACACCGTACAGTTGTTCATTTACTCGATTTAATGTTAATAATCAGCTGAACAAATAGTTACAGCAAAACCGACGGAATCAACTAGTCAAAAGATGTGACAGCGCGCGAACATCTATCTATCTAAGTGACGTTATACATGCGTAAAATCTTGCGATATCACATAAACAAACTAAAATTGATCAACAATTACACAAAATATGAACTAGAAACAAACAAGATTCGACAATACTCCAACACTGCAAGAATTCAGGAATCGGTTGCACAAAAAATAACTAAAAAATACTACAAAACAAAAAATAACACTCCAACCAAAGAAATACAAAGGGAAAACTTTTTTATGCTCTTTCAAAGTACACCAGTCACGAAACTGTATCTTTCCTAACGGCCGAGTAAATCTAAGGTGCGTTTTTGCAATTTTGTAATGTTACGAAGTGAATCAGATGAACCGAGGTGACATTCCTTGTCATCTCACGCAATAAGCAATTGAGTTATATTTTCAGAATAGTTTTTCGCAGATTCTCAGTAGAGATGAGCGGGTCGACCATTTTTCGAAACCCGACCCGATAATATTTTTCGAAACCCGAACTGTTTCCAAACCCGGACCGGACCAAAACCGACCCGATTAAAATTTTCGAAACCCGAAACCCATGAACCCGAAAAAAAAAATTCGGGTTCGGGTTCGGGTTGGGTTTCTCAGGGAAGACTTTCTGAGCGATGAATAAAATAATGAAACGGCGCCATTTTAGTGCTTATTACGTCCCCTTCAGTGGAACGAATCTCGTTCCTCGTGAAATTTCGAATCCACTCAGGAATGACGATTCCCCGGGAACGAAGATTGAGAAGAGCGATTTCTCAGGAATGAAGATTCCACAGAGAATACGAAAATTCCTGTAAGGAGTGATACTTACGAGGAATTTTGCGAATTCTGCAAAATAAACTACAATTGACGGACGGACAGAGAATGAGACTGTTCCCATAGAGTTGCTACAGCGACTTGAATATAACCGAATGCCAATGCATTTGCATTTATTGGCTTCAGTTTTTGTCCATAATATTCCAACAAATACTGAAAATGGAACTTTTCATAGAAATAAAACCGTGTAGTTGGCATACTAAACATTTTTCGATGTAAAAATAGAAAGTAAAATTACAACCGTAGGGAAAAATCCCGGCTTATCGAATATTGAAATCAGACATACGACTTTTTTATTATTAAATCAAACGAAATTACCGTCGCCGTTGGAACATTAATATCGTCTTATCATTTTTAGTGTAACAAAAATTTATTTACACAACTGGGAATGTTATTTGTTTGTCGTCAGTTTACATAAAGGTTATTGATTACAAAAAGCTGGAAGTCATGTCTGGGGTAAAATGAAGAAGTAAAAATGCCTTCCAGTGAGAATTTTTTTTGTGAGAACAATAAACTGAAGAAGCTGCAAGTCATGATGGGTCACACAAAAACTTCCAACACAAAAGAAAGTAAAAATTTTAAATTTTCATTTGTATTGAAACATTCCATTTAATATAAAGAGTGTGATCTTGCCAAGGAATTCGCTCAGAAAACTCGATGTCAGACAATTGTAAAGAAAAAGAATACGCTCCAATTTAGTGCCAAAATTCGAAATTATGTTTAGCTCTTAGCACTAAACATAATTTTTCCTATAAAGAATGCAAGAATATGGCTTGCTGCATAAAGCATAAATGGAAATGTTTGAAATAGGAACATTCGTTTTCTGAATTGCGTTTTTATTATTTAAATTGTTCTTATAGTCATGCTTTGAGGTGTGTATACCAACAAACTTCCGGAATTTTTTGTTTTATCAGGAAATTATGAAAACAACAAATGGAAGTCTACAACACCTTTCATCTACCAAGCTCAAAAATTATCAAAGGCTCTGTCTCTGGTTTATTTCCATCCCTTTTGAATCTCTCTGTGATTCGACTTGTGAAAGCGACATTGGATGGCACGAAATGTCGTGTTAAGGTGCAAAATGACATGTCTCATGTTTTTGATGTATAATGAAAAGGGTTGAAGCAGAGCGATGCTTTGTCTTGCTTACTTTTCAATTTGGTTTTGGAAATTTCGATGCCAACAAGATACTGTTGATTGGAACAGTTCAAGTTCTGGGCTTTGCAGACGATTTAGATCTTGTCAGTCGTACACATGCAGCAGCAGTAGTGTCACAAATTTGAGAACCCAAGCGGAAAGAATGGATTTGATGACAAACGAATCTAAAACAAAGTACATGAAGACAGAGCCGAATCCGGCAGTCAATCAACAAGGAGGCGTGATAAACATTGGGTAGTGATAGTTGATGAATGCATCTATCTTGGAGCACTATACGTTCATCAGAAAGACGTATGATGGCGGCAAGCACATGCTTTTTCGGCCAAATAAAATATTTGCGCTCAAAATGGATATCGAAAAAACGAAGTGCCATGTTTACGCTCATTTGTTCAGTTCTAATCTATGGATCGCGAATCTTGGGCGATAAAGGAAAGTGACGAACAGCTGCTGCTTGTTTTCGAGCGTAAAGTACTATGCACAATCTTCGGAGCGATGAGTGAAGGAGAAAGGTGGCGGCAACGATACAATTTTGAAATAAAACGTGATTTTGGCGAACTTGTGACTTGGCAGTGGTGAAAGTACAACGATTGAGGTGGGCGGGGCATTTAGCACGTGCGGATAGAAGCAGAGCCCCGTCAGTGCTATTCCGATACGATCCAGAAGGGCGAAGGAGAATGGGTCGACCGGAAATGAGATGGATAGATGGCGTCGAATCAGATCTTCAGCCGCTGGGAATAAGAAGATGGCAAAGTGTAGCAAGCGATAGGATACGTTGGAACAAGATTCTCGATCAGGCTAAGGCCTAAAAATAACCGGTGAATAGCTTTGGAGACTAGCTGGTGATACGAAGAGTAACGAGATGTCACTCAGATCTTTTAGTTTTGGAATGTTATTTGACACACACGAGAATGTTGAGCGAAGACGAAAGGTCTTTTCGTTTTTGGATTCCGCAGAGTACAGACGGTTTAGTCTGAATACGGTGTTGAAGTACATATTTTTATTGAATTTGACGAAGCTTGTGTTAAAGGTTGTGGGGTAACAAGGTGAGATTTGAGTGTTAAACCCCGATCAGAATTTTACCGCCACAATTAAAGCTTTTAGGTGACATCAACATTTTGGTCCAAAGAAACAACAATTATATTTTATTCCGCATGATTCATCATCATTTTGCTAATTGGAAGATACGCATAAGTTGTCGACATTAAAAGTCTCATCACCCAACCTAAAGTCAGGTTTATGTTAATTTAAGGGGATGCGCATATTAGAATAAGCAAATTTAATTAATCATAAGAGTCATTCAGTGATAATAAACAAGTTTGTGAACGTTCTTAAGTTGGAAATCTAGTAGTTTACTATTGCAACTGCATAGCAAAGAAATGCGTATATTACATTGACAAGGTGGAATAACCGTTACACGTCGGAAAAGTGAAGTAAGTTGAAGTTAATACAAACACGAAGGGTACGTTTGCTCTGCGTGAGCACTTTACATAACGTTTAAGTTAAAGTCGAACGTAAGCAACGCTTGACTAAAGGGTAGGATAGGATAGGATAGGATAATGTGGGTAAGGAAAGCGAACCTTCCTAAGCACCTAAGCCTCCAATGGGCCTGTTGTGCATACCCACTGTTGTAGAGAGAATTTTCTTTTCGTTGTTGTAAGACTATTCGAATGTAGATGTCGCACTTTGTGAGTGCAATTGTTTGATTATGTCAAATTAGCATTCAAACTTCATTTAGTTTGTGCAACTGTTACAGAGTCAATAGAGCTAATTAGATGTTACTAATAGCAGAGACTAATCATCCATGATTAGGAAAAACCATATGAGCTTTTGAGCTTGTTCCTCCCGGGGATCGAACCCGGGACTCATAGGCAGTGAGTCCAACGCTCTACCATCTGAGCTACCTGGACGGTAAACTAAAGGGTAACATATATGTTACAGTTCATAATGATATATTTTCTGAGCCGCACAAAAACAGGTGTCATCATGAAAATCTATTAGACTAGTCAGTCGCTTGCTTGAACCGCGCAAAATATTGTAACAATTTTTCTTGACACTGCTGTAAAGCCTTTCATTATTTTGCCTAAATTATACGAGTTTCTTTATCTTCCTCTAAATTCCATAAAATTTCTTTCAAAAAGTTTCCATAAATTTAGGAAAATGGACATTTTGGGAAATTTGGGGAAATATCTACTTTCCCAAGTATAAAGGTGTCCGTCATTCAAAAAATGATTTTTTTACGTATATATGGGACTCTTCACAAAGAACGAAAGAGCTTCACGGTCTATGGGAAAGGTAAATTAAGAAAATGTGTCTGTCTATGTGTGAGGGGGGTCAGAAATGTAGAAAAAAGGCGTGATGACATTTGAGTACGGTTCCTATTATCCATTAAGTCTACTGTTGAGCTAGGATCCATTTAAATATTCGGAAATGAAAGAAGGCGATAACTTTTTAGAATAACTCTAAGAACAAATCGGATGATGGAAAATCAGTTTTGCAAGCCAATTTCAATCTTACGAATCATTTCATCTTCTGCCTGCGGTTCTTCCGTTTCATTGTCGATTCCTATCAATAATGTAATCGTTTTAATGCATCGACGAACGTTTATCATAAATTCAAAATTTGTAACAGAAAATTTATGAGATCTACTAATCGCAACATAACACGGGGGGTATAAAACGTATGCATATGCATAAAAGGTTTTCTGTTACACCACACATAAGGCCAGAAGTATGAAAATTAAATGTAATGACTTTTTATAAGACGTGCAGCAGAGCAATGTTTATTTGTTTGGTTGTTTTTTTCATTGTAGGAAAAAGAGTTTATTGTTTACACTTTTGGTTTTTTCATTTTATTTTTTATACACTCGACGGAGTTGAAATTGTATACGATATCATGTGTGTTGAAGACTTACAGCCTATAGGTAATGGTACAGTTTATAACAATAAAAGTATAGAAAACATAATGAATGTGCAAAGAAGAATATGTTTTTGATGGAAATTGAGCACAGAAAAGTTGTGAATAAATTCTTATAGCTTCTATAGGAAAACAGAAATAATAAAAAATTGTTTTTATGACGATGTGGTTATGAGAAGGAGAGAAAAAAAATATTGTATAAATTCTTGCATGAGATGAACCATAAAAATAAATAAATTTCCTAAAAGTAATAATAGCATCATGATGGTTGAACGTACGTATTTTTATTTAAAATACATAAATGTAATTCGTTTTGGCTGCAGAACAGATATATTAATTCAATTACTCAGAGCTCCATAAAGAAATTGAGGCCATTAACGATTATCTCTTAAGAATAGTCTCGAATCACACATTTCATTAAATTGTAAAAAAAAGACTTTGAAGCCACACCATTATTACACATGGCCCTCATATAATTTAATATCAAAAACAATAATTCTAATGCACTTAGTTGGATTTCATTTATAACGCACCGTCGATAGGAGCAACATCGACCTTGTAGGGTAACTTTGACCCGAAACTCGAAAAAATCATACTATGAGGACTAGCCCATTGAACAGCTTCGCTTTACACACGCACAAACTTCATTGTAGTTGTCATAACAACTCAAAGGTAAGTTGGTTGGACATTTGAGTAGGTTCTATGGAACCATAGTTTCAAATGATATGCTCATTCTCATAGGACTACAAGATGAGCATATTTGAGACTGTCGTTGCTGAGTAACTTTACTCAGCAGTGCCGCTTCATGCTATTTGCCGTGAGCGCTAGAAAATTTATCGCCTACTTTTCGCCAAATATTGAATAATGTTGTAAGCTAGGTTGTTGTGAGGCTGAGGCTATTGTGAGGTGAAAATACAAACTTTGCTTCAATTGACTTATGATTCAAAATTATTTTAAAAACTTAAGGGAGTCTCTGCCTTATTGACTGTTTAACTTAATGGGTTGTAGAAACGATTCCCAGCCAATAAAACTGAGTTTGTTGAAGGCAATGTCAAACTTTTGTATAAAATGTTGAAATTCCCTTTCATTGACCAGCTAATTTAACTCAGCAGCCTCATCCAAAATGTATCTTAACCAAATAAAAATCTGTAATACTGACTTTAGTATCGCACTATGATAAGGGGCCCTTCCACCGATACCGAACTCGCACTCAGAAATTGTCTACACTGCAGCGCTTCGAGTTATAGTGGCATTAGCGCTGAAACATATTTTGTTTGCGATGAGCGGCCGTCATATTTTTAAAAAGTCATTGTCTGCAACGTTTTTTTTATTAATTTCCAAAACCGAAACATACTTATAAAAATTGCACAATTCCATTTTTTAAGAGTGCAGGCAAGAAACCACGGGGACACCGTTTTACGTTCAAGGAAAAATGCAGGGCGTTTGCAATGTACAAACAGAGCCCCAAGTGTTACCGATTTTTACCGGGTCCATTGCCTTGCAAGCAAACGTTAATGGCGCATTCGACTCATGTTTGCTTCGAAGCAGGTTTGAATACAACTTTAATGGTATTTTTGAGCAATGTCGTAAAGGACATGAAAGAAACTGACAGACTTTAAAAGTTTAAAATGGACGAACATAGTTCCAATGTGAAAAATCGTAATGTCTAAAATGTGAAGAATCGTTACATTTATAACAGAACATCTTTTTCGGTCAAAAATATGATATTCAATGTAACCAAAAATCAAAAATCGTTATCACCGCTATGGTTGTGTGTGGTGAAAACGATTTTTGACACGAAATCTGGAACAGCCCGAGCTCTAGTTACAGTTAGAACGAAAATGGGTAAAATATGGCTCCTTTAGCGTTACACGGGAGAGGGGTATCATGTACGTACTACGTGAGTTTATAATACGATCATTTCGTATAGCATACATTACACAATACTTATGCAATACGTATATAATATGTCTGCGGGGTATAAAATACGTCTGCGGCGTATATAATACGTCTGCGGCGTATATAATACGTCTACGGCGTATATAATACGTATGCATCGTATATAATACGTGTGCGGCGTATAGTACGTCTGCGGCATATATAATACGTCTGCGACGTATATTATAAACGAAATGGTTACGTCGTCGTTTGTAGATTTTTTCCTCAGTGCAATAGTAAATTACGTAACGCAAAAGGGGTGGGGTATGAGGCAAGCGTTACGGGACAAAAATGGGTCAAATATGACTCTTTTAGCGTTACAGGAGGGAGGGGGTTTGAAAAATGAGAATTTTTGCGTTACGCAATTTATGAACGGCCCCTTACAACAAGACTTCCAAACATGACTCAAAAAATAATGTAAGAGAAATGCCTAAACAGAAAATGAAAATCTTCGTTAAGTTAAATCGGTCAAAGTTACTCTTTCTGACGGTACACAGAGCTCAAGTCAATTCAGTAATGCACAATTGAAATCAATATTTCGAATCAAAATTTTCGTTTATTGTACAGAAAACGAACAAAAATTTGTGATTGGATTTTATTTCCGTCAAGACTGGATTTTGTGCTGCGTATCTTATATTCTTATGCACACACGCAGTACCAGAACGTATTCGAGTTGGATGACCATATAACACGGAAATCAAAATTAAATAAAAGTTTATCTGTTTGCATAAAAAAAGATAAACTAATAAATAAGAGGATAGGTTTAACGAAAGTAAATATTTGAAAATGAATAGTGTAGGTATGTTTGATTTGAAGTTTTGAGCGTCAAACGAATAGCTTTTTTTTTCTTCCATCTAGCTATAATGAATGTCTGAAGAAAAATTGAATGTCTAACATTGCTGACATATGAAGTTAATATTTGTTAGAGAAATCAAGTTATTATTTGCTGAAGAATGCGTTTACACATGAAACATACAATTGGAAATGTATGTTTAATAATTATATTATGGCTTGAAGAAATTCTAAAGCAAATTTATGCTAGTGGTTTTCAGTATTACTCGTTTGAAACTGTGGCTTCTGCCTTCTGCCGGTGTAGCAGAACATCGTTCTACGGTTAATTAATTAAAGTGGTAAATAAAATACTTTTTAAAATAGTTGAAGAAATAAGAGTACGAAACAATTTCCAACTTAAGTGGAGATGTTTGTTTCTTTGGTTGTACCTCATTTGTATCATTCATCTGTCTACACTTGAAAATTCGTAGACAAACTATTCATCATTACCTTGACAACTGATGGAAAAAAGGATGATTTTTAAAAGCAATTCCGTCAGAGCCGTATCTACTGGTAAGGATCGGAGTGGGTCGACTTACAAATGACCCACAATTTTAGCGGGTCGACCCACACCTGACCCACAGTTGCAGAAGTCACAGAAATAGTTTTTCTGTGCGTTCTAAAACCGTGGGTCAAGTGTGGGTCGACCCACTCCGATCATTATGTACTACAGAGCGGGCAATTATTTAATCTGTCGGAAAACAACTAAGCGAATAGAATTTTCTTGATTCAACTATTCCGGAAACGAAATCCCCGAAGGCCGAATTTAATTGTTTTCGGAAAAAATAGTTTTTTCCGAGAAGGCTAAAGGAGATGACACAGTCCCTTTTTGCATTTGCACAAATTCTACGTAAGCTTTCCGCATATGTCATGTAAATGGCTGCAAATGATTGCAAATTTCATGAAAATAGTTGCAAATAACAATCAAGTGGAACGTAAATGGTAGGCAGATGGAATGCATATGAGTGCAAATGTACTACGGTAGCAGTAATTTTAAAGCAACTAAAGATTAAGAGTACCTATGATCTTTAATTTTTTTTTCGCAATAATATATTAGTAGGAACGTTCTAAATTCAGCTCTTAATTCAATTAAGAAGAATAAAAAATTTAGCAATAACAACTTCACGAAAAAAACGACAAATTTTGCTTTGCTAAGTATTCCAGACCCCGTTTTAAATAAACACTTGAAAATTCTTCTTGAAATTTGATTTCAACATCGTGACGGGCGTCATTACAAGTCACCATTGGTAACAACGATTCTATGAATTCAATTGGAATTGAAATTAAAATGCAATTATAGCTGATTTGCAAGTATCTTAAAGACGAATAAACCATTTAAGAAACAGCTTTAAGTACTTATTACAAGCCATCAATCAAACTTAACATTCGCATAAGCAAATTATATTCAAGTCAATTTGAATAAGTGCATATAAAACATTGTGGCTACCAATATACAATGTGTAGATATTTCAGTTTCGATTTCTGCAATCCACTTCAGAAGACATCAAATTGAATGTTTTAGACCCGTACGAAATAGGAGTCTGGAGTAGTTGTCACTAATCACAATTTGAATCTCATAGATGCAAGCGGTCAGGTCAGTCAAGTAATTCGAGTGATAGAAATAGGACATGTTTTTTTACAGGCGCTTTGGGACTTAATTTAACAGATGGTGAGGATATCATTTTGTAGTATTTACTAAGTGTAGGTATAATTTATACTCTATTTGAGGATATTGTACTTTTCGCAAGGACGTACTGCTACGCTGAGTAAAATATCTACAAGCGACGCAAGAATTGTGTTGATAGTATACGCCGCGGATGAATTTTATCCACCGCATTACGAACATCGTGTACGTACTACGTGAGTTCATAATAAGATCATTTCGTATAGCGTACATTCCACAATACTTCAATATTCTTCATATTACGTTCACCGCATATATAATACGTCTGCGGCGTATATAATACGACTGCGGCGTATATAATACGTCTGCGGCGTATATTGTACGTCTGCGGCGTATATTATACGTCTGCGGCGTATATAATACGCCTGCGGCGTATATAATACGCCTGCGGCGTATATAATACGTCTGCTGTGTATATTATAAACAAAATTCTTGCGTCACTTGTAGATTTTTTCCTCAGTGTATTAGTAAACATTAAATTTTGCGTGAAAGCATAATGAGTGACGAGACATCTGCCTAAGCATAGTATCTTTTGCTTATGTAAGGTATGCACCTTATTCTCAAGATTAGTAGAGGAATTCAAAGGGAATGAATATTCGTCATGATCTTCTGTGAAATATTTTATTGTAAATTTGTATCGTATAGCTAATGCTAAATAATTTATTGATTGATTGATCATATGACTTTTTTATGTGCTACTCCCGTTTTACATTTGAAAATTGACGTAAAGATCATTTACCAATTTGTAGGAAGGTAATTTGGTGCAGACTTGTACAACAGCGCCTCTTTTGATACGATTCGTACGAGCCTAGCGACTGTCCTCTGCTTTTTATGTTTCGTTTTAACTATTTTATTAATCGAGTTAAATTTTCTCAATAAAAGTTAAATCTTTTGTTTGATACATTCGATGTCTGGCGCACACTGCACTTGAGATAAATAAATAAAAATCCAAACTTATTTAAACAGAGACTTCAATGCCAAATGAATGGTTTTTTTTATGAAATTCCAAGAATATAATTTACGTACTTCGCAGTTGAATAAAGCATGGAGAAAGTAAGTACTTGTCAGACATGGTCATTTACATAAGAAAGTTGAGTCAGCTGGTTTCAAAACTATACATTATATCACATCACATCGCATACGGTTAAAGATTATTACGATATTATTTGAAATAAAATTGTTTTCGATTTTATTCATTGACAAAATTTTTGTTCTGTTTGGTTTTGGTTAAAGTGTACCTATGTTAAATGTTTACAACGTAAGCGCAACGAAATAAAGTGAAGATGTTGCACCATACATTTCTTCGTAATTAATATTTTGGAAAATCGTTTAAAGTCGTCTAAGCGTGTTTATTAAACACTTATTAAATTATTATACGCAATACGACTTGGTTTATTAAATTGAACTTAAAGTTTGCAATATGCAATTAATATAAACGATGTAGTGCGACGTTAATTACCCTCGATAGCTGATATTCGCATTAGGTTTTAATGTTTACAATTATTTAAATTGGTGTGTACTCAGTCTGACAATATTTTCATAAACAAATCTGAAGAATATTGCTCACGGTCGCAAATGAAGGATTTAACGGCTTTATTAATACGGTTCTCATAGTCAATGCAACAAATTTTTAATTTCATTTTATTAGGTTAAAAAGTTGCGTGTAATTACCCTAACAACTGTAACGCTAAGTCATTACTTAATTATAAACGTTTGATTTATGACTCCCGCTAATTCACAAAGCACAAGTATGCAAGCCTGGAGCGCGTAACAATCGATTCGATTTATTGCATGAAGCTCAGCCTTGATAAAATCAACAACTCGGCGATTCTACAAGAATATCCAGATTCAATATTCAAGGAAGCAAAGCGATTATATCATTCTTGTAATTAGCAGTTTTGGAATTGAGAAAGGTTTTCTTTGAAAACAAAATAAATAAAATAAAAGGTGGCAGCCGTATAAAATTGCATCATGATTCATTAGAAAATTTTTGACCTTTTTGACTCCCCCCCCCCCCAAGCGTAATACAAACATAGCTCAATACCAATGTATTTAGTAAAAGAAAACCACAGACTAAGACCCCCTACCCTAGAGCGTTACGTTTTAGGGACAGCCCCATATTAATGCGAGATTTTTCGAATTAGACGACCCCGAATTTCATTCAAAAATGAGGCTGTTGGAAGCAAAATCCGGTTAATTCGAACTGTTGAAGTGACGTATTAAACGTCAAACTAAAAAAAAATTCCAAATGTCCAAAACCTGTTTATTTTTTCTCAATTCTACAACCCTAACAGAATTGAGGAAAAACAGACAAATTTTCGATATTTTGAATGGGTACTATTTAAATGTCAAGTTAAAAATACTTATTTGTCAAGTTAAAAAATCAAAATACTTTTTTGCCTAGTTGCGACATTTTTACTACGCCACGACAGAAACACTACGTACAAGGAAAATATGTTTTGGTATACTCTTTAAAGCGGGTAAAGCGGGTTACTAAGGAATAATTAATAAAAATACATTTTGTAAAAGGAAGATGTCCAACTTGACAAAATAACAAAATAACTTGACAAAAAAAAACTTGACAAAAATTAATTTTTAACTAGTGCCAATAAATAGTTCCGATTTTGAATTTTTTTGCTTGACGTTTAAAACGTCACTTTGACAGTTGGATTGATTGATTGATTGATTTATTTATTATTACTACAGTATACATTTGAATATTAGATTAATTCAGTTTCAGTGTGCATCGCACATTTAAGAAACATTAATTTTGTTTGCACCTTGTCTAGCTTATGTTATGTTCAATTACAATTTTGTGATTTACTAAGGTTATTTACTGCAATTTTCATTAATTTTAGCTTATAACCTAATTTATCTATTTATTGTTATAAAAATTGCTTTTTTGCATTTTGGTTTTGTTTTCAGTTTGTTATGATAAATTATTTGATTTTTAAATTTATGTTTTCATTATTATTTTAGTTTTATTTTCAAATTTTTAGCCAAAAGTTCATAAATATTTTGGAAGAATGGATAATTTTTTTTTATTTATTATTCAGAATCTGTGTTTAAAGTTTGATGAGGGTGGGGGCAACAAGCATCACCAATATCTCATCCGTCTCAGACAAATATCTTGCCCAAATGAACACCATGAATCGACGTAGCGATTAATAAGAACCTAACAATCGTGTCCAATTTCACCATAATTATCTCATTCTAAGCTAATATTCTCACGTAAAATAGAGAAAAGGAAAAATACATCAATTTGAGTTCTTAAGGCCCTGGGTATTGTCTCTTGGACAGCCATTCCTTTAGCTTACTCCTAAAAGAGAACGTTTTTCAAGCAGTAATCTCAACCGGTTCCTTACCGGTACAAGACACTACCCATAATATTCAGAGCTTTTTCTCCCATCTTAGTACGAGTGGCAGCTCGGTATAGTGGCTTGTGTTTTCTCGTTTCGTATCTATGGGTTGTCTTTTCAAATTCAATCGCATTGTGTATATTCCCAGAGATCGCATTGTGTATATAAGTGCATATACTGTGCTCGTAGAGGCTATTCACATTCAAGACTCCTGGACACTGCACTTTAAACAAGTCCAGCGTGGAGTGTCTCTGCCTCAATTTGCAAGCGCGTTTCAAACATCGTTTTTACGAGGTTTGCAGTTGATCTATGTACCTCTTACTAGCCTTGCCCCATATTCCAGTTAGATATACTAGGTGTGAATGTGCTAAGACACAGTATATTTTCATTAAGATATGTTTCGGCAAGAAGCGCTTTAGCTTGTTAACTATACCACTCACTGATGCTAGCTTCTTGCAAAGCTTTGTTATGTGAGCCCCCCCATTTCAGATCTTCATCAATTAGGGGGCCTAGATATTTGTATGTAGACACTACTTCTATCTCCTGTCCATCCATTATAACTGCTTGGATTATGGGCAAGCTTTTAGCCCGCCTGCGGAAATGCATTATTTTCGTCTTCTTCACATTGAGTGACAGCTTGTTGATCCTTAAGTATTCACACAGCAGAGCCAGATCGTGGTTAATATCTAATACATTCCGATCAAAAGAGATGTTTAAGCAAAAGTCACCCGTATCGTCCGCAAATAGGAGAATCTCACCTTTAAGTTGAGGCCTAAAGACATCATTTATGTAAACAAGAAAGAGAAGCGGTCCAAGAACACTTCCCTGTGGAACACCAATTCCTATGCTGAGCAGGGAGCTGTTCTGGTGACATACTGTAACACATTGATCACGGGGGCTTAGATAGCTTTTGAGCAAATCCAGTCCAATACCCCGTATTCCTGCTATTTCTAGTTTCCTCAAGAGTATTCTGTGATCAACACAGTCAAATGCTCTCATAAGGTCCAGAAAACTAGCACTAACCACCTTACCCATGTCTATACCCAAGATCATTTTGTTCAATAGTTGAAAAGTTGCTGTATGAGTTCCTGACTTTTTCCTAAAGCCAAATTGTTTCTTGTAGGAGAAGTGATTCTTCTCAAGGAAAGGTGTTATTCTTTGGTGTAAGACAATTTCGAATACTTTGTTCAGCACAGCAGTAGGATCGAAATAGGTCGGTAGTTAGAGCGGTCACTTTTTGATTCAGACTTGTGAACCGGTGATACGCGTGCAATTTTCAACTTTTCAGGGTAGTGTCCTATACAGGTCACAACAGGAGCTACCTTATTTGCACATGACTAAAGACTTATAGCGGCTATCCCATCCAGACTCGTATCTTCAAACATGTTTTCGTAGTATTTGTTGCTATAAAACCATTGAAGCTGCTCAATGTCTAAACCTAGCGCCTTATCTTACATTTAAATGAGGTGTCGTTTCTGCATCTAGGTTTCTTTGATTTTTTGTACAAATCTTTCCTCGTCCTAATCAGGAAGTTCATTTAATCTGCTGGCGAGTATATTCTTCATAGCCTCATAGACCGGAATGGAATGGAATGCGAAAGTGACAGATGCGAAATTTTTCGAATGAGACAACCTCCACCCCCCCCCCCCCAATTTCATTTATAAATTAGTCTGTCAAAGAAAAAAAATGTCGAAATGTCCAAAATACAGGCTATTTTTCCTCAATTTTATAACCCTAACAGAATTGAGGAAAAATAATTTTTTTTTGGATATTTCGAAAAATTTCTTTGACGTTTAAGACGTCACTTTGACAGTTGGAATAAACCGCGTATTGCTTACAACAGACTGAAATCGAAAGTTATGAATGAAATTTCCTGTTGCCGTATAAGAAAAATTTTTAATTTGTCACTTTCGCATTGCTATGTAAGTTAGTGGCCACTCATAGTCAGCAAGTATAAAAGCAAATAGTGAGAGAGCACGCACAAAGTATACTGCAGAGTGTTGAAATAGTCAATCAGGGAATTTCTAAGGGGTACGTATAATGATTTTGAGCTGAATGAGTAGGGGAATTTCAGTCTTAGATATTCAAATGACAATAAGAACAGCAGGATCGGACTAACGTGGTTACTAATTGACGTTTTACATTTTAGTAATGAGGAGGACATGAGTTTAAATTATTGATGACTGAAAATAAAAAAAAGGTGTAGGTCAACGAAAAGTGACTGCTGGTAGCGGCTCAGAGAGAGGGTTAAACTCAAACTTAGTAGTTTCATCGTTCACCACACACACCTTCGTCTTCATGTACTCGAACAGGGAAAATCATAATACGAATGAAGAGTAAAACTTACATAACTGTCAATTACTTCAATAAATTACAGCTAGGGAAATGTAATGAACATCGCAATGGCGTTCCGAATCAATTGTTTTTGTATTACTCTTATTAATAAAGAAATCCCGTATGTTTGACAAAATCTATCCATAAAAGCAAAAAGAATCTTTGAAAAAAATGTTGGGAACTTCCACTGCATTCAATAGATGTTAATGAACTGGAACTAATTTCTCCCATACATTACGTCATTTCTTGTTCAATCATTAAACAAATCCAAACATTTAATTACCACAAATCAACCTCACGAGACAATATTGTATACAATAATTAATATTTTAGTTAAGGAAACTTGTTCGATTGTACAAGAGTAGCGAAAACTAGAAGAATTTGTTCTTCGCATGAATTTACACAGAAATTTTTTTTGCTTTACTTTTCTTTCGATTTAGCATTTTTTTTCTCATAGGTAAAAATATACACACAGCAAATACTGGAAGAGAATAAATCTTATGTAGCCAACCGAACGTGGGCAATCACATATAGAAATCTCTACGTTGCAGACTAAAAATGTTTTAATTTTATTTCTTATATTTGTGTAGAAAAATGATTATTTTGGTATTACTTGATATCAAGGTCGTATTTTTTAAAGGCACACACGTATACATGACTTGGTTATTTTTATAATCATAGAGTAGAATATGCTGTGTGCACAACATAACATTAGTTTGTGGACGATGGATATGTTAACAGCTATACACACTACATCGAATGGTATTTTTATGTCTTGTAACAAAATAAATAGCACTCTTTATAAGACATTGTCAAGTTTTTTTTAATGAAATTCCTAAAGAGTAATTGACATTGAATTTATTTGAAGTTACAAGAATGTATTGTAGGTTAAATTAACTTAAAACAATTCCAACAATTTGTGTGTTTTAAAAAATGTGTCACATTTCGCGGACAAGAGTATTCTATTGAAATTAAATTACGCTTTGATGTGATCTATACCGAAATCTATTTTGGTGACATTATTCCATATTGATAGAGTTCAATGTCATTTCCTGTCTTTCAATTTGTACATTTCATTTAAATGTTAATGTCTTCAGGTGTGAATAGTCGTGGTGTAATAGTTACAACTAAATAGTTGTGTTTCCGTCAGTAAAACGGAATGAATTTTCTTCACTATGATGTTCTCAAAGAGAATTCCTTCCTCAGCGTTTTTAATAGAAGAAAAACCGGCAGTTTCCAGGAAAGAACAGTCAAATGTAAAACGATTTTCTCCTTCGAGCAATTCAATATTTGTAATATGTTTACACAATTTTACATACGGACCTATATAAAAGATACAATAGGAACCGTCCATAAAAATCGTCTAGGTTTACGTTGAAACATACAGGGGAGGAAGGGAGGAGGTCCGAACAATAAGCAAATTGAGAGTTGTTTGAGTGACGCTTTATAAATATTCCCTTTTTGTATTTTACATTTGACAGTTCTTCGATGAAAAAGGTCTTTTTCTTTCCTAAGACATGTGGCATATAAGTGAAACTCAATGAATGGATTTCTTTTCCTGTGGTTCGTTGAGTGTTTTAAATTACTAAATAAATAAATAAAAAAAGTTGCATCTGTTCTAAAACAAATGATATCAGAAGAGGTAAAAAGTATCGTCAGTTAAATTCCAAAGAAAATTAGTCATCAATTGCAGATGATTCTGAGTTTCAAAAATGTTTGTATTATGTTTTTGTATGACTATTTTAAGCAAATTTTACGTCAACAAAGTGACAAAGTCTCAAATGTGTATCCAAAATGTCTTTGGTTAAAGGCGACGTTTTAAAAAAATATTATGAACAACACAAATTAAACTTAGAATGATCTGCCAATCTGCTTTTTGATACACATTTATTGTGCTGCAACACACTTTTCGATGGCATCAAACGTACACTTCGTGGGGTAAATTGTTATCTGGGAATGTTTTCACATTTTTTTTCTGAAATATTTTTACATCAGGAGTTATAACTTCATGGTAATGGCGAAAACTTTTGTTTGTCAAAGACATTAACGTTTTATCTTCTCTGTCTCCTGAGAAAACGCGACTCCACTCACAAAACTATAAAACTATAAAACACAAACTTTCTACCTTCGATATTAGCTACGAAAAAAATCCAACTCAGCACTGGAAATACTCATAACTTCCCCTCGTTCTCATTCCTTTAATCTCCTCCACTGTTCTGTATGATGTAGGGCAAGTGCTTCCACCAATCAACCCTGTCTTCGAAGCTGACGTAATTTATTAGAACAAGGAAAATTCACTAAATATTCACAGCACTTAATAATTGTAAGGAATGACAATGACTGCATCATTGTCATTTGAATATCTAAGACTGAAATTCCCCTACTAACTCAGCTCAAAATCATCCTACGTACCCCTAAGAAAATCCCGGATTGACTTTTTCGACACTCTGCAGTAGACTTTGCGCGTGCTCTCTCACTATTTGATTTAAGCTTGCTGACTATGAGCGGCCATACACGGTGAAATCATGTCAACTTACATAGCAATGCGAAGGTGACAAATGCGAAATTTTTCTGATACGGCAACAAGAAATTTCATTCATAACTTTCGATTCCAACTGTCAAAGTGACGTTTTAAACGTCAAACAAAATTTGTTTTCGAAATATCCACTTTTTTTATTTTTCCTCAATTAAGCAAGAGTATGAAAATATTTTTTATTTATTAAACGATGTAAGATATTCTATCATCATCATCATCATCAAACTTTATAGACCGTTTATACCTTCCGGTGTGGGGTCTTTAAGCCGCAACCCGGTGGTCATTGACCACCCCCCTCCATACCCTTCTATCCTCTGCCAAGGAGATAGTTTGCTCGCCCAGTGAAAGCCCCCTAACTTCTAAAACCGATTTAATTGAGTCTATGAACCTTCTCCTTGGCCTACCCCTAGGACGTACACCCGGGACCTGTGCATTCAATATCCTCTTTGGGAGCCTACTATTACCCATCCTTTGAACGTGCCCGTACCATCTCAGACGACTAACCCTCCTCCACTGACCTAACCCCTAAATTTTCTCTGATGTCGTCGTTCCTGATATGATTGTCCCACTGTTCCCTCCGATTCACTTTTGCTATGCTCCTAAGAACCCTCATATCTGAAACCTCCAAGTCATGCACAAGGTATCCGCAGTCCACCCAACTTTCACTACCATATAAAATTGTTGGCCTGAAGATTGATCTGTGAATAGCTAACTTTGTGCCACTACTTAATTCCTTCCTGTTAAATACATGAGACCTCAACTGACTGGCCACCGCATTTCCCATTCTCCTCCTTTCCTCAAATTCCCTAACTAACTTGCCATCCTCTGAAAACATAGCCCCTAAATATTTAAACTCAGAAACCTGTTCCAACTGCTCCCCATTTAAACTGCACACTACGTCTTTCCTAAATTTGCCAACATGCATAACCTTTGTTTTGCCGACGCTTATCTTCATCCCGTACTCCTCACATGCTACATTCAGGCGGTCAATCCCCCTCTGCAAATCATCGGCATTATCTGCTAATAGGGTTAAATCATCCGCATAGGCCAGGATTTTCATAATTACATCCCCAATTTCCACATTCCCCTGCAAATTGGCCTGCTTGATGATTTTGTCCATGAAAATTATGAACAGAAGAGGAGAGGGACAATAACCCTGACGAACGCCCTCATTAACCTCGAAAGCCTCACTAATTTCACCATCTATCCTTACCGCAGCCTTGCTCCCTGAGTAGATGCTTTTAATGGCGCCCAATAAACCTCCATTAATCCCGTATTCGCTAAGCACCTCGAACAGCTTTTGCCTCGGTACCCGATCAAATGCCTTTTCCAAGTCGATGATGCATAAGTACAGATCAATATTCCTCTCATATATAAGATATTCTAAGATATTGTAAGATATTCTATTTATCCGAAATTTGTTTTCAAAAACTTAATTCGACTTTTATTTTATTTTATAAATATTAAAAACTGTGGCTAAAGGACACTAAAGGATTTTGCTGTAATACCATGCTCGCACATGATCGAACCTTGTCAGTTTTCCTGTGTAACAGAAATAAGAACTTTTTTAAGTTGACAACGTTGTGTTGTCACAACGTAAACATTGTCAACCTTGTCTTCGAAGCTGACGTAATTTATTAGAACAAAGAAAATTCACTTAATATTCACAGCACTTAATAACTGTAAGGAATGACCTCGGGAATGACTATGATTTATTGTGTTTTTTGTGCCTGCATCTCACTGCATATCATCATACTACTGTATCTAGATGCATATTACTGCATCTAGATGCATCTCACTGCATCTAGATGCATCTCACTGCATCAAGATGCATCTCACTGCATCTAGATGCATCTCACTGCATCTAGATGCATCTCACTGCATCTAGATGCATCTCACTGCATCTAGATGCATCTCACTGCATCTAGATGCATCTCACTGCATCTAGATGCATCTCACTGCATCTAGATGCATCTCGCTGCATCTAGATGCATCTCGCTGCATCTAGATGCATCTCAATGCACCTAGATGCATCTCACTGCACCTAGATGCATCCCACTGCACCTAGATGCATTTCACTGCACCTAGATGCATTTCACTGCACCTAGATGCATTTCATTGCACCTAGATGCATTTCACTGCACCTAGATGAATTTCATTGCACCTAGATGTATTTCACTGCACCTAGATGCATTTCACTGCCCCTAGATGCATTTCACTGCCCCTAGATGCATTTCACTGCACCTAGATGCATTTCACTGCACCTAGATGCATTTTACTGCACCTAGATGCATCTCACTGCATCTAGATGCATCTCACTGCATCTAGATGCATCTAGATGCATCTCACTGCATCTAGCTGCATCTCGCTGCATCTAGCTACATCTCACTGCATCTAGCTACATCTCACTGCATCTAGCTTCATCTCACTGCATCTAACTACATCTCACTGTACCTAGATGCATTTCACTGCACCTAGATGCATTTCACTGCACCTAGATGCATTTCACTGCACCTAGATGCATTTCACTGCACCTAGATGCATTTCACTGCACCTAGATGCATTTCACTGCACCTAGATGCATTTCACTGCACCTAGATGCATTTCACTGCACCTATATGCATTTCACTGCACCTAGATGCATCTCACTGGATCTAGCTGCATCTCACTTCATCTAGCTGCATCTCACTTCATCTAGCTGCATCTCACTGCATCTAGCTGCATCTTACTGCATCTAGCTGCAACTCACTGCATCTAGCTGCATCTCACTGCATCTAGCTGCATCTAGCTGCATTTAGCTGCATCTAGCCGCATCTCACTGGACCAAGAGAACCAACTTCTTTGACTTCACTCAATGGTTTATTCTTATAGCCGAAAAAAGGCACAAAATGCGTTACTACCGTTTTAAGCTCGTGAAAAATTTTCTTTCCTTTGGGGACACGAGTTTTGAGTGTTGCACGTACTAACGGTAAAATAGTAATTCCTTAAGCCGGGATTTGCTAAACTAAAGATAATAAGCCAAAAACAATGCAAAATAGTGTAATTTATATTAATGAGACAAACTATTTACGCCACACAACAACGACGTCTTCATACAACAACAAAAATATATTTTATTAGCGCACTTACCGGAATGTCCACCAAATGTTGAAACACATTGTGTTGAGCCAAAAGAAAGCAGCCAAAAAAAAGAAATGCATGCAAACAGCTGAAAGTAGAAAACAGAATATAATTAGAGATAATTTCAGCAAAAAAAAAATAAAAATATGTTTTCAATTTGAATTTACATTTTTATGTGTGTGCAACGACTGATACCATGAAGGTTTATTATTATTACTGGGAGTTGGTAAAACCCACATCGGCTTTTTAAAGACTTTGTATGTTTACATGCTTGCCAATAGCCTACAAGAGTGTCATTTCTAAAGCAATAAAATTCTCCATCATTTTGTTAAACAAAAAACTTTCATAGCAAAAATCTCAGAAACAAATTCCGGTTGGTGTCATAAACTATCAGTCAATGCAATAAATACACAATTTCCTTCGTTTCATCGAAAAAATACCCAGTTACGCAAAGCAAATGACCAGACATTATATACGAAGAATTTTAAAGAATGCAATCGCTCACATTCAAACAAAATACACAATTCGAAAACTTCCCACATATCATTACCATTTATGCACCTTCATCGGACGACCATTACATAAATGCTATTCGTAATCCATCAATACATCATTCAAAATAAAGAATCACAGCACGCAGATTGCTGTAACAAACTCATCAATCTTCCTATCATTCGAAGCGTATATGATTATTCTAACGCAACATAAAAGAAGCACCCGCATTTATTCTTTCCATACCACAGGACAGCACAGAGGAAAAAATTGATTAAACATTTTATTCGTTTCGAAAATGAATATACGGCGATTCATGGCTTCTCATGTAATGAAAGAATTATCATAGTAACATTGTTCATTTAAATTTATTGTTTCCATGTTTTCCTATAAATAAAACCATCGAAGGGATAGTAATTTAGGGTTTGTATTTTTTTCCCAGTTTTTTTTTTTTTTTTGATTGGCTTGACTATTCCTTCAGCGATTGTATGAGGAAGCCGAGTGATATACCAAATTATGAAAAGGGGCGACACGTAGACGCCAGACGGACGTAAAACAAGTTATAATATACCTCAACAATCAAGCAGCATTATGCTTGAACATAAACCACCTTTCATGTTTAAATACCTCGTACCTATTTCACTTCACTAGTCTCTTGCATTCATTGTTACGTGATTCAAGTAGATACAGCAAACGCTTGATAACATTTTGCTAACATGACATGAGGCAAAAAACATGAAGAGAAACACACACGGTAACAACATTTCAAAGTGTTTCAAGCCCAAGTACCTTTATAGTAAGAAATCCTTTCTGGAACTGTGTGTAATAATTTTTTTTACATCAAAATGACCTTTCAACATTGAAAAAATCGTGCAACGTGTAGGTATGGTATACTTTCACTCGACCAGCTATTAAATTACCTTATTGTTCACATCGTTCTCACAGAAATTGTAATAAAACTGCCTCGTTTGACAAGAAGAATTCGTGGGCTTATCCCAACCGGATACCCCACCTGATCTAATGGTCAATTACAAATGATCACATGGCTGATGAGTACCTTCGCTAAGCCATTTCGTTGAGAATTATGACCAGCTTTAAACATTTTTTTTGTAGAAAGAAGAAGAATAGACCCACGGTATGTTATTTGTTTTTTCAATATATTTAAGTGTCTACATTGCAGACTTTGAAATAGTTGTAGCGTGTGTGTTATTTTGCACGTAAAATTTTTATATGGCTAAACAGGATAACGATTTTGGACAATTAACATAAAATTTGAATAATGAATGACTGGTAACCGAAATTAGTTTTGATATTTCTGTGAGTTCGTTGTTTACAACTTTTATACTTTAAATAAAAACAACCGAAAATCGATAGACATAATTGAAATTTCCTGTTGTATGACTGATACTTCCGTGCAGCTGGCACAAAGGACTTAACTTTTGTGGACCCGTACGAAGTACGAAGGTCCTATACGTTTACTAAAAACAATTTTAATGTATCGTCTAAATGTGACGAATCAACAATAAAAAAAAGGTCCGTCCGTCCGTCTCCACTTTTTTTTTTCAAACGGCTCAACTGATTACCCTCAACGTTTTTTTCTCTGAAAGATACATGCCTCAAATGATTCAAGTTCGGAGATGAGCAAAATCGATCAAGTGGTTCTTGAGATATGGTCGAGCAAGTGACAAAAAACATGCTTTTTCGAGGGTCGGTGAAGCTTTTTCGCAAATATTTTAGCAATTATTGCACGGAAATTGCTCATGTTGGTATCAAATGAAAGGATTTGATGTCAGAAAATTGGGAGAATGAAACTTTAGGGTACACGTGTTTCATGGTTTTGGGTAAAAATGCCTCAATCCTGGGATATGACCATTTCTAGAATTGGGAGGGATGATCCATATCTCTAGAACTGTAAGAGGTAGAAAGTTGCTTCCAAAGGCAAAGTTGCAGAGAATAAAATTTTAGAGAACACGTGTTTCAGGGTTTTAGAGGAAAATGGCCCAATCCTTGGATATAACCATTTCTAGATTTGAATGGTTTGAGATGTACTTCGGTAGGGCCTTTGACATTACCTTAGGTAATCTTTGAAATTCTTATAGTTATAAAAAAACATAAAACGTTGGATTGTTTGCGTATTACTATATTAAGATACGTTCGAGTCTTTTTGCAAGATTTGTTCTATTTGCCACATCTATTCTGTTTATCACATCTATTCTGATACGTACGGGTCTTTGGTTATGTTTTAAAACAAAATTAACTTTAAGTAAATTTTTATTGGTATAATAATAGAGGCGCCGCCTTGACTACACCCGAGGCAAATGGTTAAACAAATAATGTTATGAAAAAGGACTTTTTCCGAAAGAGAATTGCGTGATGAGTTCAGTCGCTTGTGCCGCATACTGCAATTTTAAATGCACTTTTATTGCAATTTTTTTACGTACTCAAAAAAATCGAAAGTGTAAAAATTCAGACCATCTGTCTACCTTTTCGTATTGCATTTCTGGTTGTGCAATTCTTTTACATTTGCTGAGATAAAGTCAATGTCTTGAATATGTTGTTTCATCCTACACGAAAATATGACGATATTAGGAAATTCATTTTATTGCTAGCATTTAACGCGACATTAAAATAGTAGTTTTTGATACAAGTTACATATGAAGGTAGTTTAACGCATTAGATGTGAGATTGCCGACACGAGCTGAAGGCGAGTTCGGCAACACATCGTGTGAGTTAAACTACCAGCATGCGTAACGTGTATCAAACAACGTTTTTTGCAATTCACCGACAAAAAACGAGCTTTTTCATGCGTCGAAATTTCAATTATTTTTTGCACTAGTAAAAACTGCTTTTACGCACTAGTGTGATAAAATTTTATCACGTTAGTGCATAAAAGCGGTTTTACGTACTTGTGCGACAAAATTTATGGCACTAGTGAATTAATAGTAGATTATGCACCGATGTCCAGGTTGCTCTATTTTGACGATTTGGAGGTTATTTCCCGAGCCGAAGGCTGGACAGCGGTGCATATGTTATTTTATCTGCCGAGAAAAGATATATCGAGAAAAATCAATTTTGCCCTAGGGAGAAAAATGCGAGATTATCGTTCTAGGCAGATAAAAGAGTTTTCTCGCACTGCACTGATATGCACCAGGTACTACATGTCGGACATATTGTGCGAGATTGGTGAAAAGTCCCAGGGAGGCAGCCCGTGAACTTTTCACCAATAGAGCATATGGGCGATTCCATTGGTAGGTTGCGAGGGAACCAGGTGTTCTTGCTAAACCGTGCACATACGAGATTTGTGTTGTCTGAAGAAAATTCCTCTATAGGTTCAATGTACAACTCCTTCATGCGAAAGAAGTCCAAACTTTGCATTCTTAGCCAGAAGATGGTTCCATCGTAAAACATTTTCCATCTTTTCAATGGAATGGCCCATATATGAACGACATGACATATATGTACATATGTATCTTCCGCACAAAAAGCCTTTTGAGCACAAAACACAAAAATTATACTCTTCAATTTTTTCGAAATGAACTTGAAGATTTCATGAAGCAACCGTTGAGAAACGGCAACTTAAGAATGAAACTCGACTAATAAAATCATATTAATCGACTTCGAATGTTGACCAAAAAACGTCAAATTAAGTCTAGTTTTCAGTGCGCAAAATGGCACATTTTGGGCGAAAGATACATAAAAAACGTACGTGCTGAACGTTAACTTTCGTGCTTAAAGGGGCCGTTCATAAATCTCGTAACGCAAAGAACGGCATTTTTGGACCCCTCCTCCCCCTGTAACGCTAGTGCTACGATCTGGATCGTCAAGCTAGTCATTTTGTAGCAGAAGACAATTTTTTAAATACGTTTTTATACTGGTGCTGGCTGAAGTATACGTCGTTTTCATATTTCTTCACACATATATCGCCGAAAAATAATTAGAAACATAAAGCTCAAAATACATCGAATATACATCAGATGTACATGAAAATTGTCTCGGTGAAGCTTCCAATGTACCCAGTATTTGTAAACTTTTTCAAAGATTTTGCGTTACGTAACACATGTTCAGACCCCCCCCCTCCTCCCTGTCACAAACTGTCACGCTAGGCACGAACCCCCCCCCCCACCCCCCTTAAGCGTTACGTAATTTATGAACGACCCCACAGTACAAAATCGAACACGGAAAGTTTTTTTCGGAACTTACTTCGGGCATGTATTACTAACGTCCGGCATTTATGTTAACAATACAATCACCATGATGTGCGATAAAAATATTTTACTTTTAAGAGTACTCAGTAAATATTGCAAAATTGAATTCTGTGTACTATAGCACACTCAGAAAATTACAACGATTTTTCCCAATTTTTTATTTTGATTTTTTCTAACTCAAGCGGTCACCCATCCAAGTTCGAACATCTGATGCTTAACTTCAACGCATGACACTCTGCGACGTTACCAATTCTGCTATCGGGCATATACCTTTTGTATGAAATATTTCTGAAGCGTTGTTACTATACATTTCCGATGTTACTACACGTGCCACATGTATACAAACATCCCATATGTTAGCAGTAACAATACATGCGGGACGTATGGTGAAATTGAAAATTTTAAACATGTGACAAGTTAACTTCCGTCTCTTATGTACACTAACATATGAGCCGGAAACTATACATACCGTGTGGCTAACTTACATGCCCGAAGTATAGTAAATTTTTCCTTTTTTCAGTGTAGTGCGAAAAGTGACCTCATGCGACACCGAACATGTGCCTTAGATTTTATGATTAGATTTCATGAACAAGAGTGAGATCTTCTTGGTTGCCCCCTCACACTCGTGGAAAAAGTCATTTAGGAAAACTGCTATTCTCAACAGATGTTTCTTCTTACAGCACTTTTCACTGTCAGTTTAAAAAAGTAAACTTTATTCACTTTTAATCGCAATGGAAATAACGCAGTTTACATGTGCGAAAAATCCATTGTCACACGACTACTTCAGTCGCACTGTGTAAGTACATAATTTATGCATACTGCAGTGTAAAGCCAAAGCAACTGTGGCATTTATTGTTAACTTTCGAGAGCTTTGAGCTGTAAATACTCCATTGCACTACTACGATTTCAAAATGGAATTCAAAAAAAGCTCAAAACTTGACGAAAAACCTAAAAGCATTGATTTAATGCAATACGGTAATGGCAAAATAAATACGAACTTATTCCTTCCGCACAGGTTTTTGCGATGTTGAAAACCTTCGCAGAAATACAAAACTCATATTTATTTTGCCATGACAGTACTTCTTTTCGGCGTCAGACGAAAGGCAGCTTGTAATCATATTATACAGCGTGAAAGCTTTTTATACTACCAAAAGGTATACCACATCATCACGTCAATTTCTTTTGTCTAATATGCTCATGTGGTATAATTATGCTTAAGTATGGCATTAAATAGTATTCGGTAATATAAAAACACCGCAGGTATCAATCATTTCCTAATTTTTCGTTTTTTTTTTCATGTAGAGACATTATATTATATATATATATATTATAGTTTTTTAGTTCTGTGATTGTGAATAAACACTTTGCGAAATTCGGCGCAAAGTAAGAAAATTTTACTTGGGAAATCAAATATGCAAAAACTACGCAAAAAGTACCGTTGATAAAAGTCGTTCATTTAATTTATTCACTGGAAAATTACATCATTATCAACCTCGATGAATATAAATGGCAAATAACATCAAACTCTAAAATAAGACTAAAATTTACTATGCTGCTAGTGTAAATAATTTAAAAAAAAAAGAAATATTAAGAAGGATGAGTCACCTGCAGCATTACAATAATCTACTTCATCAATTCTAGTGAAACTGTAGTCATTATGATAATTCATATAGAAGGCACATCACATAATATTCCAAAATAATCCGATTTGCACAAGAAAGAGAAATATTAAACGAGTCTTGTCATGTAAGCCGATTGAACCCTTCAGCTACTTGTGGAATTTAAAAGTTTACGTAATAATCCAAGAACAAAAGTGTTTTGACCCAAGAAATGATTTAGACATTTTTTTACGTTCATTGCAATCCTAACATCTGTCTTCCGTCCGAATCGGAGAAAAAAGTGAACATTTATCTTTAATTTGAGACGTTTGCTATAATTTTGCAAGCCTTACTAATTGGATCATTAACATGGACTGAAACGAGATGCATTTTTCTTTCATACAAAAAACAATTCATTTTATAGAAAAATTTAATAAACGACATGTGTGTGTAAGTATAAAGACAATCTTTGAAATTTTTATATATTTTTTTGCGGCAAATTACCATTAAATGTTTCTTTTTGAATGAGAAGAGGAACATGTGGGATGGATGAAGGTTTTTATTTTTTTGTACGTTAATTTAATTTAAATTGAATAATATATGAACGGGCACGTACTGTAGTCGCAAATATGAATGAAGAGATGAGCATCAGACACTTTAATAATTTGTCTAAATTGATGTATGTTTGCATAGATTAATGTTCTGTGAATTGAATGAATTAGTAACGCATGCTACGTCTAATACTAATTGTAGTTCAACGATAGGAAACTGCGATAAGCATGCCACTAACTTTTCAGAGGAAATGCAATTAAAGTAATTAAAAATTTAACCAAGCGACTATCAATCTGTGAGCTCAATCAAAAAACGTGAATAATTTCCCATTTCACTTTTTTCATTTTTACTCATGTCATGGATATATTAAACCCACAAGTTCATTGATCAGAATTAATGTGTCGATAAATTATATGTGTGCGTTATTAATTTATTTGGTGTGATTGCCTTTTTGGGATTTCGATTTATTCAACATTGCAATGTTGGTTTTACTCGATGCTTTAAATAAAAGCAAAATCCATTATAAATTAAATTTTTGTAGACATTGTAGCGTTCTAAGGCTCGCATAAAGAAGTTATTTCTACCCGGAACCTGAAGCGAAATAAGCAAGAAAGCCGGGACAGCTTAAGATGCATTTGGTTTTTCATTTATACTTGTAACGTATTTATGTATTTCACTAGCTGGTAACGCTAACAGCAAAGTTATAATTCTTTCACTGTATTTCGTACAATGAAGAGCCCGTTGCAAAAATGTGTACCGTCAAATTTGCGATGTTTTTTTTTTTGAAACAGAATCCTGCGTAAATAACAAATTATTCAAAATCATAGTTCACGTACTGTGAGAGGATGACTCTGATAATAGATGAATCAGAATTCAAAAAGTTAGAGGATGAAGGTTGAACGTAGCTCTAAAAAATCATCGCATTCCAAGTTAGTTTGCGATGTTGTTTCCGATTTGTACATTCATACTTAAACTTTATGAATTCTGATTCATCTATTATTCGTGTCATTCTCTCATAGTACATGAACTATAATTTTGAATCACAACAAAAACCCTTTTAAAAGGGAAATGTGACGCAAGTCCTTCTTCCTCCTTCCAAAACAACTGATATCAATTTGGGGTGACGCTTAAAGCTTTGAAACGCAAAAATGCTTTTGGAATGTTTTCACTTTTGATTAAAAAAATGCGTCACAAATGCCGGACCCACCAATGTAATAGTTTTTCTGTTCTTTCAGCTTTCACAACGCAAAAATTTGTCATTATGTATGGCGTATTTTTGAACAGGAAATCAAATTTTTGCGTATGACAGCTGAAAGCGTAGAAAAATTATTATATTGGTGGGTCCGGCATTTGTGACGCATTTTTTTAATAAAAAATGAAAACATTCCAAAAGAATTTTTGCTATTCAAAGCTTTAAGCGTCACCCCAAATTGATATCAGTTGTTTTGGAAGGAGGAAGAAGGACTTGCGTCACATTTCCCTTTTAAAAGGGTTTTTGTTGTGATATCAGTACTTTTGGAAGTTTCGGCTACTACTTCCATGGGCGAAAATGATCACCTCAACTTCCTCTACAACATATCAAAAGTTTTTTTTTTAGCCGCCGCCGCCGCCAAACCGAGCCGCGGCGGCTACTACTTTCATGGGCGAAAATGATCCCCTCAACTTACTCTACAACATATCAAAAGTTTTTTTTTTTTGAGCCCCCGGTCCATTTTCCGCCATTTTGGCGGTCACCCCTATACACTACACACCCAACCCAACATCTTTCCCTTTGACACCAAACCTGTATCTCGAACACCCAACCATGTCTTATACAAAATATGCTTCCGTACACACACACACAAACACATACATATGGGCTTTATATGGCGCATTCTAAGAGCCCTGGCGCCCAAACGAGGCCGGTACCCCCCTTTTTTAAAATCTCAGATGGCGTAGAATGCCCAGCCGAAGGTCCCTGCAAAATTTCAAGAAAAGATATCGAGCCGTTTTCGAGAAAACTCCAAAAAAGTGGGTTTTCATACAAATGGCTCTGGAACTAAGTAACTAACGTAGGATGTTTCCATTAACTTTGGTTTCTATGAAAGTGCACATTTTGTATGGAAAATGACGATTTTCTAAAGGACGTATCTCCGGATCCACTGGACCTATTTTTTTGAGTAAAAAGTCGATTTTAATCAGAATTTTACGTAGAATCCGAAAAACTAGGGCTCAGAAAGATACGACGCAAGGCAAAAAAGTCAAAATCTAGCTGTATATATGGTTCCGAAGTCTACGAAAAAAAAATTTCTGAATTTTTTGCTCGTGGGGACTTGCGTCACGGGCGCATTGCTACCGCGCGCCCCTGATAATTTGTTATTTACGTAGTATTCTGCTCTAAAAAAAACATCGCAAATTTGACA
The DNA here is from genome assembly GCA_029228625.1 of Pseudolycoriella hygida. NCBI lineage: Eukaryota > Metazoa > Arthropoda > Insecta > Diptera > Sciaridae > Pseudolycoriella > Pseudolycoriella hygida. The sequence continues at coordinate 26,483,151 of CM055403.1, read as the reverse complement.
GCTCACATTTTTGCGACGTGCTCTTCCTGAGTAAATTACAAATTATTCAAAATTATAGCTCATGTATACTAGAGCCGTGCGCCGGCGTTTCGTTGGCTGGGTGTGCAAGGCTGTCTCTAGCCTTTCGACCACGACCTACACTTGTCCAATGTTCTCAAAGACAATTTTGCTCTTAAATGTCACTGGAATAAATTATTTGAGTTACGTCGACTTAAAATCGAACATTCGGCTGATAATCGATTTTCAGTCGGCGCAACTCAAATAATTTGTTCCAGTGATGTCACGATACGAGAAAGATTGTCTTTGATAGCCGAATAGGTACAACTCTTGTCTACATTTTTGCTGAAGATTGGACAGGTGTAGAATGTAGTCCAAACGCTAGAGACTGTCTTGAAGACCCAGCCGACGAAACACCGGCACTCGGTTCTAATGTATGCTGTGAGTTATGACTCCTCACCAAATAATAGATGAATCAGAATTCAAAAAGTTTAAGTATGAGAATACAAATTTACGTGGACATCTGAAGTAACATCGCAAATGAGCTTGGAATGCGATGATTTTTCAAAACAACTTTTAAAATTTATAGTCAAAGTTTTTGAATTCTGATTCATCTATTTTTCGTGTTAGAATAATTTGTTATTTATGCAAGATTCTGCTCTAAAAACATCGCAAATGTGAACTGTCAAACACTTTTGCGACGTACTATCTCCTAATTTGCACGGTTAAGTTTTGTTAAGGTGACTGGGAGAAATTGTGCCTATTTTGTAAAAATATAAAACATCTAATATATAGATTTATCAGAGGTCGGGATGACCACATAAGTGATCCGGAACACAGATCTTGTGACCCTTTGTTCCTTTTCCCGTTTTTATCATTTAAATCATGAAAACCTTCGCGTTCCCACCAGGAACCTTTCTAACGAAGATTTCAAAACATCTCAGATGATGAAACTTTGGGCAATAGCATATTACATGCAAACCCGTTTCCTCATCCAGTCCACAGGAACACTCGGCGTCACCTGAGATTTTCATTCTCTTCAGGTGTTTGCCCAGCCCGCAGTGCCCGGTAATCGCTCCTATCACCCGTCTCATACGATCCCGGCCCATACAGAGCAATTCCTTGGTCCACTTCCGAGCTGGCCTAGTGTAGGGAGGAATTCTTTCGTGTGAGCTCCTCCTTCATACGCCTCCCAGCGCTTTGTATGTTCGGTCCTTACCCAGTCCTTAACTGTTTCCGCACACAGCGATTTCGGTATCGGGATAAATGGTTCGGTTCCGTATTCGTTGGCGACTGAGCCCAGCCTAGCCAGCTCATCGGCCTTTTCATTACCCTTCACGCCCGAGTGCCCGGGCACATCACGGTAGTACTTCGCGGGCTCCCATCAGGGTCGCAAAGGTTTCAGAATGGAGAACACTGGTAAACCTTCCCAAGTGAAAGGATTTTTCCTCTCTGGGACATAAACTCCGGCTCCCACACCCTCTACGGTCTTCGATCCGTCGGTGAACCCTACCCTTCTGCTTCCGCGCAAGGCGTCGGGCCAGTTTCCTAGCCATTCGTTTCTGCTCGGAAACAGAACGTCGAAGTTTCTCACAAAATCCAACCTGGGCTTCATCCAGTCCCGAGGCATCGCAAAAATTGGGTCAGGTATAATTTTCCTAGCTCTACCATGCCCGGAACTGAAGTTAGGAGTCCACAGGCCCCATTGCAACAACCTGTCGGCTGTGGCAAAGGCTTTAACCTTAAGCACCACATCTACGGGTGGCACCGCCAGCAGCACTCCCATAGCTTCAGTAGACGTCGTTTTCATAGCCCCTGTGGCGCTCAAAAATACCAATCTCTGGATCTGCCTCAGTTCTTTCCTCGTCACCTCTATGTCAAGCCTAGGCCACTACACAATGCAGCCATGGCTCATCATCGGCCTGACTACCGCCTCGTATATCCACAGAATCGCTCTAGATGGTAAACCCCAATTCCTACCGAACGATTTTCTACAGATCCGAAAGGCAGTCAGGGCTTTCTCCATCTTGTATTTTACATGCACTATCCAATTCAACTCACTGTCGAGTGTCACGCCCAGGTGCTTAACCTGATCAACTGGATCAATTTTCTTCCCAAAGAGTCTCACGCTTCCCACCAAGTCAGCCCCTGTGCGCCTTCTCGTAAACAGCACCAGGTCCGTCTTAGTAGGGTTTACTCTGAGGCCTTTCACCCCGCACCATCCTTTCACAAGCTCTCATGCGGTCGCCTAGCGTACTCTCGAACTTACCTCTGATCAGGATAGTCAAGTCGTGAGAGTACCCCTGCGCGAACGAGCCGCCGTCATTGAGTCTCCTTATGAGCCACAACAGGCCACCTTACCACAACAGGCGCCACTTCTCTGTCTATCAGAGCTTGTCTGATGACTTCAAAGCATGTGTTGTCAAAAGCGCCTTCAAAGCCCAACATCAAATGACTTCTCCACTCCCGCAACCAGACAGTGAAGAGCAGAGTTAGTAGATTTGCCCGCCTGATAAGCGTGTTGATTCCTGTGTAGGGGAAACCTAGGTAAAATCTCTTCCCTGATATACGCGTCAATCAGCCTTTCCAAAGTCTTCAGAACAAAGGATGTGAGGCTAATCGGCTACGCTTTGTGACGGGCCTACCTGGTTTCGGTATGAACGTCAATTGCACCTTTTCCCATCTGGTCGGCATATGACCTAGGGCCAAGGAGCTGCGCAACATTTCACACAGAGGCTCCCCCACCCCCACCACACCTAATGCGCTAGTCTTTCAGAATTGCTATTGTGGCATGAGAAACTAATGATTCTGTCTCTTTCTACCCACTCGTTTAGTATGTCGTTGGCTTATGTAAAAATTCCATTACCAATTGCATTCAAGCTTACGCCATTTTTCGTCACTTGACAGACGAACTTCGCCACGACATTATGCATACTTTGACATAAGCCGTTGACGCAATAAGGGCGTGAATTCAAAAAACGGTTGGCAGGAACCACTTTGAAGAAACTTGAATAATTTGAAGAATTTAAAATCTTCGAAAAAGACTAAGTAAAGAGTTGATAACAAAACCATATAATAATTTACTAAAAGCAATCCTTTCAATGCAATCTATAGTTTTTGTTGCGACTTTATAAAAAAAGGTTTAAGTCAAAGTATAACTGAAATCATATTACTTTCTTAGAACAATACCTACATCATGGAGACTCTTCAGATTTCAGAAAGGGTGAAATAAAAAAGGTTTTTTTTTAACTACCGACGTGTTTTTTTAGGAAAATTCTCAATCACCATGTCGGCAAAAAACAACAAAATGAGCGACAAAAAAGGCGGACGATGAGTTATAAAAAAGATCCCAATAAAAAAACATTATAGCAAAACGGACGCCGTCAGACGCAAGATTTAATGTAATTTATTAATAATTTGTTAATTTCAGTTTATCTTTTCCTTCTTGAAGAAATTATTTAATTTTTAAATATTTGATATCCGAAAAGTGACGACAACATCCAAAAATACATAAAAATATAATTTATCGCTTCTCTGTCTTCGAATTCAATTTAAAAGAAATTAATTTTTTGGACTTCTCGTCTACATTTATTTTTTGCAAAGTAAATACAAGTCGTAATGTCACTCAATTCAATTCAACTATTTAACGTTACATTCAAAATTAAATTTCAATCTGTTCAGCAGCAACCCCTTGAGCGATTATGTAAATCCTTGTAAGAGCTTTTTTTTCGAATTCGATTTGAATGAAGCGAAAAAAAAAAATGAATCGTGTTTACTCTGAGAATTTCATTTACATTACACCTTCTTCATAAACTTCATAAATTCATGTGGTTCTCGTTCTATGCAGTAAGAAAAGATTTCTTTTTTTTTTCTACCTTTCAATGCATTTTGTTTATGTAATATATTTCAAAATCTGTGTTGAATTCTATCAATAGCCAGGTTTTGTCTTGGATTTTCTATAGACGACGACACGACAAAAATATATTTCATAGAAGTTTACACGTTCCTTATTATCCATTCATGCACAGTAGAAGGAAAAAAAATGTTTTGTATCAGATGATAGGCTTATAGTTCGGTTCGGAGTCTGGAAAAAAATGTATAAACGTCTGTTCGACCTGTGTAATAGGTTGTTGAAGCTTATATTTTATTCAATATTAAAAGTATGGCGTTGCATTTGCCTGGGCTGTTTTTTTTTGTCGAATGTATGCGTGTTTTAATGTGATGAAATACATTTTTGCAATTTAATGACACGGTATTGAAATAGAATACAACGTACAACGTGTGCTTGTTGTAATGCAAGTCAGACGACTGATATTAATTATAATGTCGAACAGATTGAACTTTTGCAATTGCAATTTTTTTTTTGATAAATCATAAATTAAAAGATTTAAATATCAATTCCATGATTTTATTCCGTTACACCTTTTTCTCCTGCCTTAAAATATATTTGATTGCAAACAACATGTAACGAACACTATAATCGATCTGTGATGTCTACAACCGATTGGGAATGTGATGAACGGTGCCAAGGGAATACTTTCATTCAATTCAACATTGCTACAAATGTTTATCAAATTATGGTTGCCTTTATTTATGTGAATCGATCCTTACGAATGATTTAGTAGTTCTAACAATGTTTTGCATTCACTTCGCACCCTTCGATATAATATTTCGGGTAGATATTTCATGAAAATCTACTTAGACTTTATGCAAGTATTTAGAAATCGTCAGTTAATTTATTACGAAAAGCTAATAAGTTTGGCTGAATAGCTGCCACTTGGTGCATGAAATTAAATATTTGAACGTGAAATGTTTGTTCAACGAAACTTTAAGAAAAGGATAGAATAAGGCCGTAGCAATCGATGTTCCCAGGTCCGCTCCTCTTCTACTGCGTTTAACGAGCATTTTATGTATTTAGTTTATTATTGCATACATGTCTCGTAAAATAAATATGTTTAGGTTGAAAGGAGAAATAAAATAAAAATCAGAATAAAAATAGAGAACTTTTATTAACCTCTCATAAAGTCGACCAAATTTTCAAATTTTATCGTTGTTGGAAATGGAATTATTTCTTAAATTGCTTTTGTTAAATGAAAAAATAAAAAAAAAATCCCTTACGGAATTGAAGAATCTTGTTCAGTAACTCGCCGCTGGCTACCAGAAACATTGACCGATGTACACTTGACGCAAATTAACTTTTCTTTTAACAAAATAATTCCATTGTTCGGAATAACGGAATTCTCAGAAAAGATTTCATTAAAAGTAAACTTAATTTGCGTCGAGTGTGATTTCGTCCGGCATGACATTTTCGCTCAGCGAGGACGACGTATGATCATTCGTGTAACAAAGATACATCAGATACCGTCAAGGCATAGGCAAAAGGTTAATTTTTTTATAACACTCGGGGCTGTATCTATAATATAAAACCCAAAATACATTGCAGCTCCCCGCACCTTGGTGCACCTCACTACACCTTGGTGCACCTCACTACACCTTGGTGCACCTCACTACACCTTGGTGCACCTCACTAAACCTTGGTGTACCTCATTACACCTTGGTGCACCTCACTACACCTTGGTGTACATCACTACACCTTGGTGCACCTCACTACACCTTGGTGGACATCACTAAACCTTGGTGCGCCTCACTACACCTTGGTGTAACTGACTACTTTTGCTACATCTGACCGCACCTTATTGCAACTGACTTCACCTTGCTGCGTCTCATTGACTGTACCCAAGGTCAGTGCTGCGGTTGGCCGAGGGCCAAATAATTGGACATGTACGAAGTACGTATCATATGCATTCATTACGACATTTGTAATAGTTCGATTTGAGGGTGTGTAGGGGGAGCATCGATCATGGTCCTTAGATACCGAATCCAAGGGCCAAAGGCCGCCGAGATATCATCATTTCATTTTTTTTCAAGACTGTGACAGAAGTTTGCCTTACAAAAGGTCTAAATAGCTCAGTCTTGCACAAGAATTCCTTTATTTAAGGAACCAGACCACTTTCACAAATTACTTTTTTCATCTGTCTTATTTCTCACTTGAATCGTAAAGTCACAATTTTGATAGGATTTGTTTTATGCGACATGTCTGCAGCCTGACTTTCAAAGACGAGCAAAATGTAGCCTATCGGTCGGGCCGGAGTTATATGAGAAAAATGTTTCTTTGTGGGTATAAAGGATACCACACAAATTGTGAACAATGTCTCAGTTTTTGGAAATCTGTTGAGTGATTCCGATAGGACGGTCTATGTAGTGGTCGTGAGTCTAACGATACGCACGTACGTGACATGTCATTAAGGACGCAAATAGGAGAAAAGTTTCAACTTCTTGAATGTGCGTCAGAGCTAAAAGTAGGATACTAAAGTATTTTATATAATTTGAGGTTTCCTAGAAAGAACTGATTGTGGAGGTAAGGGTTTGGAATCAAAAACATGTTTACTTGTAACCAATTTTCATAAAGCGAAGCCCGGGTAACCACGCTAGATATTCATATTATAGCCCTCAAACTGAAGTTTGAGGGCCTCGTGTTATAAAAAATCGTATAACACACGGGCTGTAATTTGAGATCTTCTATCTGAGAGGGTTGAAAGTCCGAGGGCGTCGTATACTATTTTCTATCTCAGGCTAGGTACATTCCTACCGAAAACGAAATCCTATGACTTGACTGTGTACAATGGGGGATTACGATTGTGTTTCTGGTTGACAAACTTACAACAATAATTTCGTTTGTACATTTGAATCTTGATGTTCAAAATATGAGAAAATTTTTTCAGAGGGTCCAAATCAGTCGTTTCAGCTCTTTGTTATGTAACGTACTACGTGCTGCATATCGGCTGCTATACCATATGTAGAATTGTTAATGGCTTCTATAACACTCGGGGCTATAATATGCATATTATAGCCCTCTAACGGATTTTTGAAGCGTTTGTGTTATTATATACTATTATTGCATTGGTGCCAATTATAGCACTCAAAATCACTGAAAATAGTACTATAATATGTCGGTTATAGTCGAGTTCCATACATCGACACATTACCATAATAGCGTTATTATGGTAGATTCGACTGTAATCAGAGTTATTATGGTAGAGTTGAATAAATTATAGTCGAGTTAAATAAATTTAGTCGCTGATTTTCGTGAAGTATAAATAGACATCATTGCTGACTGTACGTTTCAGTGCCTATTTTCCAAAATTTATTTGGAAAATTTGGAAATGCGATTTTCCAAAAATAGGCCATGATACGTCCAGTGATATAAATTCTATAAAGTTCTAGAAAAACTTCAGTTAAAGCTCATTTTGAGTGATTGGGATCGAAATTGCGTGAAGTTTGACGATGTTTCATATACATTTTCGCAGTTGAATTGCGTTTCGTATAAAAACTGGTTGTGGATATTGTTATGTTGAATGCAAGTATAGAGGCGCAACGCATAACACATTTTACATATTTTCTTTGGTAATGTATGGCAGTTTCACGGGTTGATAAATTTTCAAGTATTCCTTCGTTGTTAAGTCCACAGTTTCGTGCATAATTGGCCATTATAACTATCGTATAACACATGTACTAAATCGCTTGATCATAGTCTCGATACGCGAATGGATCTCGGGGCCAAGTGTAAGGTCTATTCACGCACCGGGCTAAAGCCCTCGGTCATTAACTTCATCTCGGTGCGTGAATAGACCTTGTACTACAACCCTCGAATCATTCACTAAAACTCAACTATGATCACGCGATTATAGTCCTTGGGTTATAATACACTATTAAATGTATCATAAGCTTGTTGTTTCAAGCAATCACTGCATGTTTGTCATGGACATAATAGCTTTAAACCATTGTTGCCCACGCTACCTTTTCGATCTTGCATCTTTTTCACTCGCACATAACAGTCATAATGAAATAAGACAAAAGCTACTGTTTCCCACGCTTCAATACAGGCAACAGGTAAATTGCATGTGTGTGAGTGATATGACAATGTGGAATAAGTGTTAGAGTGAAAGAGAAAGGAAATTATCTATTTGTTCGTTTTGAGCCAATATGATAATTACAAAATTATACATTTATTTCCAATAATTTTGTAGCAACTATATTATGTTTGTATTTATCATATCAAATTTTTTTACAATGGCCTCAGAAGAAAACATTAAATTTTACATTACATTAAAACACTGAGCGCTAAAGTAATGTTTTCCAAGCTATTCCTAAATAATAAGCTACTACGTGAGTATACATAAGTGTGCAATTTGATTGCAACATTGTGTTAGGTTTAAATTGACGTCTTGTTATCTTGCTGTATCAATATATTATTGTGGCCTCCCTTTTCAATTAATATCTTGTCTTGTTGTATTAAGATATTACAAACGCCTCCCTTTTCAACAAATGTCTCTTGTCAGTGTTCGATTAGTTAACATTTATGCAAGCAATGTCTCGGAAATCAGAGAAACATACTTTTACTTTTACAATCTAAATACCTTGTCATTGTATTACTTTTTTTTACACTTGATTTATTTACAAGACAATATATGTTGTTGGTCGTACTGAATGATACGAATGATCAGCCTCAAAGTAAACATTTTTCAATGGAACAAAACATTCTCACACTTTTGAGTCTGATAAGTTATGCTTTTTCGTTAAACAAAAGACGAAATGATAAAATGCAGGCGGTGAAAATCAAATTTCATTGTCGAAAGTTTTCTATCACGATACGATGGGAAAATTAATGTATGACTTGTCACGAAATCAAACCGAAACGCCTTTAGTTATAGACGTATTCATGAATGCAAATCTCCTATCATTATTTTCATAAAATAAATATTTAACTTTTCCATATGCACTATATGTAAATTGTTACATTTATTTTTAGATAATTGAATCATGTGCTTACAGAATTGTTTGCTAAATAAAAAAAATAAAAATTTCATCGGAATTTCAGCCAGGTCTGTTGTTTGTGATATGCCATTTTTGAAAATTAATAAAACACCTTTTCAAACAAAACAGGCAGAATAAGCAGACACGACAGATATACACAAATATTCACATTTCAATGAATAATTTCTGTATTGGATTGTAGCTCGTCTATTTCGTTTTCTTTTTCACAACATTTTTTTCTCGTGTTTCTGCTGACAGAATAGACAAAATTCAGACTTTAAGGTGTCATTCAAATGGTGCGTAAATCAAAAATAACTGATTTTTAGGCGTTCACCGATTTCGAACCTTGCTCCACTCACCCTAAATTTACATCTAGACGAAATCTTTTTATGAATTCGATTTTAGTGAACACTAAAAATGGGAAGAATTTAACCCAGATAACAAGTGACCCCACGAAATGTACATAAAGTGCCATCGGAATATGTACTGATCCCATTTAATGTGCTCCAGTTCCAGGACATTTAATTAATATTAAAAAGCGCCGTTACCGCTACATCTTTTCTTTATAACGAGAAGTGCATTTAATGTACATCAAATGTACATTAAATGTGAACCCATTTAATGTACATTTAAAACACCTTGAATACACATTTGATGTACGTTTAATGTACTTTTTAGTGTAAATTACTAGCACATTTAATGTACATCTAATGTTATACAAGAAAAGAAAGGAAAATTTAATTTTGTTTTCCAACTTTTCCATTGCGGTTTTTCTTATTCTGATGATCGCTACGTCCTCCATCTACATGTTCTTATGCCAAGCTCTCATTTGTCTTTGAGAAAAATTTCTTTAATTTGCGGGGCTTGAGCCCAAGACGCTCGGGATTATGAGTCGACTGCTTTACCAATTGTGCCACCGGATACTTATGTGTTGGTGTGTTAAATTTGTATAAAGTGTTAAATTATAGAAAGTACATCACAAGCACATTTTTGGTACATTAAATGTGATAGAAATAGTGTACACCTTATCATCCATATAAAATGTGCGAAAAATGTACTTGTGATCTAGCGCAATAATTTCGTGTTTCAATAGCACAAAAAATGTGCTTTTTATTTACATCGAAAAATGTACTACATCACAAGCACATTTTTGGTACATTAAATGTGATAGAAATATTGTACACCTTATCAAGCACATAAAATGTGCGAAAAATGTACTTGTGATCTAGTGCAATAATTTCGAGCTTTAATGGCACAAAAAATGTGCTTTTTATTTACATCGAAATATGTACCACTTTACAGGCACATTTTTGTACATTTTATGTACATATTCTCAACAACATTGGATTTTGCAAATAATGTACATTCAGTGAGCAACCACATTAATAAGAGTAATCTGTGTTATCTAGGTAAACCGCTAATTCTAAAATAAGAAACACCAAAAAACCAAGAATTGATCGCAAGAAATAAAGAATTGACTGTTATAAAAATGAATTGACCGCTACAAAAAATGAAAAGTGATCGCTATGACGTCATAGCGATCACTTTTCTCATTTTTTGCGATCAATTAATTACATGCCGATAAAAGTAAAGGACGACGAGGAATGCAGTTTTTTATGCCTCTGTTCAAAGCATTTTCTACGAATTGTTTGCTTAGGTTTGGTCTTCTTCTCTTCCCAAAACGCTTCCAAAAACCAACTTTCTCTCCGAGGTGTATACGTACTACGTGAATAACCCCTGAGGCTTGCCTCAAATCATAAATTTTATATTTAATGTTTCGTTCACGTATCAATGTTTTCTAATCGTCATTTATACTGGACATGGACAAGCCAATTATATTTATAAATAAAAAACATAAGACATAAAACATAATTGAATAGAAAAATATCTACGAATCTGAGTATCTTCTGTGATAACGATGTAATGGGCAATAAATTTTAACTCAGAGGAATATTTATTGTCATTTTTTACTACGACATATTGGAATTATATTTTGAAAATCTTCAAAAAAGATTAAACTCTCACTGCATGAGTGTTTATAAACGTCTGGAATTATGATTCAACTTGTCGACTATAAAATCCTCTTTTAAATGGTTTTCCGAAATAGTCGAATTTATCGTGAATACATGGATATAGAAATTGTACGCAAACTTTACGAGTAAAGATTCATAAGCCTCCGACACAAACATCGTCCCTGTCATTTGTGCAAACTGTGATAAATTTATATAGAAAATAGTATAACTTCCTGCCATCTGTTCAATGGATTTTTATTTTATTGCAAAACATTTTTGAATAATTTTCGTCAGACAAACAAGCGAACCATAGTTAACGACAAAATAATAGTTCAGAAACAGTGGGCTAGCACGCTTTGCATACAAAAATAAATAAAATCAAGATGGATACGGAACGAAACTGAATACATACGTCCGACATTTAATCAAGTGAAGCGATACAAGTGAATCAATCCAACTGAATTTAATCGAATTTTTCTTGGAAGTTCTTTTCGCACGCCTTAATAAGATGTCTATTTCATTATTAATAAATAAATTAAATAGCAATTAACTTTTTATGTACGAATGCTGACGACAATAAATCCATATATGTTTTAAAGAAAAATTAACTAGTCTCAAGTTCACTTTCATGATGGAAGTAATTATTTTCTTTTTGTTCTTTATTTTATTCTTATTTTTAGTTTTTCTCTTGAAACCGGGATCCTAATAGTACTCCAATTCTAGGATCTTTCAATATCTCGATTTGAAAATAGTTTTGGAAATGATTTCCCCCAACCGTTTAGACGTGTGCGCCGGTATACAGTTGATCAGCGGCGGCGGAGTGAGTTTTCGTAAATCGACGGCTTTATTTTTTTGAAAAACAGTAAAATTTTCATTACCGAAGTTTTTTATTCGGTCAAATCAAAATCACAAAAGTAAATTCCTTAATAGTGAATTTGGGCAAAGCCACTTATAGCCAAATTTATAACATATACCTATAGCTATTTCTTTTGAGTTACAATTTTACCTTATAAGTTAGCATTATAAGTTTATAGGACATATCAGTATTGTAACTGATCTAGACCAGTACTGATCAGTTCCAAAACTTATTCGCATCAGAACTGACAAGTTTCAAAACTGATTTGGATTAGCAGTTTTAAAACTGATCAGTACTGATGCGGATCAGTCTTAAAAATGATCGTTATTTATCCGGATCAGTTTTAAAATTGATCAATACTGATCCATTTTTCTGACTGATCAGTATTGATCCGGATCAGTTTCGCAACTGATCAGTATTGATCCGGATCAGTTTCGCAACTGATCAGTATTGATCCGAATCAGTTTCGCAACTGATCAGTATTGATCCGGATCAGTTTTAAAACTGATCAGTACTGAATACTGATCTGGGCTATTAAACTTGTACCGTAAACTTGTAACTTAAAACTTATAAATTATAACTCATAGCTCGTAACGCAAACTTATAACTTATAACGTAAACTTGTGACTTATAACAAAAACATATAACTTATTACTTATAGCTGTATGCATATGTTATAAATTTGGCTTTAAATCACTTTGCCCAAACTCTCCAATAAAACTATAATTCCTTGACTGAAAGTCAGGTTTTTACGGATTTAAATACCTGTATATGCATGTATACAGTATGTATGTACAGTATGTATACCGTGTTAGAAAAAAAAACGTTAACAGATTTTTCTTTGCTAGCAGGATAACTCGAGTAATTCTTAACCGATTCTGCTTTTTTTTAATCGGTGTGGAATCCGATTGCCAAGGTTAAGTTGGAAGATGTAGGATGTAGGATTTAGAAGATGTAGGATTTTAAAGGTCTGGAAACTATCTCAGGAAAACAGAGTTTTGCACTAATACACATAAATTATTTAACCGAATTCACTTATTTTGATGATATTTAGATTCATCTACATTGAACAGTAATGTCGCATTTATCCGTCTAGACCATTTTCATTTATCTCGATATATATGCTCTCGGCAAATAAAATATTGTGTGCGCCTCTTGCTAAAATTGCTATCTTGATTTGTGGGCATGACGAATCTCGCCTTCGGCTTGAACCTTCATGTCCACGCGTCAAAATAACAATTTAAGGAAGAGGCACGTAAGTACATATTATTAGTTATTGTGCCTTCGCGCATATGAGCTGTAGGTATGACGATGAGGAGGATTTCGTGTGCCAATTGATCATGAAAGAGAACGAGAACAAAGTGGTAGTTAGCTGTTAAGGTTGTGGTAGGTACTAAATTGATAGTCAGCTCAGTCGGCGGCGGCGTAATCAGAATTTCTTCAGCAGCTGCAAGAGGTCGGTGTGGGCCTTTTTTCCACGCACGTTAATGACTTCATAATTTTTTTAACCTTACCATAGGGTTCAAAAGCTAGTTGCATAAGTTGGCTTCTCTACTTTATGATAGTGCTATGTTTAAATTTGTTAATGAACGTAAGTCCGGCACCGTCCGTCGTCGCGAGACTCTTGCGCCGATTTTCACCGGAGTCGAGAGGAGCGAAAACTTGTTTCACTGCCTCCGAGATTTTTTGGCCGGCGCACAGATCTAAGGTAATTATTTGTAACAACCGTATTATGTTGTGAATGATAATTTTACATAGCGAGAATGTGTCCACTTTTGAATTCAAATCACCCATTAAAGAATAAATCATTGTCATTGGTATAGGAAAGTAGCGATAGAGTTAAGTCAAAGAAGCTAATTTTGGACCTAAATCATCGGTGATTCGTTGGTGAATCAGCGATGATTCACCGATGATTCACCGGGGAATTACCGATGATTCACCGGGAAATCCCCGATGATTCACTGGGGAATCACTGATTATTCATAGAGGAATCACCGATGATTCATAGAGGAATCACCAATGATTCATAGAGGAATCACCGATGATTCATAGAGGAATCACCGATGATTCATAGAGGAATCACCGATGATTCATAGAGGAATCACCGATGATTCATAGAGGAATCAGTGATGATACATAGAGGAATCACCGATGATTCATAGAGGTCTCACCGATGATTCATAATGAAATCACCGATGATTCACCGGGAAATAACTTATGATTCACCGGGAAATCACCGATGATTTACCGGGAAATCACCAATGATTCAACAATGAATCACTGGGGAATCATCGGTGGTTACACGGTGAATCATCGGTGATGTCACGGTGAATCATCTGTCATTCCGCGGTAAATTATCGGTGATTGGCCGGTGAAGGATGCACAAACGGACGGACAGGAAAGGTGAAAATATAAAGTAGCTATCGCTACTTAATAATGAAAGACGAAATGCCAAAGTTCTACTGAAATGCTTCATAACATAATGAAATTGAATGGTGGTCCCCGAGTAAAAACCTTAAAAATTGTAACAGAAGTCGCACTGAATCAGAACGTTAAGCGTTTTACCATCATGACTGTTTGCCAGCAGTTTTTGGTCTCTTTTATTGTTTCTCAATCAATAAGAATTTGTTTTGAGTTTCAAAAATTCAGAACCAGACGCAAGGACAATGAAAAATTCCAGATATATTTCACATATTTTATATATTCACTTACATATATTTATAAATAAACATAAACGAATGAATGTTTTGCTTAGGGAAATGTGATACATTATGTCTCATATAACGAAGTAAATTTTTGAAAACATTTAGTTCAGGTGGTATACCAACACACTATCTGAGTGTAAGATTTCAAAATCTGTTCCGAATCATTAAATTTCGTTCCGATTTATTATTTTACAGTAATTTTTCATGCCCGACTCTACCTCCACATGCTACACGGCCGTATATACAAAAACATCCCTTCCGATTCCCTTTAGTTAAATTATTTATAGCAAAATGAAACATTGTCTTCGTAAGACCCTCGGTTGTATTCACCGAAATGCATTAAGCTTTAAATTATATTATGCAAAACGTTAGGCAGACATTTCTAGCATTCCTAATCGAGCAAATTATTACAATTCCCTTCACAACATGGCATTCAAATATTTATTTTAATTTATAGCCGAAACGACACCCTAATTGATAAAATTTGGTATCATTTTTTTAATTACTTTGCTCTAAATTAAAACTCTTTTCAAGTTTATGAATGTAACATGTTTAATTGTAATAAGAGATGCCCAAATAGTAAACAACGCAAAATAACTAATTGTTAGAGATAAATTATTACGGAGAGTTAGTTATCAAAAAATAACTGTCTAAATCACATCGACTAACAGCTTATGACCAGGTAAATCATAACGCATCGTGTATAATTGACTGCGTATATAATTTCACCGATATATATTTGATATGAACTAATTCTCATAGTAATGGCTGACTTGCTCATCATACCTTTAATTACATCAATCGAGTATAAGTTATGTCCGGAATAGTTTGTTTGTTTTACGATGCCCATGTATCATTATCAATTAGTCAAGAATTTAGAAAACGGTTTAATGAATTTGCGTAATGTTTAACCCGGTCAACTGAAAGTTTAATTAAATAACACGAATATTTGCAATTATTTGAACAGAGTAGAATGTGATGCATCGATTGAAATTCATATTGGTCAGTGACCCACACTACATTTCTAGAATTTTGAAACATTTGAGAAAGGCTGGCACTGCCACACAAAGTTTGTTTGCCTTTCTTGGTGATGTGTGAAAAGCCAGAGAAATGACACTCATGCAGAAGTACTGTCTTGTGTTTTGCTTGAGTTTGTGTGTGTAAGTTTGTATGTTTAACAACCACTGGCAACAGAAAATGTGCCAGATTTCTAACTTCCATGACTGTAAAATCATTCACATGAAAAAAGTGGCAGTCGTTATGATAGTAAATTTTCGCACGCCAACAATTTCTCACGTGAAAAGACTTGAGACTAGACTTGAGAGTACCAATTTTAAACAGCTTTTCATAATAATATCCGAAATGCTTGATTGTGCTGATCAATAAAAGTGATCAGCTGGTCAATAAAAGTGATCAGCTGATCAATAAAAGTGATCAGTTGATCAATAAAAGTAATCAGCTGATCAATAAAAGTGATCAGCTGATCAATAAAAGTGATCAGCTGATCAATAAAAGTGATCAGCTGATCAATAAAAGTAATCAGCTGATCAATAAAAGTAATCAGCTGATCAATAAAAGTGATCAGCTGAT
The DNA here is from genome assembly GCA_029228625.1 of Pseudolycoriella hygida. Lineage (NCBI taxonomy): Eukaryota > Metazoa > Arthropoda > Insecta > Diptera > Sciaridae > Pseudolycoriella > Pseudolycoriella hygida. Next base: position 26,467,117 of record CM055403.1, on the reverse strand, counting down.
CAATAAAAGTGATCAGCTGATCAATAAAAGTGATCAGCTGATCAATAAAAGTGATCAGCTGATCAATAAAAGTGATCAGCGATGATCAGCTGATCAATAAAAGTGATCGCTGATCAATAACGTGATCAGCTGATCAATAAAAGTGATCAGCTGATCAATAAAAGTGATCAGTGATCAGCTGATCAATAAAAGTGATCAGCTGATCAATAAAAGTGATCAGCTGATCAATAAAAGTGATCAGCTGATCAATAAAAGTGATCAGCTGATCAGTAAAAGTGATCACCTGATCAGTAAAAGTGATCAGCAAGGTGATCAGCTGATTGCCGCATGACGTTTTCGAATCAGCTGATCACTTTTTTTGAATTATATGGAAATTAAAACTGCCTTGCGCAGCTCGGAGAATGTTTATTCTTATATACTTTCGTCTACAAAGTTGTTCTAGATGACCTTATGAGTGGAAAAGAGATTTGCGTGAAGGTTTTGGCTCGGGTTTTAGTCAACTTATTTTTCACGTGAACTGGGCTAGTGGGCCACGTCATTGCTGTGTGCTCACATCACTTTATACAATTTTACGGTAGTGTTATACATAGGGAAATTTAAAATTATGCGAAGTTTTAACCAGTTTAGGGTCCTTAAAAGCATTAATGGAACTCCCAGTCTATTGCACGTGTTTTGTGAAAGTGCATGTGCCTATTTTTTAGAAAAAAATGTTCGTGATGTTTCTCGAAATTTTGAGAAAAAAATTTTTTGCTCGAGATTCAATGAAATTCCATTAATTTCGATAAGGGGCCGTTCATAAATTATGTAACGCAAGAGGGGGAGTGTTTGAAAAATGACAATTTTTGTGTTACGTAATTTATGAACGACCCCTAATTCATAATCATCATCATCAAACTTTATAGCCCGTTTACACCTTTCGGTGCCCGGTGATTTTGGGCTCCCCTCCTTCATACCCTGGCTATCCTATGTCAACGAAATGGATTTTGCGGCCAGAGAAATACCTCTAACTTCTAAATCTGATTTAATTGAGTCTACATAGCGCCTCCCGTAATTCGCCGAAGGAAAGCTCTGAGCATCTTCAACAAAGTGCTGGATAACAGCGAAATACCATTACACCATGACGTACAGGTAGTGATCAACAAACGATTAAAGTCGAGGAAACCTCCGACGAGTACAGCGCAGGAGTTACACGAAAATGGTTTTGATCCCGGTACCGAATGGAAAAGAATGTGGACTGAATCGAATACAGCTAACATCATTTTCGATTTCGAGAAACTCAAAAATAATGTCAAGGAATTTCTACTTCCACGGAAAAAATGGAGCAATCTCAACAGGTTGAGAACACGGCACGGAAACTGTTGAATCCCGAATCAAGAGAATTTTCACTCTACAAATTAAAGAAAACCAAAGTGTTCCGAATAAGTTAATTAAATGAATTGGAATCAAGTTGGTGGAGATTTAGGTAAGAGTGAAATTATAAGAAATAATTCAGAATAAATACAAACGTTAAACGGGCAACATGGCCTAAATGAAGTATTTCATTCTCGTAGAATTACTGGCACATGCGTGTACGGGAGAATATCCCTCCAGTAAATTTGAAAGTAGTGACTAGCAAAAGGCACTTATAGAAATTATACACTTAGCTGGTAGCTTTTTGTCCCTGGATTCAACATATGGTGACCCCACCGTGACCTTTTGTTGGTCACTTTCAAATATGTGCGGACGTTTCGGTACTGCCAATGCATGTAAGGCCAGTCATTGGTCTGAGAACGTCAACAATAACTCGTTCGAAAAGTTGAGTCGTTCGAAAATATGAGAAATGACTGTGTGATTGGAGACATACAGTCAACTATTTTAGACAAACAGCCTGGGTGGCGTAAACGTTCGGTTGATGTAAGTCTGTGGAGCTCGGTCTCATCCGAGGCGTCCGTCGGGTTGGAGGCAGCATCATTAGCAGTTTTATTGGCAGTGAGGAGAATGAAGAGTCCAATAAAATCTAACGTTGGTCGAAACAAAGGAATTTTATTGTCAGTGAGAATAAAATAAAATCTGACGTTGATCAAAATGAGGGAATTTCATTGGCAGTGCAGAGAAGGTAGAGTCCAACGAAATGCTTTTTAAGTGGAAGTTTACCTCTAAACCGACCTGTCCTTGTGGAGACTCAGATCAAACAATGATGCACTGCATTTTAGACTGCCCCATCTTTCAGAATCTCACCGCAGATTCGATCAACTGGCTCAAAACATTATGTGTGTGATAAGTTAAGTTGCAATCGCCTTTTTAAGTTTTGATACATCTTTTGTCCTTTTCCTTTTGACTAATTTTGTAATATTTTTGTACGATTTTGAGCATAAATAAATCCATAAGCTAATAATAATTGATTCTACAAACTTTCTCCTTGGTCTACCCCTATGGCGCACACTAGGGACCTGAGCATTCAATATTCTCTTTGGCAGCCTGTTACTACCCATCGCAGGCGACAAACCCTTGCCGTCTCTTCCACTGACGTAACCCCTAAATTTTCCTGAATGTCGTCGTTCCTGATATAATTATCCCACTGTTCCCTCCGATTCACCTTTGCTATTCTCCTAAGAACCCGCATATCGACAAAATCATGAAAATTCGCAAAAAATTCAAGAAATCAAAATATCACGAAAATTTCTAAAAGATAGGCAATGGTATGTGCAAAATTGGGGAATATGTATGGGTGGACCAATTTTGTTTAAAAACTGAAAGCGTCACTTGAGATATTCCAAAAAGAGACGAAAGAACTTGCGTCACATTTCCGTCTTTGAAGGAAGGGGGTTTTTCATTGATATTTCTCTCACTTAAGAATTAACGCAAAAAATTAACGGCGACACCAGCACCATATTTCAAAATTATAACAATAATAAACCAAAGGCGAACGGGTCCATAACGCAATTCTAAGTAATTTCTAACAATGGTGAGGCGTTCCCTCGAATCAACAAAAAAATATTAATAATAAAATTTCTTGTATACAGAGGAGCTACAACACCGCATGAACATAGTCGTTGTACTTTCACAACTGCTATTCATTTCAATTTACTATGAAAACAGAATCAAATTGGCTGTTGCTACAATATGAACACATAGCGAATACTTATAAAATATTCAGTGATTGTATAATTTTACGTTTCATAAATAGAATGCTCCCCATTTTCAATAGTTTTCCACAAAAGCAATCGTAAACATTTTAATTTCACGGGATAAATACCTTCACCAGCAACGTAAAATGCAAACATTTTCTTTTTAAATTCAAATTATTTTATTAAAGAGATGTAGCTGCGTCCGTTGCGCATAAAATTAAATAAGTTGGTTACACGTCGTCTTACAAAAATTATGAGGACACAAAATTATTAAACAAAAAAACCAAGAAAAAATTATTAGAAACATGTGTTGAACATGTAAATAGTTTCAAGGTTCATCGTTCATCTAAAATAAAATGATTCTGATTTCTTTCTTAAAATGGATTTTGTCTTAAAAACACTTTTGATAAAAGGTTCTCTCGGTGCTTATTGCATATCAGCTCAAATATGTCTGTTGAATTTATCTTGAAGGGATAATAACAAGTTTGCTTTCAAAAATTAAACGTAAAAAACGAATTGAGATGTTTTTGAATGTAGGTAGTAATTCGTTTTCCCATTCAAAGTTATACAGAAAAGAGAAGATGTTCAAAGTACAATTTAAAGTACAGGAGTATGTCGTAAGCACTATGCCGATTCTCCAAATAAATTATTTTTTTGACAATTAGCACATTTTTCAGAGTTATTTTCGATCGGTGCAGTGTGGAATCATAATCTTGGCAAAACCACATGCTTGCTACTGAACACTCACAGATGACTTGCATCGCTTACAAAGAAACGTTTAATTTGGTTCAAGACAAAGCAATTCGCAAACTAAGGAAAATATGTGCCAGAATTTGAGAGCAATGCATTGCAATGTCTGCATTACAACGAATCTAACAAAAAAAAGGCTAACTGAATGCATAAAGGTTACAAAGACGTAGCAATTAGAAATGTAGGAGTTGGGATCTTAGATGAATCTATTCACGTAGTGAGTAAAGTGGCTCCGCATGTTGTAATCCTATTTTGTGCTCATAAAAAGTGGAGTCATTTATTCATTCTTATGTAACTAATTCTTGTATTACATAAATCATCTTATATCTTACACTCAGTTCAATTAATGTTTACACAGTTTTGTTGCTATATCAGATGCAAAGCGGAGTCAAGAGGTGGAGGACCCAACGATGGAAGGTCAAGGTATGTAACATATATTTCTGGGTGCGGTCTGAAGAGCTAAGCCCCTAGTGTTGTCTAAACGGCTGAATCCATAGTATAATCTTAAAGTCTGAGTCCGTAGTATACTGCTGTCATAAGGAAAAAAAATTTAGAGAAAATCAGCGAAGATTTTCAACGAATTTCGCCGAAGAAAAATCAAATTATCGACAAAATCGACCGAAAATCTTTTGTTAAATTTTGTCGGTAATTTGATTTTTTCGATGAATTTAGTTAGAAATTGTCGCTGATTTTCTCTAATTTTTTTTCCTTTATGACGAAAGTATAGTCTTCAGGGTAGAGGTGAGCGAACTGCCCGAAATTCGACTAAAAGCCCGACCCAAGCCCGAATGAATTTGTCGGGTCGAGTCGGGTGTTTGAGTTTATTTTTTTGTCGAGTCAGGCTTTTCTTTCCGGTTTTTTCGGGTCGGAATTTATGACTTCAACTGACAAAAGCCGACCCGAAAACAGTACCTTCGTACGCATCAAATATTGCAAAAAGACTCGAATGTATCTAAGTCAAATATTACGTTAACTCTTAAGTATATACAATTACGTACACATTCAATTGGACTGGAAATTTCCGAAAGGGCAATATTGAAAAACCCGTACGAAGCAACGACCCAGAATTTAGAACCGACGTAGAGCACTTAGGAAAGACATGAACAAAAAAGTTTGCCTCTTTTTTCTTTACAACACTGCGCAGAAACCTTATCACTTAAGGGATATTCACGAAAACACACGAAATATCATGTAGGGACACTAAAGCACACCAGAGCCCGAATCACTCAACATATTTCGTGAAATTCTGATGTCCACATCTTTCATTCAAAACCTTGAAAATCGATTTCCGTTCTAATTTCGCAGAGATATAAGGTGTTGTTCATAAATAACGTCACGCTTGATATAAAATCCACAAAGTTCATAACTCGAAAGTGGTCAGACATTTTGCTTATAGTACTTCGGCTACCCCCCCCCCCAAACACACGACCTGTTTGGGGGGGTAGCCAGAGTCCTATAAACGAAATTTGTTGTACTGAACGAGTTACGACCTTTTTATGGATGCTCATTTTTATAGCAAGCGTGACGTCATTTGTGAACGGCCCCTAAGTGAAAAAGTTCCACCAAACTTCAAAAAATCACGTTTTTGACTACTTTTTCGACCGTATTCGAACGATTTTGCCTAAATTCAATCCCGTTATCAAGTTTTTGATTATCTTTCAAGAAAAAAAAAACGGTTTTGGAAATCGGGTAAGATTTACCCGATTAATGTAGAAGAAACATGTTGGGCCCAAGTAGAAATTCAGTTTTAGGGCCCTCGCTGAGCTCAAAATTAAAAAAATTTTCTACCATAAACTGTCAGGCATGCCTAGACCTTTCAAAAAAAAATTATGAAAATCGCAATAGATTTGCTCAAGTTACAAAACCCCAAAAACCACTTAAACGGTCCTAGCTCATTGACCCTTGGGCCGACAGTGTCCACATTCAATCGCAAAAACGATTTTTCAATCACCTTAAATGGGAAAAAAGTTTTCGAAAATCGGTTGAGTTTTATTCGCGCTGACAGACGGACGAACGGACATTTTTTATTGCTGATTCGTCATCTAAGGTCGATGTAAGGATGATCGATGCTCCTCTCCTTCTCCCGCGTCGAAATGGGGGTGGGGTTACAAACGTCGTGGTAAACGCAACAGACCCCTTTTCGAAGAACTCCGTTCTTTGTATGGGTCTAAAAATTAATTCACTCAATTATTTTTTCAAAATTCAGTTTAAAGATCATTACAAATGAAATCATTTTTGTCATTTTTTTTGACATTTTATGTCTGCCGTTTATTACGATCCTTTTTAAAAATGTTCGGGTTCAGGTCAGAATTTCGGGTTCGGTTCGAGTAGGGGTTGAAATTTTTTATTTCGAATCGGATTAGGGTCGGGTTTGAAGTTTTCATTTTAGATCGGGTTCGGTTTTATTTGGAAGAAACGGTAGACCCGCACACCTGTAGCAAAGTGTAAAATTCAGTGCCCTTAGTGGGATCTAAGGGGCAGGACATCTAGTGAGGTATAAAGGGCTAGGCTCATAGCGGCGACTAGGAGCCGGAGCCTCCATGTATGGGGTAGCCCGCGAGCAGAGCGTTCCTCAATGGCACAGGGGTTTAGGGATCAGAGCCCCTTACATACAAAAAAAAATAATAGCAGACTTCAGCAGGTCCATTCACAAAGTACGCACGCTACTAAGAAAGGAGAGGGTGTTCGAAAAAATCATGCTCTCATACATCCTTTTGTATGAAAGAACGCTACGAAGAGGGCGTTCGAAAAAATCTTGCTGTCATGCATCCTAATATATGAAAATATGTGTTTGAGAGGGCGGGCGGTGGGTCAAAAAACTGCCTTTTTTGTCGAGCATACTTTGTAAATGGCCCCTTATAAGTAGATACTTTTAAATGTTATTGACAGTAGTACCTAGTGCAGGGAAATTAATTTAATTTTTAAAAGCTGTGAATCAACAAAGCTGTTGTGAATGTTTTCCATGCATGTTTCCTACATGTTTTTGTTTTTACGATTTTAAAACATTACTTAGTTGTCACATGATAACTATGTAAAACAATTTGTCCGATCACGGAGTATCACCTCAGCATCTCCGATTTATTAACTTTACCTTGAAACTACCTTACTATAAATGTTAAAGTCGAGTAAATAAGTGAACTGATCTTAAGAAATGACAAAAAAAAACAGATTTATGGAAAAAAAACGTGTTGTGTGTAGGTGAACCGAACATCCCATGCAGCACACAAAGTAATTTCATGTCTATGCACTCATTTTGTGACTTTGCAGAAACCAACGATAAATAAATAAGGAAATAAAGATAAACGATTGCTTTTGTTATATCGAAAAATATTGCAGCAAGTCGTGAAAGAAAATTGTATCAAATTGACTATCGTAAAGAGAAAGCCATTGCTCAACACAACCAGAGGTAATAATACAGCCGATATTTTTGTTTCGTTGCATAAAATGTGAAATGATTTTGAATCGAGGTAGAAATAAAATGCAAGACAGCGGCGAAGATAGAAATATTTCATTTGCAATATAAAGTTTAACTTGAAGTTATTCTTTCGAACGTGGTTTACGTGATCGACTATTGTAAAAAAATGTATTTATTCTCTAGATATTTTTTTTCTCACACCATCTGTAACTGTATTCATGGCACAGTTGGAGATTCGATCTGTTGAAATGTTGTTGTGATCTTAATGAAGAAACTATAGGCTCTAAAATTTATTTATTCGATAGTCGAAAATTGCGTTGTATCAATCACATAGACTTTAACATTAAAGTCGTTATAAGTGTAAAGTATACACATAGCAATAGAAATGCAATAACGACACAGTTCAGTCGCTTTGTTTCATGAAATCAATAATTCAATATTTTGATTATTGTACGGTTAATCTGATATGGATCGATGATCAAATATTTATCGGACACTCAATTATTTGCCTCGGCACATGCAAGTTGTTTTCATCAGACATTTTGGTCGTTGTTGTGTTCCAGCATCTTTCATATGCATTCGATAATATCCAACCATGCATGTACGGCTGCAGTTATACCAAGCAACTGAATTACTGACCACAGAAATCAAATTTGTATTGTTTAGTGTTTGGAACAAAGACACTTATTGTAATCGCCTTTCTCAAAGAATGAGTTGAGAAAAAATTCAACGATAAATTAATGCTTGACTACAATGTGGTTTGAGTTTATGATCGAATTTCATTGTTAGGATGTTGCAAGTTATGACAGTGGAAATATACATTAAAATCAGCAGGTTATGATGAACGTAGACGTGATTGAAAATGGGACAAAAATATCATATTTCTTTTATGATGACATTCGACATTTTGGTTTATGTTATTTTTATTCATTTTCTTATACAAAGTTGTTCTATTTGATGAAAAGTCGATCAACCAACGAAGAATTCAATTGATTACGAAGTACCCTCGCGGGGAAACGCAACACTTCAATAAAGTTTTGTTGAATTTCTTGCAAAGTTTTAGTGTTTAATAATAATAATAATCTGCCTTAACAACCCATGAAGGGTTAGGGGCTAGATCATTAGTTACTAGTTTCGCTACTTTTTTGTGGTTCTACTATTTGAGATCCTCTCATTACCGGAAAGTTTTTACTGTGCCAGTGGTAAGCTGTGCGACAAACCCAGTGCCATCCATGAGATGTACTAGGAACGAAACTAGTAGGAGTAGAATACCGGCACCTCCTAACAATGCCTTTCACCGGTAAGCCGTACGATGGCGCTACACTCAACTTCACATGACTTGAACCGATTCAATCAGCTTTGTTTCGTTTACAAATCTAACAATCGGAACAAATCTGTCTGCGGCTGAGTTTCGAACCAACGCACTGGCAACTCGATCTCATAGTAGCAAGCAGACGTGTAAACCACTACGCTATCGAGTTGTTGTTTTAGTGTTTACGTTGCATTAATGCCATCAGAGTGTGTTATACTGAGATGACTTTGTTGTATTTGTATATGTTACATCACAGAGGGCGTAATATAATCATCATCTTATTCATCGTCATCTACTTCATCATACGCACGCTCAAAAAGGCTCCTCCTTTCCTCCCCCATGCACGCTTTTATATATAATTTAAATTGTATAATTGTAAAATAAGATGTAAGAAATACGCTAAATAAATAAAGTGTCCGTTGTGACAGGACAACCACGAAATGCTGTCAGAGTCAACCAAGCGAATTGTCTGCGATTCCACGCCCGTCCACGCAAAGCAAAATTGAGAGTAGAGCTTGCGCTTGTTTCCGTTATTTCAACTCTGTAGCATTTAAGATCCATTTAATAGTAAAACCAATCAAATAAAGCCTGTGCCCGCCGGCGTTTCGTCGGCTGGGTCTTCAAGACAGTTTCTAGCTTTTGAACTATATCCTAGACTTGTCCAATGTTCAGCAAAAATGTAGAGTAGAGCTGTATCTAATCGGCTCTCAAAGGCAATTTTTCTCGTAAATGTCACTGAAACAAATTATTTGATTTGCGTCAACTTAAAATCGATTGTCAGCCGAATGTTCGATTTTAAGTCGGCGCAACTCAAATAATTTGTTCCAGGGACATTTACGAGCAAAATTGTCTTTTAGAGCCTATTAGATACAACTCTCCTCTACATTTTTGCTGAACATTGGACAAGTGTAGGATGCAGGCCTAAGGCTAGAGACCGGTCGCGTTTGGGCGTTTGGGAGCCAGGGCTCTTAGAATGCGTCATATAAAGCCCATATAAAAGAATGTTTTGTATGTGTGTGTGAGTGTATTCAAACTTTTGGACTGTGTTAGGATGGAGATAGATGTTTGGTGCCAAAGGAAAAGTTGATGGGTTGGGTGTGTAGTGTGTCAGGGTGACCAACAAAATGGCCGACGGTGGTATGGGACGGATTTGGGGCAAAATTGATTTTCTTTAATTTTTTTTTTGTTGAAGATAGATGTTTCGTGTCGAAGGAAATATTTTTTCGCCAAAATTTTTTTTCGCTGAAAATTTTTTTCGCTAGAAAATTTTTTTTGTTGAAATTTTTTTGCGCTGAAAATTTTTTTTCGACAGAAATTTTTTTCGCCGGAAATTTTTTCTCCAAAATTTGTTTTTTCTTTTCTTCTAAAACTACTGATATCACAACAAAAACCCCTTTTTAAAAGGGAAACGTGACGTAAGTCCTCGTCTCTTCTTCCAAAACAACTGATATCAATTTGGGTGACGCATACAGCTTCGAAACGCAAAAAATTCTTTTGAAATATTTTCGTTTTCGATTAAAGAAATGCGTCACAATTGCCGGACCCTCCCAACGCTTTCAGATTTCGCACGTCAAAAATTTGGCTACCCGTGCTCCACACATCACGCAAAACATAATTTTTTTTTCATGTCAAATCTGAAAGAACTATCTCACTATTGTATACTGAGACTGAGACCGTTGATGCCTGCCTTGCGTTATTTACACATTGACAAAGAAAATGAACACAACACATTGTTCTACGATAGTTCATTCGACATTTAGACTACTCTAAGAACTCAAATAGTGTACGCTGTATTTCAGGAGTTATTTCTTTTGTTTTCAAAATGTTTAATGTTTAATTGTTTGTTTCAACGACTGAGTGCTACTACGTTAAAGCATAGTACAAGTGAGGTCATGTAAACAGCCTGTAACACAAGGACGATTAGACAATCTCGCCTTCGGCTCGATTTGGCAAACTTCGCCCTTATGTTACCGGCTGTTTACAAGACCTCAATTACATGAGAATGGAAGCATGTGAAAAAGGTGATAACGACAATTTGCACATTTCAGATATTTTTGGATGCGTATATGCAACGAATAAGCGCGTCATTACCGACTGGTTTTTCGTGTTTACATGCAACAAACATGTAAAATATAGAAGTACGTCGTTTTGACGGACGAATGGACTAATGTTGAGTCAAGTTAGACCTGTTGAAACAATAATTCAATACACCTTACATATTCACAAAAAAAGGAAGGCCAAAAAAATTTCATTTCCTGGTGTTAGTGCAATTACTACAGTACACTGAGGCGATAATAATTATCTCGTATCTGCGGAAAAATTTGTTTTTCTTCGAGGAGGAAGTTTCCCTCGAAGGGAAACACATTTTCCTGTGTAAACGAAAGTATTTTTATGCACCAAAGCAAAAAAACAGCAAAACAAATTGTGACACAACACAGTAATGTATGATTTATCTCCCAAGACGCACACTGCGGTGTATAATCCTATCGAATCCTATCGAAGAAATACAAAGACAAAAACAGACAGTCATATTAGACATCTCTTGCTATCGGAGTTACATCGAGCCCTTGCATATAAACCATAACTACAGAACTATTTGTAAATCATTTTCATAGTTTAGATACTGCACTCGCTTTGGGATCGTTTCGCAAACCTCCCACAAGTCAAAGCAATAAATTTACAAGCAACTAATTATGGTTTATATCAACTGAACGGAGTCTTTTACAGTCTACAACGTAAATTTTTTGTTTTCGGCGGTGTGCAAACATAACAATTTCAGAACAGCCTTACAATATTTGCATTACAGAAATACAGCACTCATGCATCGTATTATGAACTCATTTGCGTGAATGCAGAATTTTTCTCTCGCTCTAATAATAACGTGTAAGACCGTAAACTGAAGAATAAGAAGAAAAAGTCCATAACTTAAATACTTCGACTTCGACTAATACATTTGGTAAACAGTGAAGTAAAGATAATTGTTGCAAAAGAGAAAATACCGATAAAAAACGTGGAAAAATCGATGTTGTTATTTGAAATGATGTGACATTGTTTATCATAATTTTTACATTCATATTAATATTTTTGTAAATTTTTGGCTGATTCACTTTAAAATGCGACTTAAAAATTCGAGATATATATGAGATATATGAAGTGATTTCAAGGCTAATCGCCCCCGGGGGCCAATGCCAATAGTCAATCACTTTAACAAACAACTTTATTGTAACATTACGAGGGTGGATCGATAAGTCCATAGAATCAGATTTAAAGCGTACACGTGTTGGAATGCAATTCAGTTTTGAAAAGTACAATCCCTTCTAGGATTCCAGAAAAATTTTCAGCTAAATTCATGGATTGGATCCCGAAATATAGCACTTTAAAGCGAACCCTACAAATAGACTGTATTTCGAAAACATATTTCTATATTTCAGAGGAACTAATGAGTCGCTTTCAACACCTCAGTAATGCACTACTCTTCTATTTAATGAACAATCTTGATCATCTAAATACGCGACAAAACAAGGCGATTAAAGGAGCTACAGAATAGAAACTGAGGTATTGAAAGCGACTACGCACTACGCCAAATTTACCAAATAAGGCAAAATCGGTACAAATTAAAAAAAAAAAAATTACTGTAGCGTTGCTTGTAGCCGCTCTCTATGATCTTTAATCTGTCGCTTGATATTATGCCAGTATTTAAGTCAGGAAATAAGTCTGATATCTCGAATTATAGACCAATCTCCATTCTGAATGGTTTCAGTAAAATATTCGAGCGTCTGGTACACTCAGTTGTCTATGGACATATTTCCGCATACTTGAATTACAGCCAGCATGGCTTTGTGAAAAGAAGAAGCACGATGGGTAACTTGATGGAATATGTAGATTATTTGTCAGAATCATTAGATAACAACATACAAATTGATTCGATTTACACAGATTTTGCTAAGACCTTTGACAGAGTCAACATCGACATTCTCCTCAGCAAGCTGGCGTCGTTCAGGATATGTGGAAATATTCTGGGATGGTTTGAATCCTACCTGAGAAATCGGAAGCAATAAGTCCGATTCGGAGGAAGCACATCGGAAATTTTTATGCTAAGCTCTGGGGCACCACAGGGGTCTCTACTGGGTCCGCTCCTATTTATAATTTATGTGAATGATCTACCTGATTCGTTGTGGTCTAAAAATTTAGGGTATGCCGATGATTTCAAGATCTTCAGACAGATCTGATCGGTACAAGAATGTTATTCACTGCAGTCGGACTTGAGTAAGCTTGCTATCTGGTCAGAAGAAAATTGCCTGGGCTTAAACGTGCAGAAATGTTCTATCATCACTTTGACAGGGTTAATGACCACATCCTTCAAAGAGTGAATGAAGTCAAGGATTTAGGAGTTTTCTTTGATAGCAAACTATGCTTTGACGTGCACATCAATTATATTTTTAGAAAATGCAGTAGGCTACTGGGTTTCGTCTTCAGGGCTTGCGCGCGCTTCAAAAAAGACAAATCGTTTGCATTCTCACATACCTCCCTGATCCGTTCGGTAATTGAATATGGATCAGTTATATGGAATCCCTTCTACAAAGTATACATTTCCAAATTGGAACGAATTCAACGCAAGTACACCAGAATGCTTTATTTGAAAATGTGGTATAAGAAAGTATCATATGAACAGAGGCTTATTCGCAAATATCTCAGCAAGTATAGCACGGAAATTGTTCATTTTGGTGTCAAGTGAAAACATTTGATCTCGCTAAATTGTGGAAATTGGGTCATTGGCCTGGGCACTGGGACCAATAGAATGGACGAAATTGAATTTCTTGGCCATATACTAAAGCAGATGGTTTTTCGTCTATATTTTCTCAACTGCGCAAAAGGTTTATTGCCAAAGACAAAGTTGTAGGGAATAAAATTTTTAGAGAACACGGGGTTTTAGGGAAAAATTAGCCAAGTCCTGAGTTATGACAACTTCTAGACGTGGCAGTAGTCTAGAATTATGGCAGTAAGAAAGAAATCTTAGAGAATACGTGTTTTAAGGTAAAAATGACCTAATCCCGTGATTTTGTCACTTCTAGAATTGGGATGGATGACTCATAGCTCCAAAACTATGGCAGTTAGAAAGTTGAAAGTTAGAAAATTTTAGGGAAAATGTGTTTCAGGGGTTTTGGGAAAAACTGTCAAATCCCGGGACAAAGCAACTTCCAGAATTGCGAGGGATGACACCTGTCTATAAAATGACGGCAGTTTGAAGTTTGCTTCTTAAAGCAAAATTGTTGAGAATTACATTTTAGAGTTTCAGGATTTCTTGAAGAAATTACATTGGTCCTCTTTTTGATATGGTGCAGGAGAGAACATTTATGCCATAAAAGCCTCAGACGTACTTCGGTAGGGCCTCTAACATTACCTTGGGTAATTTCAAAATAATTTCTAAAAGGAAAACTCATTCGCTCTCGTGGCATTTCGTAAAAGGAAAATTCATTTGCTCGTGGCATTTTGTAAAAGGAAAATTCATTCGCTCTCGTGGCATTTCGTAAAAGGAAAATTCATTCGCTCGTGGCATTTTGTAAAAGGAAACTTCATTTGCTCTCGTGGCATTTTGTAAAAGGAAAATTCATTCGCTCTAGCGCCCAATTCTTGTTGTTTTGTCATTAGGTGACCTCCCCACGTCGATTACACCTTAAAAAAACACAAAAATTAAAAAAAAAAAGTTTGGATGACCCTGGGCGCCCCAATTCATGTTGTTTTGTCATCAGGAGACCTCCCTTTATCGATCCCAGCCTCAAGCACCCCAATCCCAGCTGTTTTCAAACGCACCACACCGGTTTGCAAGGGTATTTTTTCAGCACTCTGCCTCTCTCTCTAATACACATTACAAGATGTGTATGCGTTCAGAGTGTGAGCACGAGAGAAAAGTGTGTATTAGGCCGTATATGAGAGAACGTGTTGATGCACTGCACATGCAGCGAAAGCAAGTAATGGGAATACGCACACCAATAAACTCTCCCTTATACAGAAAAGTTTTTTGTTTCATCAAAACTAACCGTAGGCGAATGGGATTTTATTGACTATGTGCCCCGGGGACCAATACGTAAGAAATGTGTTGCGCAGTAGTGTTTCGCAAATATTATTTAAAGCGCGATCTGGATATTTGAATCATAATTAAAACTAAAATAGTCGTAAATATTTCCGAAGCGAAAACTTACAAAGTTGAAATTAGTGTCAAATGCTGAAATGACTTAGGTTTTTTATAACATCTGTAAAGACGTTCCAAAGAATATTTTCGTAATATTACGTGTCATTTGGCAAGCATGAGTGTCTAGCGACGACACCTCAACACATCGTGACGAATGTATTCGAAACACTAATCGTTAAAAATGTTATTTGTTTCCAAAATAAATTGTGTTTTTATTTTTGCTGATTTTTCAATCAAATTAATACATTTGACATACCAACATTTACATCTCGATTTGAGTATAACGAAACATAAATAAACATGTAAATGATTTTATCTAAGTATATCATATTTTAAACCAAATGGATAAACGGTATTGGTCTTATAAGCTTCGATTTATTTACTTTGACTCACTGCCAAGTAATTAAAAATACCAAACTCTGATGAAATGATTCGAAAATATATTTTTATTTTCAACAACAAATTCAATCTCGATAATAAAAATCCGTTTGATTTAGTCTGAATTTATTATACACGATGTTCGTGTATAGTCTGATTGAGCCAAATGATGTTACAATAGGTTAATGTAAAAATGGACACTTTAGTATTTCGGATAGAAACACTCTGTCCCGTTGTTGTCTGTAATAAGTTAATTTAGAGATTGTAAATCTTGAAACGTAATGCTGATTTCAATTCCTGTGACAGGTTATAAATTCAATTAAAGTATATCATTTGAATCTAACCGAAAATAATAAGTTTGAATGAACTTTTTTTTCGGGTACAATAATCCCATGATGGTAATTTATAAAAAAAGAGTTATCTGATTAATTATGGGATATTATATTCTGCTCAACGAAAAATATTAAGTTCAAACACTTA
Organism: Pseudolycoriella hygida; assembly: GCA_029228625.1. Lineage (NCBI taxonomy): Eukaryota > Metazoa > Arthropoda > Insecta > Diptera > Sciaridae > Pseudolycoriella > Pseudolycoriella hygida. The sequence goes on along the minus strand of CM055403.1, from coordinate 26,451,485 downwards.
AGATCGTAAATTGCTTCGTTCTAAAGGGATCGATCAAAAATCCCGTCCCATATATAAGAGGAGGGAGTGGAGGTCATGAAAAGTAAAGGAGTAGTTATGTAAGGTTCATGTGAAAGCTCAGCTTGACGGAAGTAATAGTTATTTACGCTGACCAATCGTAAGTTGATTGTTACGTATGTGCGAATTTTGCATTATGCGAGCGAATGCGAGCTACCGTAACCGCATTACGTAACAAACCTACTTACGATTGGTCATACATGCAAACACGAGGGTGTCACTTACTATAAAAATTTACATCGAATTTACACAATTTTTTGGAGTTTTTGAATTTCGTCTACATTTTGTAGCTGCCGTTTTTTAATTTACAGTTTGTTATAGGATTCGGCCACATCGACAAATTTGCGCTGCATGGCCGAATCGAGTTACGAATCGATTGTTTCTTCTTCGGCAATAATTCATTATGAATGAATATTGGATGAATAAGTGGCATCCTCGTGCATGCAAAGGGGAGCGGACAAAATCGCCCAATGTATTTTCGTCACAGGACGATAATATCATATCATTGGGCGATAATATCGTCACAGGAACGATATTATCATACCACTGGGCGATAATATCGTGCCAGGAATGATATTATCATACCACTGGGCAATAATATCGTGCCAGGAATGATATTATCATACCACTGGGCAATAATATCGTGCCAGGAATGATATTATCATACCACTGGGCGATAATATCATTCCAAGAACGTACCAGTGCTCGATAATATCGGAACATAGTCTAGTGAATTTATTACATTTTAGTATGTAGAGAAAAGTAGCAAAAAATGTTGCGGAGTCCGCAAGGGAATTTCTTGTATAATTCTATTCGTACTTCTATCTTGACTACTTCAGTCAAGACAACATTCAGAACAAAAGAAAATATTTTGGCGTTTCTTCACATTTCGGAGATTTTTCTTGGCGTTTCATAGTGTTTTGCTGCCCTGTGAAATTGTCTAGAAAAATCGCGAAAATGTGAAAAATCGGCAGTTTAGTATGTAATGAAAATATCATTAAAACATAAAGTCTGATAAGAATGCGCCGCAGGTCTTAATCATAAATGCGTAAAGAAAAAGCGGTGTCGAGGGGCGGCAGCTCCCGCAATGGGACTCAAGGGAGTAGAGCCTTCTTGTGGGATCTAAGAGTCAGAGCCCCTTACGGTGTTTGGAGCAGAGTCCCACGTAGGTATCAGTAAGGGTATGGCTGCTTGCATGGCGTATTAAATGCCCGCCGCAGGTGCGGGGGTCTAGGGGGCAAAGCCATATTTGATGAACGCCACAATTCCTTTTATAGACACTTTCGTAGGCCTATCAATTAACTGACTACTTCAGTCAACACAACATTCAGAACAAAAAAAAAAACATTTTGGCGTCTCTTCACATTTTGGAGAATTTTCTTTGCGTTTCATATTGGTTGTATGGCGTGTCAAATTGTCCAGAAAATCGCCAAAGTGTGAAAAATCGGCAATTTAGTATGTTTTCTAGTGGAGAGTTAGCTCATATTGAAACATAAATGCTGTTAAAAATGCGCCGCAGGCCGTGATCTATAATGCGCAAAGAAAAAGCGGGGTCGAGGGGTGGCAGCCCCCGCAATGGGGGTCAAGGAGGGTATAGCCCCCTTACGGGGTCTAAGGGGCAGAGCCCCTAGCGGAGTTTGGGGCAGAGCCCCATGTAGTTATCAGTAAGGGTATTAAATGCCCGCCGCAGGCGCGGGGGTCTAAGGGGCAGAGCCCCTAAGCTTTAAAACAAGCTTCGATAACAAGAAGCCAAATTTGATGAGCGCCACAATTTCTTTTATAGACACTTCGTTGACTTCTCTATTGACTACTTCAATCAACACAACATTCAGAACAAAGAAAAAACATTTTGGCGTATCTTCACATTTTGGAAATTTTTCTTGATCACGACTGCGCAGGACTAAAAGGACGATATTATCATACCACCGGACGATAACATCGTGCCAGGAACGATATTATCATACCGTTGGGCGATAATATCGTTCCATAATTTTTTACTATGTTTTCATACTTGAACAGCTGCCGCTAAATGGTGCTCTTCTTTTTTATGGTTGCTTCCTTTCTTATTTTTGTAACAAGGAATGTAAATTTATATTTTTTATAACTTTGCGAATGAATAAATTGAATTGAATTGAGTTACGATATTATCATACCACTGGGCGATAATATCGTGCCAGGAACGATATTATCATACCACCGGGAGATAATATCGTTCCAGTTACGATAATATCATATCACTGACCGACAATATCGTTGAGAAACGACATTATCATACCTCTGGGCGACAATATCGTTCCAGGAACGATATTATCATCACTGGGACAATATTATCGTTCCGGGCGAAAATACAGTGGGCGATTTTTCCCTGTCCTCATGCAAAGCGGTAGCTGGTGAAAAAATTGAGACGATAAGAAAAAACGTTCGTAATAGACATGAGACATGACAGTCTCATTCACATACGTAATGGTCATTACAACCATCTTCATCGCAATGTCACATGCGTAATTGCAATGACTGCTGTCTTCATCTGAATATCATGTTTGTACAGCCGTGTTCATTTCACGTCAATCTGCTACAATTTAATGACCCCTATTAATTACATAAATTCACGGAAGTAAATACAGCTTAACGAGTGCTTGCACCCTAAAAATTATTTTGCTATGTTGAGCTTTCAAACAATCCTTGAGCGATTTATTTGCATCGACAGCTACAGATACTACAGAAAAATGAATAAACTGAGAAGTATCTAATCAGAGCATTTCCGATTTCGACGTCTATTGGCGTCGTCAAGACGGTAACTCTGGGGCAGGATTTTGTTGCCCAACTATTGGCAAGGAAATCTTCCTTCCATTTGGAAATATGACCACTTCATGCCTCTCCGAAATCTCGGCTATAAGGAATTTCTGTAATAACATCCAAGAAAGCAGTTGTACGAACATCGCGATACGTATATCCTCGGACGGCCAATCTGCGCTTAAAGCGTTAGATAACTACAAATTTACGTCCTCTTTAACATTAGAATGCTGGGACCTGGGTTCCTTCGGCAATGAACAAGCAGATAAACTAGCTAGATCAGCCTTAAACTTCATTCGTATAGGCCCCGAACCCGTAGCTGGTGTAGCTTTCTCCGTTCTTCAGAGCAAGGTTAATCTATGGAAGAAAAATCAGTTCACTAAGTACTGGAAATCACTAGCCCACGCCAATCTAAAAATAGTATTCAGATCAACAAATTCCGCTCCAAATCTATGCTCTCGTTGAGTAGGCGCGATCTAAAAAGGTTGACGGATATACTAACTGGACACTGTAGTCTACACAAACATCTTCATCCAATGGGTATTACCGACAGCCCCTATTGTGAGCAGTGTGGAGACATCAAGGATGCCTAGCAATTTCTTTGCAAATGCACTGCCTATATAGTAACCAGATCCAAGTGTCTGGGGGCACATGTGTTACCTTATGAATACATTATGAACATTCCGCCTAAATACATATTGAACTATCGGCACCAATGGAGGCCTAGGTGCAGAGATCGATGCGGTATATCTACCTAATGTCTCTACTTTCTATGAACAAGTTGTGCCTCTTGAATGTTCTTGAATTTCTTTCCGCTACGCGTCGCACCCTTTGATGCAAATCGCCAATAGGATATCCGTTAGGAATTTTTTGTTGCAAAATACGTCCTAAATTTAGGCAAAGGGGGCTACTTTCTTCAGAAAATGTGTGAGACAGGAGGAAGGGCAATCGAAATGGGGACGGATTTTGTGAATGCCCACTAACCCGTTAAAATCTTTGCAAAAATAAAATCCTGTCACACGATTTTTGGGAGACGTTTACCCCTCGGGCCAAAAATATATTTTTGATGTAAGAATAATGTAGTTTTTTTGCATGTTTATGGAAATTTCATGGATAATTATTAATGTAAAATTTGTGTAGACCATGTAAAAAAGATGGATAATTAATGTAACAACGATGGATTTTGCTACATTATTTTTACGTTAGTGGAAGACTCATGGACAAGTAATGTAAAATTTATATGAATCCTGTTAAACTGATGGATGCTTTTATTCGACCATTGGTTTTACATTCCAAATTAAAAAATATTAAAATAATTTGATTTTTCGTTTTGGAAGTGATATTCGGTCAAAAAAATATTTTAGCAAGAAAAATTTTGGTCGTAATATAACAAAAGCCATAACTTTACATTAATCATCCATCTTTTGTACATCGTTTTAACATGATTTACATAAATTTTACATTATTCATCCATAAATTTTTCATTAATGTAAAAATAATGTAATTTTAATGTAAATAATGAAAAATTTGTTTGATTTACACGTTAAAATGATGAAAATGCTTTTCTAATTTGGAATGTAAAAACGATGGAGAAATAATGTAGCAAAATCAGTCGTTGTTACATTAAGAACACATCTTTTGTACATGATCTTTACATCTTTGACATGAGCTACATAAATTTTACATTAATTATCTATGAAACACACACCAAATTTACATTATTCTTACATCAGAAATAATTAATTTAATATATAATAAATAATAATAATAATAATAAAAATACCCCGCCAAATTCATACTAGACAAATTAAATTGTTTTCAATTTCAAAAACAAATGGCAAAGCTGCAACTAATTTCATTACAAATATCATTTTTTTTAAAGCAGGCCTCCGCCCATTGCTGTAATCTTTCTTTTCCAAACTGTAATTTTGACAGTTCTATGTATTTCTTTCGTTGTGAAACTAAGCGTGAAGTTAGTATCGATTCAAAAAGTGAACACTGACGCTTGAACGATGAACGATGAACCGATCGACTGATAGTTCACTTGCTCTACTGTAAAGTGGACTTTACTACACAAAGGTATATAAACTAATTTACTGTCAGTGAGAGGCATAAGTATGAGTATTATAGAGAGAAAGTTCAGTTCATTGTTGTTGTTTGAGTAATACAGAAAAGGTCAAACTGTATGAGTTTTATAGAGACAAAGTTCAGTTCATTGTTATTGTGTGAGTCATACACAACGGGTGACATTCAGATCGATGTTTGCTCTCCCTTATCTCACATTCAGTTCGAAATATTTGACCCAAAGCATCTATTTATTTTTCGTTTTGTCCAAATAAGAGTCGTACTAAATAAGAGTTGCTGATCAAAGCCTATCGTGTGAAAGGGAATTCATTTTGTGGCAATAAAATAGAAACTTTTTGTACTGTGACATATCCCACTTGATTGGAAAATATTTCATAAATTTATTTTTGCCAGAAAGTTTGTTACGATCCCTTAATTATTGGCAAATAAATTTGATGGAATTAGAAACTGTCCATAGCAACAGATTCAGCTACATCACAGATAGTTATCGTCGACACTTTTATAGTCCAAAATAAATGGACGATGTCTTTGTCTCTTATGCAAACAATCAGATGTTAATTCGGTTGATTAATTACTTCAATCGAACGATTTATTTCATTGGAAACCCCCGAGGTAATTTGACTCACAACGTTGCCAAAATCCTTAAACTCCTGCATATCGTGTCACGATTATGTTCCGATTTCATTGCATAATTAATCGAAAGGTACCGCAAATCATTACTCAATTAAAAATAAAATATTTATAATGACCTGCAACGAGCTACACCATCAAACCTCATTGAATAGTCAGTGTTGCACAAACTTTTTAATGAAAACAACCGTTCTATCGTATCGTGCATTGTTTGGAACAAAATTTATTTAGGAGGGAAACGATTTGTTGTTTAATCAATTTCCAAACAAAATAAAACTTTTTGTTATTAAAAAGTTACGCTTTGCTCCTGATGTCTCTTTCTTATTGAAAACAAGGTAGCTACGAGAGACCCGTACAATTGTGTGATATAAAGAAGTCGAAGATGGAGTAGAATTTAGTATTTGATGAAGACGTTTAGTCTAGGTTTTCATCAGGTAACACTAAAGAAACGAAGGAAGAAAGTCTTTCAATCAATATCAATTATAGTCGCATGACATCCAAGTACTGAAAAAAAAGTCCGTAAAAGAGTGTAGTTGAATGAGGCGAAGGAATCAACATTTTCTCTTCATAGCTCCTCTTATATAAAGTTTGTTCTACCATAATGAAGTGAACAATAAAACAACGAAAGTGAACGTATTTTCATAGTAAATAGAGGGGGTAGTACTACTGTAGTCAATCTTATCTTGGATTTGAAGACTTCGGGAGAAAAACAAGATAAAGCAATTGAAAGTGAACGTACTCTCATATATTATACATGGGAGCAGGTTCACTTTCAAAATTGTTTTATCTTGTTTTTATCCCGAAATCTTCATTTGTATTTTCTATGGCGACATGAATTATCCCCCAGACCGAAAAAAATAGGAATTATCACACAGGGAATTATTCCCCAGATTTTATCGCCCAGACAAAATGGGAATTATCACCCGGGAATTATCACCCAGCAAGTTTAAAGCGGTAAGTTTGTACAAGGAAAATGTATAAGGAACATACTATTTTGTATAAGGAAAATGCTATCCCGGGTGATAATTCCTGGGGGATAATTCCCTGGGGAAATATTGCCGTCACCTTGAAAGTGAACGTACTCTCATATATTATACATGGGAGCAGGTTCACTTTCAATTGCTTTATCTTGTTTCTCTCCCGAAATCTTCATTTGTATTCTCTATTTCTTACGATTTTTTATTCTAATTGGTAATTCTTGGTATTCATCACCCCTCTCTTTATGATAGTACCACTCAAGTAATCATTAACGTAAACGAACAGAAAGTTGATTCTTGAGTTTACCTTGAAAACTTAAATAAAACTTAAATTTATTAAGAGCCTAAAATCACTTCAATCAATGATATTACACAGAGCCAATCGAGTTGGTTAAATATTTGAAAAGTTGAAAAATAATATTTTCATTACAGCAATTAAGTATGGAACGTGTAAATCACCTCAAAATCGTTCAAATTAATACAATCGATCCCAATGTTATGCAAAAAAAAAACACACTTACCCATTGAAAAACATGTGAAACCAACAATTGTATTACCAAATATTTGGGTAATTGCCAACAGTAGATCACCAACTAGCAAACACACTACGTAATATGTTTGGCATCGCCAATGAAGTACATGATGGTTTGAGGGTAATAAAAATCCAGTTACTAAAGTGGCCGTTAAAAATATCACGGAAATTAACAGTCCTATCGAATATAACACAAAGCGGACGTCCTGAAAAAATAAAAATTCGAAAAAAAGAGTAAGTGAACTGTTTTTCGGAAATATTTTGTAAACAGCAAACACAGTCAGGAGTTTAACGAAAAAACATGAAAACAAAAATATATAAACTGAGAAATAATTTGATATAAAACAGACGTGTTTTTGGTTGGTAAATACACGCAGAGACAATCCGTAAATCCGTGATGCTATATATGGACAGGACAAAATTTAATTATCTCAAGGCTCTTCATTTAAGGGAAAAGATGTTTACGAACTACATTGAAAAACTACACGTTATGTTTTTCGTAGATGTCATCGTTGTTGGATGCTAAATTCGCTGGCAGCGCATAATTCAAGACCTTCTCTTTTTGGGACATTTCATTGGAATAAAAATTTTAAATTAACTTTTGTTGATGAGTAAGCGGAACATAATTTATAGGAAATAATTTGATCACAATGAAGCATTGAACTGCGGCAGAAAATTCTTAATAATAATTTGTTTTTCAAACAATAATGAAATTGCTCATCTCGTATTTCTGACTAGGAAAATGAAATTTTTTGAAAACAAAGATTTTCGTATTATTCTTGTTTATTTTTCATGAAAAGTAATAACTTAGCTTTTGGACTAAAGAATCTTGACCGCAGCCGAAAATGTGTCTTAGTCGTAAAGTTAATCACAACAAAAACCTCTTTAAGGTAGAATGTGAAACAGTCCGAAAGTCCGCTTCCAAAATTAATGATATCGCTTGAGGTGACGCTATCGCTGATAATACGCAGAAGTTTGTTTGAATGGAACCTTGTGTTCAAAGTTTTGATTTCCTGAAGAAATTACAGCGCTTTTTTTGAAACAAAATTACGTTGTGTTAAAAAAATTGCGTCACGAATGCCGGACCCAACGACGAAATAATTTTTCTGTACTTTCAGCTTTTGCACTGCAAAAATTTGACTTTTGTCTCTTATTGCGTAGGTTGTTTAAGGTAAATTTAAATTTTTGCGTGAA
>CM055403.1:26429160-26442717 GCA_029228625.1 Pseudolycoriella hygida | reverse complement strand
TTTTCTCCAAACAAATTTTTCTCCAAACAATTTTTTTCCAAACAAATTTTTCCTTTAAAAAATTTTCTCCGAAAAAAATTTTCTTTCTGAAAAATTTGTTCTCCAACACCAACCATCGGAACACTTCGTATCGCCTTCGGCTACCTTCGAAATACTTTGTGTCACCTTCGCCTGCCTTCGGAACACTTCGTGTCGACTTCGGCTACCTTCGGAACATTTCGTTTTCATCACACATCATCCCACACACTTCCCACATCATCCTACACACTTCCCACATCATTCTACACACTTCTCACATCATCCCACACATTTCCCAAATCACTCCACACGCTTCCCACATCATCTCACACACTTCCCACATCATCCCACACACTTCCCACATCATTCCACACACTTCCCACATCATCCCACACACTTCCCACATCACCCCACACACTTCCCACATCATCTCACACACTTCCCACATCATCCCACACACTTCCCACATCATTCCACACACTTCCCACATCACTCCACACACTTCCCACATCATCTCACACACTTCCTACATCATTCCACACACTTCCCACATCATTCCACACACTTCCCACATCATCCCACATACTTCCCACATCATCTCACACTCTTCCCACATCATCCCACACACTTCCCGCATAATCAAACACACTTCCTACTTCATTCTACACATTTTTCGCTTCATCCCACATACATCCCACTTCATTTCACACTTCCCACATCATCCTACGCACTTTCCACATCATTACACATCCTTTTCGGTCACTTCAATAAAAATTTTTTTCTCATAGTCGCTCTACGGCAGCGTAGCTCATTTCGGACCACTTTGACCGACTCCTGGCAACGAACCCCCCAACCAATTTCCACAAGACCGGTTCCGTTGGCTTCGTGAGATGGATACCTTTCATTTGATACCCCATTCAGCGCGATCTGACCACTACCTGCCGAGATATAGCCGAAGAAGTGCTCCCGTCGGTGGATTTTCATATATGGGGGTTTTATGAAACCTTTGAAGGCCAATATCTCAGTTCCAAGATTTTTTTTTTGGGGTAGCCACCGGCTGAATTTTCCATTTGGGACCGAAACTGAACTTCCCTAAAAATTTTAAGGAAATCGCTCTGGCGGCCATTTTTGTATGGAAATTGGTCATCTTTGATTGGTGATATCTCGTCTCGTTTTCAACCGATTTTGATGATCCAAAGTGCGTTGGAATCAGGATAGGTAGTTTTTTCTTAAAATAATTTGGAGGGGGAGGGAGCAGGGGGAAAAACTCCAAAGTTTTTTGGGTTTGTCGACGTTTTTTTGGGGTTTGGGGACTGCGTCACGCTCTCCGTTACCGTTCCGAGCATGATAGCGGGGTTTGCTCGGGACAGAGCCTTATTGCATGAAAACACGAGTTATCCTGAGTGTGAGACTTTCTCAAAAATGTGTAAATTGAGATACGCTCCCTACACTTTGCATAGAATGGTTTAAATTCTTGAGAAATCTATTCAATTTCAAGTCCTTTACAAAGAATTTTCTGAGGAATGCAGTGCAATTTAGACACGTTACTCATGTACGGTCGAAGAAGCAACACCAGTACAATGAGAATTAACGACGGATTCTGCGGCGAACGACAAAGTGAGACTATGAATCAAGGCACACCGTAGTGTGTGAAGATGCACCGTAGTGTATCGAGGTGCGCCGTATTGCATCAATGTGTATCGCAGGGCACCAAGGTGCACCGTAGTGAATAGTGGTGCATCAAAGTACACCGTAGTGTATCAAGGTGCACCATAGTGCATCAAGGTACACCGTAGGCAATTAAGGAACACCGTAGTGCATTAAGGTGCGCCGTAGTGCATCAAGGTGCACCGTAGTGCATCAAGGTGCACCGTAGTGCATCAAGGTGCACCGTAGTGTTTTTAGATGCACCGTAGTGTATCAAGGTGCGCCGTATTGCATCAATGTGTACCGTAGCGCGCCAAGATGCACAGTATTGCATCAATGTTCACCGTAGCGTATCAAGGTGCATCGTAGTGCATAGTGGTGGATCAAGGTGCACCGTAGTGCATCAAAGTGCACCGTAGTTCATCAAAGTGCACCGTAGTTCATCAAAGTGCACTGTAGTGCATCAAAGTGCACCGTAGGCAATTAAGAAACACCGTAGTGCAACAAGGTGCACCGTAGTGCATCAAGGTGCAATCAAGTGCACCGTAGTGCATCAAAGTACATCAAAGTGCACCATAGTACATCAAAGTGCACCGTAGTGCATCAAAGTGCACCGAGATGTATCAAGATGCAGAGAGGTGTACGAAGGTGTGATGAGGTGCAATAAGGCTTCGGTTTTAAAATATAGGTGACAGGGTAGAAAGGTTTAGGGGTCATAGAGAGAGAATTTTCAAAAGTGTTTGGATTAACGCCCTGGAAATTAACGAACAGAGCAGAATTTTTTGAAATTAACGACGGGAATTGTCTCCCGGGGAATTATCGCCTGGTATTGCATTTCCCTTGGGCGTTAAGTGCATTTTCCTTATATAAACTGGGCACTTTAACTAGCAATTTTTAAAGAAGAATGTATAAGGATGAGATTCCTTGTGGCTGAAATTGAATAAATTAAACTTTTATTACTTACGTTATTAGTTGCAACGGTTTGTTGTGGAAAATGATCCGCACATGTAAAGATATTGACATTGGAGTCCATGTCACTCAATGTATGCTCTAGGCAGTAATCCTTGTACCCAAATTCTTTACCCGTTTCTAAAGTCACAGTTCCAGTTATCTCATCAAATTTCTCGGAATGGAACTTTCCGGCAACGGTATAACGATGATTTCCTTCGCATTTCGGAAAACCGTATACAATTTCAACAGCGGTGGAGTTGATTATCTTCTTCGATATTAAATCATGGCCATCATTCAACACAACACAATTGGCAACGTTTTCCTGATAAACCGATTGGACACCACAACATTTCTTCACTTTGGTGAGTTTAGCTGGAGCTGTCAACGAATTAGCACTTTCAGGACTGGGAAAGCACACTAGGGCCATGTCTTTTTCGACACAAAAATTGTCACCAGACACGAATCGGGCCTTTTCGGATACATACATTGAACCATTCGAGAACAACACGAAAACGGCAGCTCCAACAAATAATTCCGGTTCAGCACATGTCGTCGGTTTTGTTCCTTCTTTAATTTTAAAGAAGCGCGGTGCCTCACCTTTAGGCATAAAGTATGTTTTCTTGTTGATTAAATATACATGTGGTACCCACATCTCTGTACCACCAATGTTACACTGCGTATAGTTGTCCATTCCTTCTCCTAATCGACAACATTTGTTTAATGTCACTATTGGTGGTGGACGACCTGATAGCACGTTATCCGTCTGTAATATCAGCACAAAAAGTAGGCCAATGAATTTTGCTGAAAAGTGATTCAGCAGGTGCATTTTGATCATTTTCGTATAATGACCGGACCACAATGATCAAGTTTTTCGGTTAAAAATAACTTGTATTTGTCATCACACGTTTTGCCTCTACTTGAAAACCGCTCTCAACTGTCGATTTAAAATTTAAAAAGAAATTTTCATAACATCAGACGATGTGAACGATGTGATAGGCATATTTTTCATAACTATAGGAAATTTGTTATTTATTTCGTTTTTGTCGGTCTGTTTTTTTCGCAATTGTTTCTCTTCTTTTCGAAAACTTCACTTAACAGATTTCACCAGTAAAGTTTATTAACGAAATGGAGTCATTGGTGAATCTCCCTAACGTCTATGCTCCTTGACGAGCTTAAAAGCAACGTCTTTATTTTGATAGTTTTCAAAAAAAAATTATGATATATTCGCTATAACAAAACCACTGTTATACATAGAAAAAGAAATAACAAAAAGAAACCGAGAAACCCGTTATTATAAATGTTTCAATGAAATAAAAATGATGCGCTCTTCGTCGAGTCTAAAATGTTACTAAACAGACCAAACAAAAATCTCAAACATACAGCGGGTATAATAAAAAAATGTGTTGTGTGTGACACGAAGAGAAATTCAAGACTTGCGGCTACCGAATGCGGATGTTATCAAAGCAAAAAATAAAGTTACCAATGCCGCTTATTAAGATCTGGGGGTTAAGAACTTATACTGTGTTTAAGGCGAGCTTTTCTTAAGCCGTGCGACCGTGACGCAAGTCTACTTTGAGGTAGATAGTAGATTGAGGAACTATTGCGGCAATTCATTCACATATAACTCGCCGTCATCCGCACTTATTGATTAAACGTATAGATTTATTTATATAATTCCGCGACTCTTATTTATATTCGCTGTCCCTCATTGGTGACCTCGACTAGATTTTAAGAAGCAAAAATTTGTAAAGAAATTTCAATTTTTTATTTCCTTACGTTGTCATCCCCTGTGACTGGACTTTTCGGATTTGTTTTACAGCCGGTTCATTCCTTTTTTACTCAGAATGAAGAAATAGATAAAGTTAAAAATACTTTTTTGCCCAGCCAATCAAGATTTTTCCAAATTAGCAAAATTTCTACGCAAAATTTGAAATTTCTATCGCCCATTCAAATTTTGTGCAAAAATTTAAAGATTTGGAAATAACTTAATTGGCTAGGTACGTTGAAAATTGAACTTGTCATCTCTGTTTTTTCATTCTCTCTACTCGTTGCATGTAGACAATAAACGTGAACACGGACGGGCTAAACACAAAATTCGAACGATATTTACGGAAAGAACTGGAGGCCTTATAATTATATGACGTTGAATGTGTGGTTTCCAAATGAATTGCAGCAAATGTAAGATTACGCGTCTAGAAGTGAAACTAGCATAATTAGTGAAAATTGTGGACGAGTTTGTTACACTTAGAACCAAAAAAGGTACCTCGAATGTGAGTTTTTTTATTCCATTTGTGGAGGTACGTAAAGTTAAAGATACCAAAAGTTTCGGATTTTCAAGTTTTTCAAAATTTTTACTTAAATCAGCTTCATTTTTTTCTACGCGTCACAAAGTTCTACTTAGACATTCATTTGAAAGCTAAGGGCAATAACTACAGCCTTCCGCTTTGGGTTTGGGAAAAAATTGTATACCGTCTCTTCCACGACTCTTTGAAAATGACCATTTTTTCGACGTTTTTGACTTCTGTAGCCAGCTACTTGCACTTGTCAGGAGTGTTGCCACAGCCAAAAGCTTTGTATCATTGGACTACTTAATCGTACATAATTTGCCTGGAATCGATTTAGTCTTGTCCTAGATATTCATCAAAAACTATTTTTTTGACCTCTGTGCAGACCATTTTTATGAGAGTTCAAAACTACAAAATAATTTTTTGAAAATAAAACTGTTCTTCTACGAAAGTCTTCTATTGGAATGATGAATCGAATAAGCCATAGAGATCGAAACTCCACGACACGTTGGATTCGTGTTTCATACAAGCCGTGCGAAGTTCTGGCAAATTCACTCTTAAAGCTTCGATATGCAAAACATTCCTTTGAAAATTTTTTTCATTCCCATTATTTTCCATGGAGAAAATGCACGATAGATATCGCTTACACATATTTTTCGCACATTGCATGTTAACTCATACTAATAGAAAAATTCAACGCTTTTTCTTAGTATTTTCGGTCTCCATTTAAGCGGTAAGTGATAATTATTACAAATTTCTTAACTGTTTTCTACATTTATCCCGTGGAATAGCTTTTTATGAACTTTTTACAAATTTCATAATCGGTGAAATAACAAAATTTGCTAATAACATTTGATTTTTTGATTTGGGTCGAAAATGGGCTTATCAACAGATTTTATCTAAAATTATTGAACAAAGATCCAACTAGGTCGTCATATTTTGTTTAAAAATGAATTCTGTCGGAAAAAAGTGTTGTGCTGCAGTATTCGATCTGTAAGAATCACAGTGAGCCATATTACCCTAGCTTGGGTTATAAATTACCTGTGTGTATTTTCACCTGATCATCTAAGTGAGCATTTGTAATTAAGTTAAGCATCAAAATGTTCTAGAAGTCGTAGAGAAATTTCAGTTCGTTGCGTTGATTGTTAGAAGACAGACGTCAATTCGTCGTTCTCTACTGTTGTGACGAATCTACTTCTAACAGTAGAAATTTTAAAGCTCTCTCTACAGTGCAAGATAAATGTATTTTAATGAAATCCAATGGCATTCTTTTGTTGCTGAAATTGCTAGAAAAAACTAGTAGAAAGATTCGATTCGTTTTCAACATTACCCGCTAAATGTTTAAGGGCCATTTTGTAAAGCAGCTGTTAAACTTCCTTTTTTTCTGAATTTCCTGAATTATTTCTAATAAATCAAATTGCAACCACACATCTGATTATTTAACTTTCATAAAAATTACTTCATTTTATAATTTCAATCACAAATTAACAAGAAATTTGACTTTATCTTTAAGTGAGCCGTATTTTCCCACCTTCCTCTACACATATTTGGAGTCCAAAAAGTTACCGTACATTCTCCGTACATACGACAGAAGCATTCGTTCACCTATGTATGTAATGATTTATTGAAATCCCCTGTATTTTCCCACAGAATCGCACAAATGTACAACAAATTTGCACTACCCTCTATTGTAACTCGTGAAGTTTCTGAATGATTCTCTTCGTTGCAATGAGCATGTGGTGGTAAAAGACATTGTGTTTTCATCGTTTATTATTATGCGTTTTCCTTTGCACTTTACTTTTTACATCGAAACAAATTTATAGAGAATGCGTGAGCATTTAGGAGAATTTCGTTATTATCTTCTGTTGTTGTTCTCCAAGGAAGGTATAATATGATGCATTTTTGTGTAGTTTACGTGAGAGGTTGGCTTTATGAACGATCTCATAAATTAATTAGCTTTATACACCAATTTTTCACCTCTGTCTCTTTAACGTATCCATTTTTTTTAAAGTCATTTTGCAATTCTCATTCAGCTGTTATACGTTCAACGGAAAATTAAAATGTAAAACGTGTGCTTAGCATGCCGTAACTATAGGGATTTGAATAACCAAACAACGAATTTCAACATTTTTAGTGTAATCCTTTTCGTGATTGAGTTCACTGAGTGGAAAACTGAAGTGCTGTCTGGTTTCATTTATCAATGCCGTTGATTAAAGTCCTACAGGAATATGCAGCGCACACACTGTATCACAAGGACAAAAAGGCATACTCCCTGCTACTTACAAACATCTCCTTTGTTTTTGGCACTCTTCCAATTATTTATTCAAACACTTTGTTAGTGCGCCCCCTTTGCGTTTTCGCTTTTAGATAAAACTTCATCGAAAATATTCACAGCACACACAAAACATACATTTCTCCATATATGTAGGAAAGAAGTGTATATTAAATAAACCGAATTAATTGTTTGTCGCATTTATGCATTTATTTTGTTTCAAGAGCTGCCACAAACAAACCATTCGAGCGCTTACTATTTCTGGTATTGCTTTAGACAGCACAGAAATTAGAAATGAAATGTTACGCGAAAAGTTGACAAAAAAAACAAATTTGGAAGCTTTGTTATTCATATTGCCATAAATAATTTCAAAATACTATTTAGACAAAGGCGAAAAATAGTTAAGACTTATCTCCCTGTTTCAATGAATTCTATTCGCATTCTATTCAAATAAAGCAAGAAAAACGTCTCTCGATGCTGACTCTGTCGCCTATAGAATAACGCGAAAGGTGTTTAGGAAAGCGATCGAGTTTAAGACGAGGGAGACGTGAAGAAAAGTTTTTACTATTTTCTCTAGAACCATTTGGCCGGCTGCGGAGGTAAAAAACGAAAAGCAAAGTTCTAGGCCCACTACGCCAAAAGAGCTCTGGCCACCAGTACTAATACCGTAGACAGGTTTAAATGTGCCCAACACTTTTGATAGTATAGCTCGAAACAGGTCTACGGGTCTACCGCGGTCAAAATATCGTCTGACCTGAAAACTCAGGTCAGGTCAGGTCAATCGAACTGACTTGACCTGATATGTCCATATTACACAATGAATGTCCGTCTTGGTTATTTAGGCCCGTACGAACTACGAGTCCCATGCGTTTGCCACTACGTTTGTTACCAGTCGATTCGAGGGGGAGTAGGGGGAGCATTGATCATGGTCCTTAGATGCCAAATCAGCAAACAAAATTGTCCGTCCGTCCGTAAACACGATAACTCGAGTAAAACTTAACCGATGTTCCCCTGAAAGGTAGTACAAAAAGTGGGTTTGGCATTGCAGATGAGCATTTTTGGACGAAGGGCCGCCTAAGTGTTTTCGGTCTTTTGTACATAACTCGCGTCAATCTTTTTCGATTTTCATAATCTTTTTTTGTTTGAAAGGTCTAGGAATGCTCAACAATTTATGGAAGAATATTTTTTGATTTCGAGTCGATTCAGCCTAGAGGTGTGCGGGCCGCTCGGAACTCGAAAAATACCCGACCCGAACCCGAATGAATTTGACGAGTCGGGTCGGATCGGGTTTTCGGTTTTTTTTCCGGGTCGGGTCGGGTTTTCATTTTCTTTTTTTTAGTCGACGATACGTTTCCGAGACTTATACGAAATCATATCTCATCCTGATACACTTTCAGTCATTATTTCTCATGTGTAAATAAATTATTTTCAAAGTACTTCCAAATGAACTCGAATAACATCTAAAGACATACACAAACTGAAAATACCCACATAAAATACCCTGTACGGATTATGTATCCAAAATTAAATTCCAGAGTGAACACATTATGCATTCCATTTTGAATAATGTTCATATTATCTGTGTACAAATCAAACAGCTTTCAAGCAGTCGGTAAAACAACATTCAAACAGTCGTCCAACAGTTTCCAAACAGCCTTCAAAGTAGTCGATGACTACTAAAATACTATCGTCGACGACTATCGTTTGTCTTTAACTTGAACTCTAGAGAAAATTAGTCATATCTGGAACGTCTCAAAATTGTAATACATATTAAGCGAGTTTCCCTAAAAACCGATAAGTCTAGAAGAAAAATGTTAAATACGAAGCAATGATAAACAGTCGTTCCCGTGGATAGTTGCACGGGAACGAATGTTCTCTATCACTTAGCATTTATTATTCTCCAAACACATTTATCGATGTTTAGCGGAAACTCGCTTAATATGCATCCGAACCTCGAATATTATTATCTGAAAAGCCCCAGGTGTGACTTATATTCTATTAAATTCAAGAAACAGACAGTTCGACAGATCGAACTTCTTTCGGGTTCGGGTTTGACTTTTTACATTAGATCGGATTCGGGTATGACTTTTCATTTTGGATCGGGTTCGGTTCTGGTCGGGTTTGATTTTTTATTTTGGATCGAGTTCGGTCCCGTTTGGAATCTCTCATCCGATTCTCAAAATCATTTTTTTCCCGAAAGATAAATGAATAAATCATAACGAATTTGAATTTGGGCAAAAACTGTTCAGAACTTTCGAAGTTATGGTCGAAAAAGTGGTCAAAAACGTGGTTTTTTGAAGGTTGGTGAAACTTTTCGACTTATGTCTCTGCGAAATCAGAACGGAAATCGCGCTTGAAGGTTTTATGGACATCAGAAAATAACGGAAATTCAAAATACTGAGAATATGTGGAGTGGTTCGGGCTGTAGAGTCCGTAGTGTGAATCCAACTCACCCTACGCTACTCTAAACGATATTTGGTGGTTTTTCGTGAATATTTCTCTAAGGGTGAGGTTTTTAGTGCAGTGTTGCAGAGAAAAAGAAGGCGAACTTTTTTGTTCATGGAAGTATGGATCAGAAGCCTTTCCTAAGTGCTCCAAGTCTACTCGAAGATTGTGTGAAAAATATTTTTTTATAATTTTTTTTCAAACTTTGGGCTTTTTTATGGATCGTGGGAAAATCCATTTGGATGTGTCGGAACACTTTCGGCGAGAATGGGGGCCTACCTTCTTAAGCAATATTGTGAATTTACGGAACAGTGCTTAGACCTATGATGAGTACCTACCTACAAAGTACCCACGCTACAAAGAGGGGAGGGTGGATTCGGTGAGAGCGTGCTGTCATACATCCTTATGTATGGCGTGCGAGGGGTCGAGGGTGTTTCAAAAAACTGTTTTTTAGCGTGTGTTCTTTCTGAATGGCCCCTATGCTAGTGCCTAATTAACTCCAGACAAAAAATGTTGAGAAAGTATTAGAAGAACCTAAAGTTGGACTAAGAAGATTCCCGGATTCTACTTAGCGATAAGAGATTGGATACGGTCAGAGTTCCTACAAAACGTTTGCTCTAAGTGCCTAGTCAAAAGTGGTTAGGGAATTACTGAAAATGTACTGGCGTCGTATAAGAAGAGCGGTAGGAGCAACCGACCGGATACTGTAGTCTAAACAAAATCTGACAAAAATGGAGATTTAGACTGCTGAAATTTGTGAACGCGGTCTCATTTCAAAAATAAATCTGCTTTCATCTTATTTACGTTTTGCTAGCGATTGGTATGACTCATAAAACATCAATAAAGTTAATCGCCAAAATAAAGATAAATCAAAGCATTTTCGTTTACATCACCAATTCTATTGTAGTTACTACTGTCGCTCATCAAATTCGGTAGGAAATAAAAAATTAACTCCCGTAAAAATTTCGTCTATTTCTACTATTTTTATGAGATTTAATGAACAGCCGAGATACGTGGTAATAAATAGCTGTTATGCGTGGCTCATAAAATTTTACTCTATCAGTCCGCTATCAGCTTATTCAGTCATGAATTTCAATGCATTTGTGCGGATGACATGTTAAGTAATTAATGTCCCTTAAAATAAAAACATGTCATTATTTCCGAATGAAAAAGGAATGAATAGTACATTACAGTACATCGTGTAAAAACAAGTCATTACTACATGAACGATCAGCTTTGAACTGTATACATTACATAAAACAATTTTTGTCATAACTAGGTAAACTTTCTTATGTTTTTTCTTATATAAAGCCTACTCAAGTATAACATTTGCGATAATTGGTTTGAAACATTGTAAACTACAGCGAAAACGATGTTCTCCACTGATCACTTTGACGACTTCTACTCACGAAACAAAGTAGACTCTCGTCCCCGACCTTTCACCAGTTACATTATCATTTTCCTCGAATTTTACATTATTTTTCCATATTTTGCCTCTGAGCACCACCAATTTAGAAACTTTAAACGCCTGGGTGTCTCTCTTCTCTTCTGTTCATAATATTTTCATGGAAAAAATCATCAAGCAAGCCAATTTGCAGGGGAAAGTGGAAGTGGGGGAAGTAATCATGAGAATGCTGGCCTATGCGGATGACTTAACTCTGTTAGCGGATAATGGCAGTGATTTGCAGAAGTAGAATGGCTGCCTGAATTGACGGGATGAAGATAAGTGCTAGCAAAACAAAGGCTATGCATGTTGCCGAATCTCGGAAAGAGGTATCTTGTAGTGTAAATGGTGAGCAGTTGAAACAGGAGGTTTCGGAGTTTAAATATTTAGGATACATTTTCTCGGAGGTTGGCAATTTAGTTAGGGAATTTGAAGAAGGGAGGAAAATGAGAAACGCAGTGGCCAGTCAGTTGAGGTCGCATGCGTTCAATAAAAAGGAATTCAGTAGCGGCACAAAGTTGACTATTCACAGATCAATCTTCAGACCAACGTTTTTATATGGTATTGAAAGTTGGGTGGAGTGCCCTACTCATTTCAGATTGATTCCTTTTTTTTAGCTTGTGGAGGTGTTTTTCTGGTAGATGATCGAGCTAAGATCTAGGCAGCCGCGGATGACTTTTGTTCTTCTATGTCAAAGCGTTGGTTAGAAAGAGACCAATTATCTACTCTTGCTGTATTTGATTGCACTTTTGAAATTCTACCTATTAGGCAGGACGTATTAGCAATCTGTTGCAAAGAAATCCGAATTCCGATAACGCCATTTAGTCTTAATTTCAGTTTCACTGCATTTAGTCCAACGAAACTAAATTTTCACATCCGTTTGCATTTTAGCACAAACATTACACTTTTTCGACGCCGTTTTTACCAAGTTTTAGTAAAATTAAATATCAAAATTTTAAAAAATTTTGCAGAGCCAGTATATCCCCCCAGGGAAGTATCCCACAGAATGGGAACTATCACTCATCAAGGAATTATCGGCCACAAACAGGAATTGTCACCGGGGGAATGCCGCTCAGGAATTTTTGCCCAGCAATTTAAAGCGGTTAATTTGTTAAAGTCCTCTTGGATTGAATGTAAAACACCCAATTATCGAAAGGAAATTCCCTTTTTGGTGGTGATAATTCTTGAAGTGATTACATCCTGCGATCAGGTGATTTTTCGCAAAATCCCGGAAACACTTGTTCGCTAAAATTCAATCACAACAAAAACCTCTTAAAAGGTAGAGTGTGACGCAGTCCGTAAGTCCGCTTCCAAAATTAATGATATCGCTTGAGGTGACGCTATCGCTGATAATACGCAGAAGTTTATTTGAATGGAAACTTGAGTTCAAAGTTTTAATTTCCTGAAAAAATTACAGCTTTTTTTCAAACAAAATTACGTTGTGTTAAAAAAATTGCGTCACAAATGTCGGACCCAACGACGAAATAATTTTTCTGAACTTTCAGTTTTTGCGCTGCAAAAATTTGACTTTTATTTCTTATTGCGTAGATTTAAATTTTTGCGTGTAAAAACTGAAAGTATTGAAAAATTATTTCGCTTGTGGACAGGGCCGTAGCTACGGGGGGGGGGGCTAGGGGGGGCTGAGCCCCCCCTGGACCACTACTGAGCCCCCCCTGACACTCAGAAAGTTGTACTAATTTTAGATTTCTGTCTTTTACTTTTCAATATCAACACCGGCTGTTTTCTTATTCTATGAAAAATCTTGCATTCGAACAGCCTTTCACCTCAAAATTTTCGCCTGCGGCGCTACAAAACAATAGTTTTTCAAGGAATTATCTAAGAAAAAGCTAAGAAACTGTTTTGTTTCACTTGAATTCATAGTGTAAAATCTCTATTCTACCTAAAAATTTGCCTGCGGCGCTGTGATAAGAATTTCTTCCAACCCCATTTTTAAAAAAATTGAAATGAACTATTTGATAAATAATCTGCATCACTTTCGTAAATAATCGCCTTATATTATTCCTTGGGCTCGGATTCGCTGTGAATGGACCTGTACAAAATTACGATAGAGGAACTACCAACTTCATTGTTTTATTTTCTGTTTTACGAAGTCTGTAGCGTCAAGTTGTAAACATTTCTGTAATGCAACAACCTCGAAACATTTCATTTCACGAGTACAATAGGCAACAAACGAAAAAAAATGTCGCTCGCTCCGCTCGCGGCGTTTTCACGTAAACACATGATTTTTTTTAAGTTCGGGGCTTGAGCCCCCCCTGTCAATGGTCGCTAGCTACGGCCCTGCTTGTGGATCCGGCATTTGTGACGCAATTTTTTAACACTCTACCTTTTAAGAGGTTTTTGTTGTGATATCAGTCGTTTTGGAAGTTTTCAGTTCTTACAACTAAAATTCATGTAAAAAATCTTCTATTTTTTGAAAAAAATTTTCTGCGAAAAAAAAATTTCTTCGAAAAAATTCTTTTCAGAAAAAAAATTTC
>CM055403.1:26320580-26428987 GCA_029228625.1 Pseudolycoriella hygida | reverse complement strand
GCTATAGTGTGTCTTCACTTTAAGTTGAAACAAAAAGTTTTCTCCAACAAAAATTTGTCTCCAAAAATAATTTTCTTCAAAAAAAAGTTTTTCTTCAAAAAAATTTTTCAGTAAAAGAACTTCTCCAAAAAAATCTTTCTCCGAAAAAAATTTTTCTCCAAAAAAATTTTTTCTCAAAAAAAAAATTTCTCCAAAAAAAATTTTCTCCGAAAAAAATTGTTCTCCAACACCTTCCGCCACCATCGCAACACTTCGTATCACCTTCGGCTACTTTCGGAATACTTTGTGGTACCTCCGCCTGCCTTCGGAACACTTCGTGTCACCTTCGGGTACCTTGGGAACACTTCGTGTCACCTTCGGCTGCCTTCGGAACACTTCGTGTAACTTTCGGCTACCTTCGGAACACTTCGTGTCACCAATCTTTTTCACTGACTCATATAACTTTCCTGAAGAAACCAGCTGTCTAGGTATTCTTATTCAGAATTTAGCAAAGAATCCAAGATGGTTTCACTTTGACAGTTGGCAGCCATTTTCTTAAAATGCTAAAAAATTCTCCTGACCAAACTCTATAACTTTCTAGAAGAAACCAACTCTCTAATTGTTATCATTCCGGAGCTAAAATTTGAAAACCCAAAAAAGCCTTATTTATACCTAACAAAAATCCAAGATGGCGTCACTTTGGCAGATTTCTGAAAATCCCAAAAAATTCTCCTGATCAAAATCTATAACTTTCCCGAAGAAACCAACTCTCTAAGTATTGTCATTCCGAAGCTAAAATTCGAAAACCAAAAAAAACGTAATTTATTGCTTGGGAAAATTCAAGATTTCGCCGGTTTAACTGCTGGAATCCATTTTCTTAAGGTCCCAAAAAGTTCTCCTGACCAAACTCTATAACTTTCCTGAAGAAACCATTTCTCTAGCTATTGTCACTCCGAAGCTAAAATTCGAAAACTCCGAGCATTACCTAAAAAACCCTCAAAATTGACCACTTTTCCACATGCCACGGCTTTTCCAGAATTTTCCCGGAAAAGCGGACATGATTCTCTACTACTTTGCCTTTGGAAAAACTTTCTAACTCCGATAGTTTGAGAGTTAAGGCTCATTTCTTGCTGGTCTACTAATTCTAGAAGCGGCTACATTTCAGGATTGGGTGAGTTCTACAAAAAACCCAAAAACAGATGTGCACTGAAATTTAATTCTAATTATTAAACCTAACAAAGTAAGAAGGTTGGCGAAATCGCTCAGTTAAAAATATCCGATTTTCACTCAATTCTATGAAAACATGGAAATTCCAAAAATTCGTATCTCCTCATCGATTGAACTGATTTTAATGAGTGAATAGGTAATTCGAATTAGAATTTTCCGTAGAATATGAAAAACATATTTTCACGGGGAGTCAACAAATTCCTGTATATGCTTCTCAGTCTCTGAAAAAAGTTCTTATGAATTTTTGGCTGGTAAGACTTGCGTCACGGGCGCCCCATGATAAGTCAATTAATTCTCATTTGCTAACTCTGCTCTGTATCTGGCTTTAGTTTTGTTTGAAAGACGAAGTAGAGTCGTGTGGGTGGGGTAACTAAACACACCGTGTCCGGATTCACTCAAATTTATTCTGTTAGACTTTGCACTTTTTACCTCTCACGCAGAAAAAGAAGCAAGAAAACCGAATGGAATTTAGCTGGACAACGCTCATTTTTAGTGTCTTATTATGAGCACCACAGATTCTCAGACCGGCAAGTGCAAATTTTATACCCTCTCCTTTCCAGCACGAATGTAGAGGACGCTATACGAGTAGGATTTTTAAGAAAATTACATAATTTAATGAAGCCGATTTATTGGTAAAAATATTATAAGCTGATTCAATAGACAAGTTTTTCATTTCTTTAAGTTCTTCGGATGGGAATTTGAATAACATTCAGCATGTGAAAATATTCAAATTCCCATCCGCAATTCGATGCACTTAACATAACCACAAGCAGAAAAACGATAATCCTTGGCACTGCCGTAGAAAATCAAAAGGGAAATCTCTCGATTCCGTTTAGATGAAATTATTGAAGGATCATCGTCTGGCTCATTTTTCATATTTAATGAGTTTCCATAGCCACGGCAGCTATAGGATCTCGGTCCCCCGGTTCATCAGCAGGAGTTGGTACCGATGGCAACGACGAACCACCTGCGCCAGAATCATCATCGGGTCCACCTCCCGGTTTTCTCTTTTCGATGGCATCGACGTAAGCCTGATTCTCCTTGTCGTCAAGAATATGGAAATTTTCTCCCTTTCCAACCACGCCAATGGATATGTTCTAAACCCAAAGACAATTAAGTTTTAATTTGAGCTGAAAATAGTTCGTTCAGACTTACCGCACTGGTAAGAAGATCTTCATTAGGCAACGTTCCTTTAAGAGCTTCCAAACCGTGTTTGATCAATTCTTCCTTGGTGCATTGACTGAACTTTTCTAAATGCTTTTCTAAGTACGTTCTCGCACTCTGTGATCTGGATCCGATTGACATTGCTTTGACTGAGAAATAATTCGCACTTGGAACGACCTCATAGATATGAGGACCTTGATCATCGTAAGCAGCTACAAGCAAGCCTACACCAAAGGGGCGACGATCGTAACGTTGCGTACATTTTTGCATCTTATTCCCTAAATTCATGATCAATCTGGACGCCGGATAGACGGTATCATTGGAGTACTTGTAATTCAGACATTCCTGTCTCATGTAACGACTCAGCACCCGAGCATCGGCTGTGATACCAGCAATTGAAATGCCTAAGTGATCATCGATCGGTATGATTTTCTTTTGATACGAAGCAAGTTCTGACGAAGCTCGCTTCAATGCAACAACAACTGCATAGTCACGGCCTTTCAAACCAACCGTTGCCGAGCCAAGTTTAACAGCTTCCATGGCGTATTCAACTTGATGGAGCCTTCCTTGTGGCGACCACACTGTCACATCACTGTCGTATTGATTACGAAACTAGCGAACAGAAATTATAAATTCTTTACATTGACTCAACGTTTTGTGGTTATGTTTAGAGATTGACTCAGGTTTGTGTTGCAGGAGCGAATAATTTATTAAGTGGTGACTTTTTGTAAGGGCAACAACAACATACAATTCACGCGTAGAACTTGAAATATCAAATAAATTAGTTACCATTTTTTAGCCGGATTTGCAGCAACAGACTATCTCAACAAAAAACCAACAAAACTTATTTTTGCTGTTTAATGAAGTGAAGTTAGTTTGCTGTTTAATGAAGTGAAGTTAGTGAAATTTCCAGTCGTTCACGTCAGTGTTGACATCGCATCATGAAATTATCAAGTTACCGGAGTGTAAAAGTTTGGAAGAAAAATGTTCGCTAAACTGTCATCGATCGCTCTTTGCAAACTACCCATGTAGAACAAGACCGCATTACTTAAGGGCACGTCGCAAAATTGTGAACTGTCAAATTTGCGATGTTTTTTTTAGAACAGAATCCTGTGTAAATGTGAAATTATTCCAAACTATAGCTCATAACTGCGAGAGTATACCTCTCACGAAAATAATAGATGAATCAGAATTCAAAAAGTTGAAGTATGAAGCTCGAAAGTTGCTCTGAAATAACATCGCAAATGAGCTTGGAACACTATGATTTTTCAGAGCAACATTCGATCTTCATACTCAAACTTTTTCTGAAAAACAGCGCGAATTTAAAAGTTCGCATTTTTACACAGTGCCCTTAAGACTACATCGCAAAATGTAAGCTGTCAAATTTGCGATGTTTTTTAAGAATAGAATCGTGCGTAAGTCACAAATTATTCAAAATTATAGCTGACATGTAACATGACTCTCACGCGAATAAGAGATGAATCAGAATTCAAAAAGTTTGAGTATGAAGGTTGAAACTTGCTCTGTTATTTCAGAGCAAATTTGTATACATTCATACTAAAGCTTTTTGAATCTGGATTCATCTATTGTTCTTGCAAGAGTCATCTTCCCGACGAGCTTTAATTATGAATAATTTGTTATTACGCAGGATACTGTTCTAAAAAACATCGCAAATTTGACAGTTCACATTTTGCATAATGCACAAATCGACTTTCGGTGTGAGGCATGTGAAATCTTTCCGTTTTAATATTCTAATGCTAAATTATCCCGACCACACAACCTGTCGTCAATGTCAAAGAGATTGCACTTCTCAATTACTCCCTAATTCTCATGAGCCCTCAATGTCAGATTCAGGAGTACAAGGATGTAGAGGATGTAAAAGTATAACGATGTTAGACACTCATTCATGGATCCTACATTCCAATTCATATCCAGAGCTCAGGTTTTAATTTCTGATGCATTCAAATTCAGATATCTGGATCTCAGATTTTAACTCTTCAATCTCAAATTGTTGCGCCTCGATTTCAGATTTTGATCCATTCACATTTCCATATTCCGATTCCAAAATTTAGAATTCAAAGGTCACTGGATTTGTGATTTACTTGATTTACCTAACATCACTCTCATCTCATCACTCATCACTCATCACTTGCGATGCTTGACAGTTCAGTAGTTCACAAATGGTGTTTCATTTTTACGGTGTGTGTCGGACGGAGCTCTCTTAGTAACGAATCAACCACCATGAACCATAGCAGAGGTGAAAGAATGCCACTTCGGGAACATCTTTAGCAACCCCGGACTAAGGTTGTTCTCCGGGGTTGCTAAAGATGTTCCCGAAGTGGCACACGTCAGTCTCAACCAGGGCCTATTTTTGAGAAAATATTTTTCACATTTTCTCAAATTTTTTCGAATTTTCTCAAATTTTTTCGTATTTTTCAAATTTTCTCGAATTTTATTTTAATGAAAAATACGTTCAAACAAGTTAAAATGAGTGTAGAATTTATAAAAATCGACGTAAAGTGTATTCTGAACTATATTAGAGGTCGTGCAGATGAAAAAAACAACAAGAAACCAAACATGAACGGGTGGCTGAAAATTCAGCCCTTAGTTACTTGGGTCAATAATTCTAGGATGCCCTAAAACACCTAAAAACAATTTTCTGAGCAAAAAACATCAATTATGCTTCAAAATTTTTATAAATTTTCAGAAATTTTGTTAGAAATTTCAAGCAAATTTAAGAAAATTTGAGAAAATTTTCTCCAATTTTCTTAAATTTTCTCAAATTTTCACAAAATGTCTCAAATTTTCTCAAATTTTCTTAAAAATTTTCTCAAAAATAGGACCTGGTCTCAACGGAGCTATCTCTGAGCATCTACCATCTATCCACCTGACAAAAACTGGCGCTACCATTCTTATTAGAAGGCACCCTCTATGTCCAGTCCATTAAACATTCCAGTGATATTTCTTCGACGTGAAAGGAATTCTCTATTTCGGATAAGAGGTCATGCAGAGCGGAATCTGTAGACTTACCTGTCTGACAGCAGTGCTGTCTCACAAGCAGCGGATATCCGACGAGAATCTCTTCTTTCATGTGTACAGATCACGTTGGCGCCATTATGTGACTATTATCCTGTTTTTGGTATGAAAGAGCCTTTAGCTTTTCCCACTTCTTTGCGGAGAACTATGCATCACTCCTCACAGCAGTTCCAACAGAATTTGTCCGCTCTCTTTCATGATCGCAGGAAAGATACTGTTATCCGCGGCTGATCTGTAAAGTTTGAGCTTTCGTATGTCCCATTTCAGCTTATCCATTTTGCCAATCCTTTTGGCCAGGGCCCAGTGGTGGAGTGAGATCTGGTTCCGACCAATCGTCTTTGTTTTCTATCTCTTCTTTTCTTCTTGTTCAGCCTTTCACATCCACTGCTGGATGTATGTCTCCCCTTTCTCCTTCCACTTCAAACGGTCCATTGCCACTTGTTGCCAATTCGTGCCTGCTTCTCCCTTGATGCTTTTGGTCTATATCTCTGGTGGTCTGCGCATAGGCCGTGTTGTCAGAGATCTCCGGTTCATGATACAACCTGCAAAATGTTACATATTTACTTCGGGCAAGTGTAGCTAGCCGTCTCTTGGCCATAGCTCATAAACTCGCCATTTTCGATTTCAAGATAGAATATGGCAGTAGCTGCGGGTTCGCCAGGATTTTATAGATCCTTGGGATTTCCGCACAGAATCTTCTCCATCAGGCATCTTCGAAACAAGATAGTTAAACTCTTCCTTTTCTAACTACTTAATCTCCTTCGGTTGCCTATGTCGAATTGTATGAAACTTCGTCCTCCGACACTCCACCACCTGGGTCTAAGTTAAAAACTTTTGCTACTAGTTTGATGTACTACACGAACTTTGACACTATCCGCCAGGCGCTGGTTGATAGGGGAGTGGGACGTGTGGCAGTGAGATGGATAAGTAGCATGCTCAGAGATAGAACTTTTAGGCGAGTGTGTGTGGCCATAAGGCGAATCTCTGGGTAGCCAAAGGCTGTGGCTAAAGGTCGTATTCTCTCGCCAATACTATGGTGTATGATGAAGAAATCTATGCGCAAGGCTACTCGGACGATCTGACGATTCTAGTCAGAGGCAAATTCGAGAGCACGCTAGGAGACCGAATCGGAGCTGCACTGAGAAATGGTGCGATGAGAAAGGTCTGAGAGTCAACCCAAATAAAACAGATCTGGTGCTATTCTGCAGAAGGCTATCTGGCTCAGATTTGGTGGGTTAAGATGAGGCTCTTTAACAAGACCAGTAACTGACTTCACAGGTAAAATACCTAGGAGTGACGCTTGATAGCAAGCTAAACTGGATTGCTCATGTCAAGGATAAAGCGCAGAACAGGGACTAAAATAAGGAACATCGTGCGGATTCACATGGCTCACTGGGCCCCGAAAATGGCTCCATGCCCCATGGCAAATAATAAACTTAATGGGCACGAGATTACCCTGGATTTTTTAGTGTGCACAGCGAACTTGAATGTTTACATTTTTAAAAATTTTGCCTGCGGTGCTAAAGTTCAATTTAATTAAAGGAAAAGTGAAGCGCCTACAAAATTTTAATCAAGGAACTCTACAATTAAAAAAATGTCGCCTATAGTCATTCAGTTGGTTCATTGAAAACCTTGATATAAAGTGTAATTTCAAAAATGTTGCCTTCAGATGCAAATACATTTTAATGACATGGTGTTATATTTGTATTGTTATTCAACAAGAATATTTGACGGTGACTTAGATTGAAAAAATTTCGCCTTCGGCGCCAAATACCTACAACACGGGAATGTGGAGTGAAATCAGCTTTTCGGAGACACACGAAAGACTTAAGAAGTTATTGGATTGCTTCGAAAATCATAACGTCGTGCCCCTAATCACAGTTTTACAGTGCCCCTTTGACGATTTAGCTCCACCGGAAAAAATCCTAATTTTAGTCCCTGGCGCAGAAGGCTCTAGCGGCTTTTTGGCTATGTAGAAACTCTTTCGGGAGGAGCTGGGGCCTGAAGTCGAAGGGCATTCTGCGGTTGTACGAGGCTGTGATTAGGCACATGCTTAGCCACGGTTGTGTGGTATGGTGGCCTAGGCTGGAGGTTGAATGTACGCGTAAGTTACTAAGTGAAAATCAGAGGCTAGTTTGCATTTGCGATACTGGTGCTATGAAAGCAAGAACCGCTGCCATGCAAGCGCTACTGGCCTTGCCGCCGTTAGAGGTGGTAATCAGAGCTAGAGCTTTTGCTGCCGTAGACAGGCTGGCTCAAAACGGTATATGGGATCATAATTTTCGAAGTGGACACGCGAAAATTATCAGAATGATCTCTGACCCGATTTTTGACATGCCAAGAGACGAGATGACGCCAAGAATCGACTTCACAATACGATTCGGCGTAAGAATTCCGAGTAGGTAAGAGTGGCTAGATGGCTGGCCTGCTGGCCTACACGGCGACTGCGTGGTAGAATTTACAGATGGATCGAAGACATCTGTAGGAGCGGGTGCTGGTGTGTACGTCCTGAACTCGGAGGAAGGAAATCAGTTCCATCTGTGAGTCTTTGCGATTGTCTTTCAGGCAGAAGTTTTCGCAGTGCTTGTAGGAGCTCGCGAAGCACTACCGGAGGGCGAGCAAGGAAAGCAGATCCTTATATGTTCAGACAGTAAGGAGATGATCGGAGCACTGGTTTCACCAGTTACCACTTCCAAGTTTGTGAAAGAGTGTAAGGATTGCTTGAACTCGATAGGTCAGAATATTCAGATCACTCTGGTCTGCGTACCCGGACACTCGGGAGTGGAGGGAAAGCTAGCCAATCTTGTGCTATGGCTCTCGAGAACGGTCCTGAACCGTATCTGCCGATTGCTGCATGCGGAGTACTGGAATAGGCTTCTTCCCGAAACCAAATTTGGAATGGGCCAAAAGTCTGCTAGAGATGGTCAGGAATCGCATAAGGAGGGTGGTCGGAGCGATTACTGGACACTGCGGGCTAAATGGGCACATGAAGAAGATGAGGCTTTCGGCTAATTCCAGATGCACGTGCGGATCAGAAGAAGAAACGGGTATTCATGTGATATGCGAATGCTCCAAGTTCTTTCAACTGAGACACAGGCTGCTGGGAGGCTTCGTCGTGCAACCATCAGATGTTGTCCAACCTGGGGCTGGTATTTTGCACAGGTTCTTGGAGTCAACGGGAAGGATTGCGTGATTTAAATGATGACTGGGTTAAGAAGAAAGGATCGCAAGATCTGTGTTCCAAGATCATTGACATTATCGCCCGAACTGATAAATCTAATAAATCTAGTATGATGTAATATTTGACATATGACCGTATATGACACTCTGCAAAGTTATGAATGTGTTCGGAAATTTTATTGTAATCAAACAAATTTTGAAGATGTCCAGAAATGACGAAAATTTTGTGGCGTTTTGAAAAGTGCGTAAATGGAAAAAAAGCTGATAGTATCAACTCAACATGCGAAAAAGTGCCATTAAAAAAGGAGTTATACGGAGTCATGTTTTGCTATTGTGAACTGTCATACGAGTTGAACCAGTTTTCTACTACATACTTATGAAAACCTCACAACACTGTGTAGCACAATTTGAGTTCGATGGATGAATACTCTTGACAATTCGCATGGTGCAAGCAGGAATTTATTTATTTTATTTATTAAGTCACTAGTCAATCAATTAGTCGCACAGATCGAATCTGTTTTCCTTCATTGAATTTTATAAATTGCCAGGGCCACTTTGAGCATTTTACCAAACAATTGAATAATAAAGTGAGTCAGTGCAATTTTATGTAAATATTCATTGAATTTCAATGTTAAGAAGATTGTGTTAACCGTTCGAAAGAAATTAAATGCAGAGAATTGCAAAGGAAAATTGTATTTTAGAATCGAATGGTCGGGCAATGGAAGGTGAATCAGAACATCGATGAGTAGTTTTCAGTTAGTTGATTTGAATAAATTAAAGAATAGAATCTTCCACAATTTCTAAACCACCATATTGTTGATTAAAACGCGTTGATTTGAGAAATATTTTGCTTTTCAAAAATAAAATAGTCAAAGTGGTGAAAAACGTAGATGGTTTGAAGTTTAATAATAAACGAATCGAAAGCAACATCTTAAGACACTGTGGTAATGATTGTGACGAAATACGTAGACGGAAATAGAACATAGAAAAAAAAATCTTTTACAAAATGGGTATGTGTTTGTGCAAGGACAAAGTAGAGGAAGCACCAATTAATGAAAATAGTTCTGGTCCAAATAACGACAACAATCGTCTACGTACTCGCGGAGATCGATTGATATCGTTATCGGAAACTGTTGACAGATTAGTCAAAGAAACGCTTGAAGTAATTGGAACGATAGTCGACAAGTAAGGCGTTATTTAAAATTCACTTTTAGTTTTCTAACGGTTTATTTACGTTGGTATTTTAGTGAACCAGATCCACCCAATTCAATGATTCAATTGCACGAAATTACCGACAAACCAACGGGATGGATTCAATTGGTCAAATCACTTATACGTGTTGTTCCAATTGAACATCCAATGGGGCCTAGTGTGATTACACTTTTATTGGACGATAGTCCACTACCAACCAAAGACTCGGTGCTGGAGGTAGCGGATATGATAACCCACACGATAAGAAGGACACCAAGAAAGGAACGAAACCTATGCGTTATTTTAGGTTGTTTGGCCGAAAAATTAGCTGGACCTAGTAGTGTCGCAGTGTTGTCCGAAACAACGCTTGGATATTTATTAGGAAATTTGGTAAGTGGATAAAAAATATCGAAAATTATTTTCCATTGAGGTTACTAGATACCCCAAGTGGAGTGGAATCAAAAAATTATAAATTCTGCACCACTTGAAATTTGAACATTTGTTGAGACGTATGATAATTCTCTGTTACATTTCATCTTGTCAATAATTGCCCGAATAGAAATTTCCTTAGCGATTATTTCATCGGGGAAATCCCTCTGCGTGACTGTAAACATTTCATTTGATATTCCAGTACATTTTCTGGAGATAAACTCTGCCAGACATACGTTCTCTTATGAGCACGTCACAAAAAAGTGAACTGTAAAGCTGCGATGTATCGTCAGAACAGAATAATGCGACAACGATGAATTCTTTAAAATTAAAGCTTATCTGTTACGTAGGAATGATATTTAAACAATTGATAGATGTATCAGCGCTCAGAATAGTTTAGTATAAAGGTTGAACGTTGTTCTGAAAAACGTCGCATACCAAGTTCGTATGCGATGTTTCATCACAAGTCCATCAGTTCACAGAAACGATTTCGTAATTTTTTTAAAATTCTTAGATTGTACATAGGCGATGAGAGGGTCTTTGTTTATTAATTTTGTTCCTATGTTCCTATGTTACTATCCTGGATGGAATATGATATGATTTGGTACTGACGCCATTATGAAACGGTTGATCATACGCTAGAGGTCCAATTAGCAATGTTGTGTCGAAACTGTGTACAGAATGTGGACCTCAAATGAGTTCTATATTCTCGTCCCAGCAATCCTGCGCATTGAACGAAGTCGCAATCCTTTAAAATACTTAGACTTCAAAAAGATTAAAACAGTTACGCTATCTATTCTTTTGATTCCTACATAACCCCATATAATCTCCTAAATAATTTCAACCGTAAGCAACAGAAATATCTAGATTACGTAATCCGTCGTCCTGTGTCGCAAGCATCACTAAATTAAATGGTAACGAACACTTTAACTATTATCGCGTAATTAACGTCTTTAAATAGAAGAATGTAATGTTTTATCTGGGGATTAATTATACAACAAATATTTACAAAGTGACTGCATCTATTCGTGACCTCGAAATACAACTGGATCATCTCTTATTCACTTCTTTATATTGTTGAAAAAGAAAAATCGTTCAAACAAAAATTCGTTCAAAAATATCACAAGGGTTTAGGTTGCTTAAAGCTGCGACAGGTGGGTCGCTTGAATCATTTGAATAGCTTGGAAGTATTTATGTAACAAGTCTGAAGCCAATGCAATGTGTTTTGCGATGCATTTACGGGCACGTGTCAAATAGTCCATGCTTTCAGGGCGGCGGCTTATATCAAAGTATTAAAAGTTGACAAAAGCCGATGTCGACTCAACTCTGAGTTATCAAATCCAGTAAATCACACTGAGAACACTATTTTATAGCTGTACATCTGATTTCATTAGATCAAGGTATCTTCTTCGTATATCTGAAGCTTTGTAAAACGTTAGCGATTTTCTTTTAGGGCTGAGTTTTGGGGCCCGTACGAAGTACAACGTACAAACGTATAGATTACTACAAGACATTTTATTGTAACATAGATCGAGGCGTTAATGAGAATGTTTGGCAGAATAATAAAGTGCAAAATACTAAATTTGATGTATATTTGACGCATATTCGATGCATTTTCGATGTATTTTTGAAATATTTGTGATGTTTTTTTGACGTATGAGTGTTGTAAAGGTTGATTTGGTGTCGTACACATCCACATAACTTGTACAACACTAATACATCACTAATAAATCATCAATAAAACACCAGTAGATCACTCGTGATGTATTATTTATGTACTGGTGTTGTTCTGGTGATGTGTATTTCGCGGTACAGTTTTTTACATCACACATGCAATTCATACATCATGACATGATACATCAAACATATAACACCAAAGCAACAACAACATATCACATATACAATCTTTACAACACTCATACATCAAAACTACATCAAAAATACATCGAGAATACATCTAATATACATCAAAGTTTTCATTTTGACAAATATCATTTTCGTCTCGACTTGATTTGAAAACTTTGATGTAAATTTAATGCATATTTGATGTTTTCTCGATGTATTTATGATGTATTTTTAATGTATTTCTTATGTATGAGTGTTTTAAAGGTTGGATTAGTGATATGTTGTTGTTGTTTAGGTGTCGTATATTTTATGTGTTCATGATGTATGAATTGCATGTGTGACGTAAAAAATTCTACCGCCACATATACATCACTTGTACCACTCTAAAACATCAACAGTACAACACTAGTACATCAGTAATACATCACTAGTACATCACTAATACAAATTTTTCATGTATCGATGTACTGGTGGTGTATTAGTGATGCACTGGTGGTGTATTAGTGATGCACTAGTAATGTACTGGTGATGTATTAGTGTTGTACAAGTTATGCGGATGTATACGACACCAAAACAACAGCAACAACACACAACTTTACAACACTCATACGTCAAAAATATATCAAAAATACATCGAAAATACATCTGATATGCATCAAATTTAGTATATTGCCCTTTATTATTATACCATAAACTCGGGAGTGAGGGGGATGCATTTAATATCGTCTAAAGATGACGAATCAGCGTCCATTCCGTCATTTTTTCTAAACGGCTCCACCAATCACCCAAAACTTTTTTTGCTTGAAAGGCATATATGTCACATGATTCAAGTTCAAAGATTGGTCAAGTGGTTCCGGAGATATGGTCGAAAAAGTGACCAAAAACATGGTTTTTCGAGGGTCGGTGAAACTTTTCCGCAAATATCTCAGCAAGTATAACACGGAATTTATTCATTTTGGTATCAAATAAGCATTTGATCTCACAAAAGTGGGATTTTTTTGTCGAAATCGGATTAGTGGTCTGGGCCCTAGAACCAATGGAATGGACGAAATTGAGTTTCTATGCCATATACTAAAGCAATACTATGCAATATAGAGATTTACTATCAAACGCAAAGAGTTGATAGAATAAAATTTTAGAGAACACGTGTTTCAGGCTTTCGGGAAAAAATGACACAATCCTGGGATATGACGATTTCTAGAATTGGTAGGGATGCCTCATATCTCTAGAACTATGGCAGTTAAAAAATTGCTTCCGAAGGCAAAGTTGTAGAGACTAAAATTTTACGGAAAACTTGTTTCAGGGTTTTGGGAAAAAATGACACAATCCTGGGATATGACGACTTCCAGAATTGGAAGGTATGACTCATACCTCTAGAACTATGGCAGTTAAAAAACTGCTTCCAAACGGAAAGTTGGGGAGAATAAAATTTTAGGGAAGAAGTGTTTTAGAGTTTTGAGATAAACTGGTCCAATCCTAGGATATGAGCATATCTAGAAATAGGAGGGATGACTCATATCTCTAGAATTATGAGAGTTAAAAGGTTGCGTCCAAAGGCAAAGTTGCAGAGAATGAAATTTTAGGGAACAAGTGTTTTAGGGTTTTAGAGAAAATGGGAGTAGAGAAAGGGGCTGTACACAAATGACGTACGGATTTTTTCGCGATTTTTCGTCCGAAACCGTACATCCGAATTTAAAGACCCTCGCCCCCTTTTCTGTCATGTTTACATTTGAATAACTTCGATCGACAATAAACCATCAATTTTGATTTTACCTTCAGACAACTTTACGCTTAATCGCAAAAATTTCGCGCAAAAACGTTTGAGTCTGATGCGAAAAATTTTTTTAACATCATCACAAGTGTCATTTTCACAAAATTAAGACAAAATTCTACGGACGGCTACTATTAATTTACTTCATCTATAAACAAAATTACAAAGCTTTATGAGGTGGTGTTACATTTATGTAGTCATGGTCACCGAAAAATTTCTCGACCTGCCTAATATTATGTCCTTAATTTGTCCTTTGCGTCCTTTCAAAAATAAAATTTTGTCCTAGGTACATGGCCGAGATACATCAGTGTACTAAAAACGCTAAAAGCTCTCCAAGGCGAAAGCTATGAAGACAATGTTGTTTCGAAGAACTAATGATGCCAAAAAAATGTCCTCAATTTGTCCTTTCAGGACCTACCACTCAAATTTTTATAAAATGTCCTAGGACAAGACTGTAGAGGATAATTTTCTCGGTCAAAAATTATTTAAGTACTAAAAAGTCGATTTGAATATGACTTTGAGAACGTTCATTGCGTTTCATTTTTGAAATAATAAATATGTCCACAATTTGTCCTTTTCATATATGCAATCAGAAAAATGTATACTGTCCCAGACAACTAGATAATAGACTGTACTAAAACAAATAGTTGAAAGCTCCTCTGAAAGCTCTCTAACGCCAAAATAGGGAGTGGAGAAACATATCGACGACTGGTTATGCCAAAAATATGTCCTGAATTTGTCCTTTCAGTATCTATTCCAAAATTTACGAAATAATTATATTTAGAAGTTGTTTTCCATGGTATACATTTTCTGGACGCTCTCTATCACACATAACAGTCGAAGTGAAGGACAACTTGCGTCGTCTCTTGAATTATGATTCACAACAGAAAGATGTCCGCATTTTGTCCTTGTCGAATAACCAAC
The DNA here is from genome assembly GCA_029228625.1 of Pseudolycoriella hygida. NCBI lineage: Eukaryota > Metazoa > Arthropoda > Insecta > Diptera > Sciaridae > Pseudolycoriella > Pseudolycoriella hygida. The sequence continues at coordinate 26,414,241 of CM055403.1, read as the reverse complement.
AAATGTTAAGAAAAAAACTGGTAGCCGACAGGATTTGAACCTGCGACGCTTGGGAGCTTCGTTACGTATATCTGAAAAGGGCAACTTCCAGGATTGCTCTTGAATTCTGATTCGCAACAGGAAAATGTCCTCATTTTGTCCTTTTTGAATAACCCACAAATGTTAACAAAAAAAAATATACTGAATTGCGATTAAAAAAGGACAAATTGAGGACATTTTTTGGCATCATTAGTTCTTCGAAACAACATTGTCATAGTTTTCGCCTTGGAGAGCTTTTAGCGTTTTTAGTACACTGCTGTATCTCGGCCGGGTAGCAAGGACAAAATTTTATTTTTGAAAGAACGCAAAGGACAAATTGGGGACATAACATTAGGCAGGTCGAGAAATTTTTCAGTGACTATGACTACATACTTAAATGTAACACCACCGCTTTATGAGTCAAAAATTTTGCCTAATTGTGTCAAAAATAGTATATTATATCACTTGGACCCACTTTGACCCAGGTGTTGAAAACGTCCAAGGATGGAGCGAAGCGAAGCGGAGTCCGAGGACGTTTTCAACATCGTGGTCAAAATCGTATCTTTTTGGTTCGAGTAATATATATATTTTTATGTTCAAGCGGAGCAAAAAGTCACATTCCGAACAAACCACAAATCAAATTCGATGCAAATCATTGTATGAACAAACAGACTAATTGTTAAAGCATTGGACTAATATGTGGCAGGTCGGTGTAGTATTTAAAATCTTGGTCGGCACAATTTAATTTGTATTTCTAGATAATAATAAAAAAGAAGGCACAATACGCAAAAATATTATTTCAAATAATTTAAGTGGAGGGTCAAAATAATGATGTTAACATTGTATTGCATTCAAATGACAGTGTAGGGACAAAAAAGTGGGAAGAAAAAAGTGAGACAAAACAAGTGAGCAAAAAAAGGAGGCAAAAATATTGACGTTTCGGTTCTCCATCTGGTGAGGAAATGTGACGTTTTTGGTCCGCTTGAACAAAAATATTTTGTGTCATTCACCTTGCCAAATTAATTCAAATAATTTTTGAAACAATTAGGTGTACAATTTTCAACTCATAAAGTTTTGTAGTTTTGTTTACAGCTGAAGTAATTTAATGGTGCCGCGTTCCACAGTCGTCCGTAGAATTTTGTCATAATTTTGTGAAAATGAGACTTCTAGTTGATGTAAAAAATGTCCAAAATATAAAATATTTTAACGCGGGGATATTAACTGCCCTTAACGAATAATGAAAATATTGACCCACCCCCTAAGGCCCGTACGTGATCTGTATACAGCCCCCCAAAGGTAGAGTTGATGAGAATTACATTTAATTATATTTGTGATATGGTGCAGGGGAGAACATTTATGCCATAAAAATCAATGGTCTCAGACGTACTTCGGTAGGGCCTTTGACATTACCTTGGATAATTTCTGTGGATCTTTCAAATTCTTATTCACAAAGAATATAAAACATTGAGTTGCTTGCTCATTTTTATTTAGAAACGTTCGAGTCTTTTTGCAACATCTATTCTGATACTTACGGGTCTTTGCTTATGTTTACCTATCATTTTAGCCCCTCCCTCCATTCCCATTGTAATAATCTGTCTGCTCTCTCGAACACTCTCCCTTCTCAAACACTCAAACAGACGTCATGCTTTTTTTGCCAGAAATTGAGTTATGCAAAACATTCAACGCGAAAATAAAACATTTTCATTGCAAGATACAAACTATACACAATGCACTTCTTCCCATGGATTTTTTAAATGTTGGTTGCATGAACAGTTTTCATTGGAGACTTTTACTTTCAGAATGCAGAGTTTTTTCAAATTGTCCCCCCTGTCCCCCAGAGTCAAGCGGAGTTATTAAAGGTCAGACAATTGAACAGACTGTAATTTTGTTGGATTTCAATTTTATTCACTGGAATGAATTTCTTCCATTCAGAAAATTTACACACATCTTCATTATTTCAATCCGTTAGGTAATTAATCAAAAGGCTTGTCATTTTGAACTCGCTCCAAATATTTATGGCACGATGCAAATTTTGAAAATTCAATCGCCTTTTATGTCTATGCATCTGAAATCATAGTACTCAACTCAGTTGTTTCATAGAACCAGCAGTCTCGGTGAATTCAAACCATCTGCTGTCCATTCCCATGTGTCGTTGAGAACTCGATAGTCATTGCACTTTCCCGATTCGCGGTCAGGACTTCCTTATAAAGAGAATATGAAAACAATAAAATAAGCAATTCGAAAGCGGCGAGCACAGCAAGAGTTATTTTGAAAAGAAATAGCAGGAGAACAGCGTTAAGTCCGACGACAATCACATAATATTTCATTTTTGTCGCATTTCTCTGGAAAGGAAGTTATGAAACTATCTGTCATTTGCATTGCGCTGTGAGTTTTCATACCGATGTGATGCCAATTATAAATAGAATTGTAACAAATATGTTAACAACCACCGCGAAGACCAGCATTTTTACCAAATATATAAATTGTTGAAGTTGTTCGTCTGTTGGTGGTTGGAAGGCCATCACCGAATAACCGAAAAAAGAATATCCTGCTGCGATAATGATGTAAATAATAATCCGAAATATTGCCAATAAATAGCAAGGAACTTCTAGCTCACAACACCCACAACACGATTTAACAGTTAAAACTCCAGCCATGACTTTATCTTCTAATTCCAACCACGGTTAAAATATGTAACATATGAGCGTAGGATATTTCATTGTCATGCATGTCATAAATGCATTGCACGTCGTTTGTTTTTGTATCGAACCAATTGTTTACAGAGTTGTGCGCACATCACGTGTTCCTGGTCAATAACATACGTTGCGCTCGCGCGTTATAATTGCTCTGCTGTTCCGTAAAAAATGTAAACATCACAGAGACGTTATTTAAACGAAATGTCGGAGGAAAATGCTTTCTCCAAATATTTACATTTATTTGCATTGGTTTTTTCTCACATCCTTTTATTTTGACGACCATTCACCAACATAATTTTCAGCCGAAAAAAAAAACAGTTTCTGGATTTAAACAACATTTACTCAGAAACAATCCTGAGCCGAAAAGATATCTGAACGATTTTATTATGCATACATGGCGCAGTTATACTGCGGTCCAACTTTAGAGCGATTGCACTAATACATTCTGGTGGAAGTTAAGTGCATCTAAACTGACACAATTAGTGTCATTTGAGCTTGTCAAATTTGTGATGTTTTTGGAGAAAAGAATCCTGCGTAAATAACAAATTATCAAAACTAGACCCCACCAGCTGGGTGAGTCAGGTCCCTTGACTGAATAAAAGATTTTAAATTAAATTTTTTAAATGTCTTATTTGGCATTCGGACAAAATAACTCCTGGACAAAATAACCCCGGACGAAATAACCCCTGGACAAAATAACCCGGACAAAATAACCCCGGACAAAATAACCCTGGATAAAATAACCCCATAGCCCATAGCAGGGTTTGGGGTAGCGACCCATTCATTACAAAAATCCGGAAAACCAAAAATCCGGATGACGAAAAATCCGATAACTAAAAATCCAGACGACCAAAAATCCGGATGACCAATAATCCTGATGACCAAATATCCAGAAAACCAAACATCCGGATTATAACAAGCAAGGCACCGCGCCGCAGGCCTGAAATTTATTGGAAAATAAAAAAGCGGGGTCGAGGGGCGGCAGTCCCCGCGATGGGGGGTCAAGGGGGTATCGCCCCTTTGCGGAGTCTAAGGAGCGGAGGCGCTAGCGGGGTTTGGGGCAGAGCCCCAAGCTTGTAAGGCCACCTGCAGGGCGTATTGTAACACGCCGCAGGCGCGGTTAAAATATGTAACATATGAGCGTAGGATATTTCATTGTCATGCATGTCATAAATGCATTGCACGTCGTTTGTTTTTGTATCGAACCAATTGTTTACAGAGTTGTGCGCACATCACGTGTTCCTGGTCAATAACATACGTTGCGCTCGCGCGTTATAATTGCTCTGCTGTTCCGTAAAAAATGTAAACATCACAGAGACGTTATTTAAACGAAATGTCGGAGGAAAATGCTTTCTCCAAATATTTACATTTATTTGCATTGGTTTTTTCTCACATCCTTTTATTTTGACGACCATTCACCAACATAATTTTCAGCCGAAAAAAAAAACAGTTTCTGGATTTAAACAACATTTACTCAGAAACAATCCTCAGCCGAAAAGATATCTGAACGATTTTATTATGCATACATGGCGCAGTTATACTGCGGTCCAACTTTAGAGCGATTGCACTAATACATTCTGGTGGAAGTTAAGTGCATCTAAACTGACACAATTAGTGTCATTTGAGCTTGTCAAATTTGTGATGTTTTTGGAGAAAAGAATCCTGCGTAAATAACAAATTATCAAAACTAGACCCCACCAGCTGGGTGAGTCAGGTCCCTTGACTGAATAAAAGATTTTAAATTAAATTTTTTAAATGTCTTATTTGGCATTCGGACAAAATAACTCCTGGACAAAATAACCCCGGACGAAATAACCCCTGGACAAAATAACCCGGACAAAATAACCCCGGACAAAATAACCCTGGATAAAATAACCCCATAGCCCATAGCAGGGTTTGGGGTAGCGACCCATTCATTACAAAAATCCGGAAAACCAAAAATCCGGATGACGAAAAATCCGATAACTAAAAATCCAGACGACCAAAAATCCGGATGACCAATAATCCTGATGACCAAATATCCAGAAAACCAAACATCCGGATTATAACAAGCAAGGCACCGCGCCGCAGGCCTGAAATTTATTGGAAAATAAAAAAGCGGGGTCGAGGGGCGGCAGTCCCCGCGATGGGGGGTCAAGGGGGTATCGCCCCTTTGCGGAGTCTAAGGAGCGGAGGCGCTAGCGGGGTTTGGGGCAGAGCCCCAAGCTTGTAAGGCCACCTGCAGGGCGTATTGTAACACGCCGCAGGCGCGGGTGTTTAGGGGCAGAGCCCCCTACATTATAAAAACAACATATGAAAGCCATGCTTTGCGCGAAATTTGTCCGGATTCGTTTTTAAAATGTCATTACTTCTTGAAACCGGACCGCTAGCATCCTCTTGGGAATAACTCCCGAACCCCTGGTCTGATCTCACCGAATTACGAACTTAATCTGAGGAATGACATTCTTTGTCGAATAAAACCATAATTTCAGAAATCGATTGAGATTTGCCAAAGTTATCGTGTCTCCAGCTCTAGCATTCTCTTGGGAATAACTCCCGAAACTTAAGCTGAGGAATCGCATTCTTCGTCGAATAAAATGAAAATTTCCAAAATCGATTGAGATTTGCTCAAGTTATCGTGTCTCCAAAATATGAAATTGTTACAGACATTTTCAGTATTAAACACTTTTTTGTGAACATTTCTCATAATTTCAATTATAATATACTTTTTGCTACAGGCGTTTTTGAGAGATTTAACGGCGTAAGACCCTGACTTTCAGTCAAGGGAATTATAGCTCATGTATACGGTGAGTGAATGACTCTTAACCAAATAATAGATGAATCAGAATTCAAAAAGTTTAAGTATGAGGGTACAAAGTTTACGTGGAAATCTGAAGTAATATCACAAATAAACTTGGAATACGATGATTTTTCAGAACAACTTTCGACCCTTATACTCAAACTTTTGGAACTCTGCTTCATCATGCCCAGAGCGGTAGCGCAGGGCCTGACGCAGTCCCACCACTCCCAAAAAAAGTCCACAAATCCAAAACACTCCATACACCAAAATCGGTTGGAAATGAGCTGAGATATTGAGGTTACAAGATGACCTTTTTTCACGCATTTTTCATCATTTCTAAAACTTTTTTTCTGATCTGTCGGTTTTTATCTATCTATCTCAGGTGGTATCTTACAAATTGATGGCGTACTTTGTTACAGTTCTTCTGAAAATCTACTAAACATCCAGCAATTATAGTTCTTTCATGCACTAGATTGATCCTTCCTCTAGTGCATGAAACTACTGGATCTTGAATGCGAAGTACGCAGCCTTCAGACAGTTGCAACAAGTGGAAGAGTGTTATTTCGGCCGGGAAGCCGGGTGTCAAAAAGTGATGTTAGGAAATGTTAGAGCCAATAGCGAGTGCTTTATGGTAAAATAATTATCAATTTTACACCAGACTGCGTTATTCGTAATAATTCAAGGTCAATAAGAAGGCAGCCTGTCGTTAAAAATTGAAGCATATCACTATGATGGCATTAACGAATGCTTTACAACACACCAATTTTCATCTTGACACCAGGGTGCGTTCTTGAGCTAAATTTGCTTAAGAGTTTGTCAGATATTTTGACAGTTCTATATTTTGCGATGTTTTTTCATCGCATATTTCTAAAGCAATGATTATTAATTTTAAATTCCAAAACATCTACTGTTTGGATGAAGGGCAAGTGAGAAGCAAATTATTTCTTTCGTATAATACCACCTGAAGGGCAATTTATTGATTTTACAAAATACAAAGTGTCCCTAGAGTTGACAGTATCTCTACACATTTGATATTCGCAATTAACCAGCGTCGCAGGACGAGATGACGACAGTGATCGGCTTAAACAGAACACTCTTTGTGAGTACTCTGAGTAAGCAAAAGTGGCGAGATGGCCAGCCTGCTAGTCTACCCGAAGACTGCGTCAAAGAGCCTTATTGTCTTATCACAGCCTCATACAACCACAAAATGACCATCGCTAAATACAGTCTCATACAACCACAGAATGACCTTTGTCCCAGTTACGAAAAAGTTCTTGCATAGGACGAAAGCCGCTAAGGGGGTCTAAGTTTAATCATTGACGTGAGTAATTCAGTTAAGTTCGCTGTCAAGCGTCTCTCCCAGGTATTTCCCCTGTGGAGCTAGTTCCATGGTTTTGTTGAAAAGCCTGATCCTACCCACCGAATCCCAAGCGCCTTCTCCGGGTAATATGAGGCTACCAAAGAGGATTTTGAATGCACAGGTCCCGGGTGTACGCCCTAAGGGTAGGCCAAGGAGAAGGTTTATAAATTCAATTAAATCGGATTTAGAAGTTAGGGGACTTTCACTGAGTGAGCAAACCATCTCCTTGGCAGGGGTATGGAGGAGGGTAGTCCAAGATCATCCTGTTGTGGCGTAAAGACCCCACACTGAAAGGTATAGACGGTCTATAAAGTTTGATAAAGTTTCCCCATTCAAACATTTTTTTATTCCGTTAGCGATGACATCACTGTCTATAAATTTTTGTCGCTTATTGAAAGTCCAACTTTTGCTTACTGCGAATTCGTGAACTTTCCATGATTAACTGGTATGATCTATTTTTTTACTACGCATGTCGTGCCCTTCTACGCAAATCGCCAAGTTAAACATTTGTATCTCCAGACCAGATTGCGAAAAAGGTTTTTTTAAGGCTGTGGTGGTTAAAAAAGGCTTCTGTTTGTTGCAAATTTACTCCATGAAAATGTTCTACGAGACTATGAAATAAGGAGTTCACGCAGTAGACTGGTCCTTTGTCTAGTGCATGAACTTCTTATGTCACCGTCGTGTAGAGCATTTTCATGGAGAAAAATTGCAACAAGTAGAGGTCTGCATATCAAGGTGGGCAGCCTGGTGCCAAAAAGTTTTCTATGGCAATGTTGGAGTGGGGAACGAGGACATTACTATGCACAATGTTCCAACTCGGCACCAGGCTGCCTACTTGGGACGTTTAAGTAGCCATAAAGAACGCAGCCTCGTGCCGAAAATCTGTTACGTCATCGTAACGGCAGCAACAAATACTATACGTGATATAAATTTCAACACGGCACCAGGCTGCCTACTTAAGATATTCTACTGTGAATGTAGAGGGCAGCAGCAGTCTGGTGCCGAGTTGAAATTTATGTGACGCATAGGCACCAGGCTGCCTTCTTAAAGGCTACTCATACTTTTCAAGTACGCAGCCTGGTGCCGAGTCGGGACCTAGTGCACATTAATGTACTCGTTTCGCCATCCAACATTACCATAGGAACTTTTTTGGCACCAAGCTGCCTTCTGAAATCGAACAGTGCAACCCCACCTTAATAAAAACATGTAGAACGTACTGGAAACCAGAAAACTTATTTCGAAAACCGGTTATTCGTTTTCGGTTCGATTTTACATTCCCTAGTTCACGAACACAAAATTCACATCTATGGGAGTGTAACTTACACATTTTTTATACTGTAAAAGTATAGAGTTATAAGAAATATGACGTAACATACGACCGGGTTAGAGCTGAAGCTTCATATTTAAAGCATTTTCACTGACAAAGTTGCAAGATTTTCTGTTTTTTAAATTTTTACAAAAACGATACTCTCGAGAGTTTATTGTAACCAAATCGCTTAAAAGTAAAATGTCATTTTCCTACGATGACACTCTGTGCTGCTCTCACAGTGATGCTCCATATAGATTTTCAAGAAAATCGTCACCAATGACATTTTCATACAAATATCGCGAACGTAAATGACCTATTGAGTTTCCTTGACTAACAGAAGTGAATTGATAATATCAACAATCTCTTTGTACTTGCAAATATTTATTTGATCACACAAGGAAGAGAATAGAAGTGTCTCAACATAACGTTGTCATTTATCACTTACTAATAAAGCATCGCGTAATTTTAATGCGAGTGCTTGTTATCTTATCAAAGATGTACACATAAGCTTTTAACGTTTTTCAAATTTACATTTCTTTATTTCATAATGTAAATATTGCGGCTGTAGAGATGTTAATTAAAATAAGATGTTTCTTCTGACGACTCTTATCTTTAAATTATCTATTGCATATTTTATTTATGTTTCACTTAATGTCACTCACACTTCTCAGTTTTCCTAAAATAAGTTTTTGCGCTCGTCATTTATGTGTAGTTACTGTCAAAGTATAGCGTTTTTCACTACGAGATGCTTACAAACCATACTCGTAAAATATACAATCCTTGAGAGTTGACGCTTTTCATCATGAAATAATATTCTATTTACTTTGACAGAAGCTGATGCCGCATTAAGTGCATCAATCCATGCGTTTAGTGCGACGACATGAACTCATGTCAAAGCAAAGAGAACTTTATGATAAAATGCATAAGCTGCCATGATATTTTGATACTTTGACCCATACGTATCAGAATAGATGCGGCAAACAGAGTTGATGTTACGAAAAGACTCGAACTTATCTAAGTAAATATTGCCTTACGTCCACATTAAGTTAAATTGGAAATTGGCGATAGGGCAATATTGAAAAACCCGTCCGAAGAAACGGTGTAAAAATATTTTCCGAAAGCACAAAATTGACCCCTAAAAATGTTCTCCTCAATTTTCTCTTCTACATAGCAAAAAAGCATTTTTTGGGCTAAGGCCGACCTTAGCACCGACCCAGGGCCCTAAGTAGAGGCCTCGGACACATGCTTCCATAGACAAAAATGTTTCCCTCAATATGCTCAGCAAAATAGAAAAGAACATTTTTTTGGTTAGGGACGACCGGTCTTAGGAGCGACCTGAGGCCCACTTGATTCGGTAAACGGTTTCTTCTCAATTAGAAAAAATCAACAAAATCGGTTAGGATCTACCCGATTTATGTAAACAAACACGTTTGGCCGTAGTTGAAGCTCAGTTTTAGGGTTCTGGCTGATTACAAGGGTTTGTAATCAAAAATTTTGTTTCCATAAAATGTGAGACATTCCTAGACCTTTCGATTAAAAACAAAATTTGAAAATCGGAAGAGATTTACTCAAAAATCATGTTGGGCCCTAGCAGAGACTCGTGTTTAGTGCCCTAGGGCACAATTTCAAAAAAGTTTCTTCTACAAGTTGTTGGGTCTTCATAGATCTGTCGGTTAAAAAAATAATTCTGAAAATCGGAGGAGACTTACTCGCGTTATGTATAAAAAACACGTATGGCCCTAGCAGAGACTCTCTTTTGGTGCCCTAGTTAAGCTAAAGTTTCTTCCTTAAAATACCGGCCATGCCCAGATCTTTCAAACAAAAAAAAAATCGGAGAAGATTTACTCGAGTTATGTATGTACAAAAGACCAAAACCACTTAAACGGCGATAATATCGTCCGTTGGTAACGTTTCTAGGACAATTTTATTATTAAGCGATATTATCTTCCGCTTCAATAATAAAATTGTCCTTGAAACGTTACCACAGGGGTGGTTCGCCAATGGACTTTGCTTGCATCGTCCCATTGGTCCACCGGTGAGTGACGACACCATGGTTTCCTGAGTTGCCTCAGCGGTGCCTGGAATGATTGCACATTTACCGTAGTGGTTTGGTTAAGAGTCTTACCGCGAAAGCCCTCACCGAGGGTAAATTCGGTTCCGCGGGGCTGGGGAGCCTACGGGTGTAGTGTGCCACGCGATATGGCCGCATCCGGCCCCACCGCATGGTTGAGATGCCTAGTCCAACGTGAGGGCTGTGGTAGATGGTGGACTATGTCAAAACAGTTCACGCTTTAAATTGGGTGACTGCACCCCTAGTCCTTCCTGGGCAACCAGGTTGGCGAAAATACAGTAGAAAGGTGATAGTATTTCGGGCCCTACCTAGGCCGCAAGAGGTTGCACTTGCCTGCCGTTTATAGGTAGAGTCACTTCGGCGACTCGCGCTAATTGGTCATATCCCAATTTCTCGCCCAGGGGGGCCGTGCGGTTGAGACTATGTCAGGTACGCACGTTAATCTGCAGGATCTACGTTGTCCGTGAAACGATATTATCGTCCGCTGCAACGATATTATCGTCCGTTGCAACGATAATATCGTCCGCTGTAGCAGTAACATTGTCCCTGAAACGATATTCATTCATTCATTGCAACGATATTATTGTCCGCGAAACGATAATATTGTCCGCTGCAACAATAATATTGCTTACGGGAAATGAAAACATTCACGGTAGCTCAATTGATAGAGCACCGCTCCGGCAGGGTGAAAATTCTGGTTAGGATCCCAATCATGGCACAAAAATTTTCTTTCAAATTTAATTTCAGAAATATTTCTCTCATATTTTCGCTTCAAGTTATTGCTCGAATTTCGTTCACTTCACCCTGATAACTGAAAAATGATTCAATATACAGAATCTCATGAAGAACTTCACAATTGTCACGACAAATTTTTGGCTTGTTGAACCCGCATGAAGTACGAGTCCCCCAATTTATTGAAGAATCTTTTTCGACATCGAGCTTTTGGAGTCAATCAGGGTCCTAAAACTGAGTCTCTGCTAGGCTCTAACGTGTTTTTTCTGCATAATAAATCGGGTAAATCTGATGCGATTTTTAAAAACTCTTTTTTTGCTGAAAGATATTCAGCAAATTGATTACAGGATTGAATTTGGGCAAAATCAGTTGAAAATTTTCGAGGTTACGGTCGAAAAAGTGGTCAAAAACGTGGTTTTTTGAAGGTTGGTGGAACTTTTTCACTTATATCTCTGCGAAATTAGAACGGAAATCGCTCTTCAAGGAGTGGACATCAGAAAATCACGAAAATTAAATTAGTGAAAATCTGTAGAATGGTTCGAGCAGTAGAGTCCTTAGTGTGGGTCCAACTCACGTTACGCGACCCTAAACGATATTTGGTGGTTTTTCAGGTCAGATTCCTCTCCTAAGTGCTCTAGGTCGATTCAAAGATAGGCCCTAGTACAAAAAAATTTTTCATATTTTTTTTCAAACTTTGGGCTTTTCTATGGAGATGGAGCGGTTTTTGGCCGTTGCTTCATTCGGGTTTTTCCATATTGCCCTTTCGGTAATTTCCAATCAAATTCAGTGTAGACGTAATTGCATATACTTAAGAGTTAAGGCAATATTTACTTAGATACGTTCGAGTCTTTTTGCAACATCTATTCTGTTTACCATATCTATTCTGATGCGTACGGGTCTCTTGCATATGTTCAATTCATCCACTTCGTCATGAAATTTCGTGTAGTTTGACACAAGCCGACGTCGCACGAAACGCGTGCATTTTTTGTATCTTATCCTATTTTTGAAGTTGTCAGTCATTCGATTTATTAACGAATTGTTTGTTTCTTTGTTATGTAGGACGAAGGCATTTACCCTGACGTTATGCTATTTTCGTTGATAGCATTAGAAAAATTTGCACAGAAAAGTGAAAACAAGGCCACAATTAAGGTAAGTTGAACTTAAAGCACCGAATAAACTTAATATTTAAAATCAAATTTTAGCGCAAATTGTCAATGTTCCCTGAAAACCCCCTAGTAAGACTGGAACGGCATTCAAACAGCGACGACTTTGTTTTACGACAAGTTGGCTACTGTGCGAAATGGTGTTTAGATAATTATTGTAAGTACTCCGCTGATCCTACAGGGGCGCAAATGTTTTTACAAATTATGTCCTGTTTTAGTCGTAATCGAAGGACGAAGGTATTCTTACGAAACTGTCGATGTGAGCAACGTTAATGTTATGTTGAATACCAAGGACGTGTCGGAATACTTGAAAATTTCTCCTGACGGCCTTGAAGCTCGATGCGATGCATATTCATTCGAAAGTGTTAGATGTACTTATCAGGTAGGTTGACCAAATGTTTTTGAGTCGCATCACAGCGACACTAACACTCGCTATGACGATGGAATAGTGTCACTCCTTAGTTTCAGCATTTTCTTTCACAAAGTTTAAAACTATACGACTGCATTATGGTCGTCGAAGTAATTTTTAGTTTCATGTCTCCATTGATAATCTTCTCCAATCCTCAGGTAAATTCCGGTTGTTGGTACTTTGAATGCTTGATCATAACACCAGGAGTGATGCAAATCGGATGGGCGACAAAAGATTCGAATTTTTTGAGTCATGTAAGTTAACGAATTATTCTGTTGCTTTGTCTTTTTCTAACATCACTAATCTTTAGGAGGGTTACGGAATCGGCGACGATCAATATTCGATTTCTTTCGACGGATGTAGGCGTTTGATTTGGCACAATGCCAAATCCCTTTCACATGATCTGCCTATGTGGACGGGTGGGTCCATTTTAGGTTGTTTATTGGATTTGGATGCACGTGAGGTGATTTTTAGCTTGGATGGAATTGAAGGAGGAGTTTTGAAGCAAGTGTTTGGAAGTGCACGGTGAGTGTGACAGACAGATGGTTGAAGTGTAGACGTTTATTCAAGTGATTAGAAATCCTAGCTAAGGTCTTTCAACCAAAATCAGACAAAAAATATTCAAGACTTCTATTGTCGCTCTGTGGAATTTTCTTTCGCGTATACGGGACTATCGAGGAGTTAAGAGAACTGTCAAATTTGCGATGTTTTTAGAACAGTTATAACAAATTATTCAGAATCATAGCTCATGTACTGTGAGAGGATGACTCTTACACGAATAATAGATGAATCAGAATTCAAAAAATGAAGGTCGAAAGTTGATCTGAAAAATCATCGCATTTCAAGTTCATTTGCGATGTTATTTTAGTGCTACTTTTGACCTTCATACTTAAGCTTTTTGAATTCTGATTCATCTGTTATTTGCGCAATTTTTTTTTAATTTATCAGGTTGGTGCGTTCATGAAACACAGATCTAGTGCTCCTTTGTTTCGTCACCCGTTCATCATGTAAATTTCTAAAACCTACCAGTCCCGACCAAGAACCTATCCAGAGCGGCTTGCTCTATGCTGGGCACTGTTGCGGGTTGGACCACATAACTACCTAGAGTCCCAGGCCTCAATGAGGAAAGTTTGGACATTCACATATTACGTGAACGCCCGTCTCCTCGCCGAGGCCACAGGTGCAAGTGGGACCATTTGTATGGCTATATATGGTATAGCTAGATGCATGCCTAGTCCACAGTGCCCGGATCACACCCACCACCCGCTTGATGCGACACCTGTCCATGTGTAGCAATTCTCTAGCCCACCTCCCATCGGGTACCGGGAAGAAGCGCTTTATGTGTATTCCTCCCTCATAGAGGCGCTCCAATGGTTTCACACATTCCGAGTGTGGTATGGATATTAGAGGTTCTGACCCGCAACTCAAAGTTGCCGGACCTTTCCTCGCCAGCTCACCCACTCTCTCCGCCAGAGTGTCCTGGAACCCAGACCAGTTTCATCTGATCTATCAGTCCTACCCGGTTCAAGGTCTCCTTTAACTCTATCACCAACTTGGATGTCACGACAGGCGACATGAGCGTCCTAGTCAAAGTCTCACTATCAGAACAAACTGTGACATTTCTTCCACATGCCTCTGTTGGGATTGCCTCCTGCACTGGAGAAAATACCCCGGCTCCCGCGCCATCCGAAGTTTTAGAGCCGTCAGTGAAGCTCACAACGTCTTCACCCGAAATGTGACTTGATCAGCCTTGCAGCCATTCCGACCTACTGGGCACGACAGTCTCAAAACGCCTCACAAAGTCTGCCTCTGGTCTCATTCGGTCTGTAGGCATCTCAAAGGCCTCATTAGTGATGGCCTTGTTGATTTCCCCATGGCCCGAAGTGAAATTCGGGGTTCAAAGATCATTCTGTGATTCCGTGACTCCTCATAGGCCTTATAACTGCTTCATAAATCCACAGAATAGCGTTGGACTGTAGACTCCAGTTCCTCCCAAAAGTGATCCTGCAAATCCAGAAAGCTGCTAGAGCTTTCTGTGCTTTGTCCTTGGCATGCTCGATCCAATTTAACTTGCGATCGAGAATAATTCCGAGATATTTTACCTTCTCTCCAGGGGTGATGCCTTTATCGAACAGTCTCAGTTCACCTACAAGCTCTTAACCCGACATTCTCTTGCTAAAGGTAACTATGCCCGTCTTGTCCGGGTAAACCCTAAGGACATTGTTCCTACACCATTCCTCAACTAATTTCAGCGAGTACCTCATTCTATCGCCCAGCGTGCTCTCGAACTTACCTCTGATCACAATTGTCACATCGTTCGGGTTCCCAAGGGCGAAAATCCTCTCATCGTTTAGACTAATTTACCCGGTTTTGGTATGAATGTTACGGTTACCTTAACGTTTCCCAGTCATTTGTATGTGACCAAGAGCCAACGAACTACGAAGGGCTCCACAGAGCGGTTCCAACAGGATTTCTCCGCTCTCTTTCAGAAGAACAAGGAATATACCGTCATTTCCCGCTGACTTGAATGGTCTAAATCTTCCAGTGGCCCATCTAACTCTGTCTACAGTGACAATCCGGCTGGCTAGAGTTCAGTCCTCCTCTGTCGGCGAGTATGGTACTGATTCCCCGTCGTCGCTTTTCTCGTCACTGCAGCCCGGAAAATGGGTCTCTGAAAGATGTTTGGCCGTTTCCTTACCACAGCTCGTAAATTCTCCACCTGGCCTCAGTAATGAGCCTGGTAGGAGCCTCGAATCTTTTGCAAGGACTTTGCGAACTCTGGCATAGTCCGGAACGTGTTCCATTTCTCCACAGAAGTTCCTCCACACCTCCCTCACTTTCCACCGAACCGCCTTTCTGAACATCTTCTGTGCGTTCCAGTCCTCAACCAGTGTGGTTTTCCTGACTTTATTCCAAGCTTTTTGAGCTGTTTTCCGCAGTTCTCCGATCGCTCGGCTCCACAAATTATCTTTACTCCTCCCATCGGACTTACGTTCTGGACACGACGTGAACAACGTACCATTCACGGCTTCCTCCAGCTCCTCTGAGGAGGATACTTTCCATGAGTCAATCTGGTCTACCAGGGAATCAGACGCTAAAGTAATATCGAACACCTCACTCCTATTTCTAGCGAACTTTGCCCCTGTGTAGAATATTCGATCCAGCTTCAGCTATGAATTGGAGCGGAAGAGAACCTCTCGGGTTTATGTCCGTACTACCCCAGACCGTGTGGTGTACGTTAGCGTCACAGCCTAGAATCATCGGAACATCATTCACCTTCGAGAAATTTATTGACTCTATTAACAGATCTGTGTATGGACAGTCCGCCGTGTCTGGCATGTAACAAGATGCTACGAGCAGATCACAATCCTAACTACAGTCGTGCCTCTATCCGAAAATTGATGGAGCACTTGCAAATTAGGTTTTACATAAACGGCCGCTCTGGGGTTTTCCGTAATAGTCATCCTCTCAATTCGGCAGTTCAGTTTTTTGCGGCGTGCTCGTAATACGTTTTCCTCGGCTGAAATGTTTTCAATGCCAGTAACTTAAAGCTCGTTTCGATTCATGATGGGAAAATCTAATTCCCTTTTCAAGCAGGTCGTCTGTCGTTCTGACATTTTTTTTTATATTTCGGGCGTCATTACAGGATGCGATTCATAAGTCACTGCAAAATCGTTTTCTTGATCACCTGTAAAAGCTCTTACGCCCCTGAACTCCTCTTCTTTACCCACAATACCTGTCCAACTGCCTCCTCCGATGTAATATTTACTTGGACTATAATTCCCCGGCGAAAATTCCCATTTGCGTAAAAATCTCCGGAAAGAATTGTATAATTTTTTGTTTATCTTTTCCCAGTGATGGATTCTTTGCTGCTGCGTCATTTATGTCTTTCCAGCAGTGCCGTTTCAATTTCGGCTCTGAACCCTTCAGATATCCACCGAAACATCGAACATTTGATAGTTTTAATGGACACGCAGTCTTGAAGCCACAAGATAAGATCGTTCTACCCAGACACTTATTTTTAGAACAACTTCGTAAACTAAGCGTTCGAGAAGATTCGTGTACTCTTTGTTTTGACATGAAAGGTACAATAAGAATAGAGCCGTGCAAACATCGGTAAGTAAATGCGTATAGTTTTGATTGGAATTGATGCATTGAACGTTATCGATTTGCAGAGGTTTTTGTGCGAATTGCGCCATCCAATTGCAGTATTGTCCGATGTGCCGAGGTGAAATTATTGCTACCGTTCAGGAGGAAGTCGACAGCCCATCGTCGGAAGAGTTCAAGACGTGATATTAAATGTTTTGGAAAAAACGGTACGAGATATGGTTTTGATATTTGTTTCTTTGACCAATGTCCAAGTGGCATAGGATCTTACCTCATTCTCAGTTGTTGAAAAATTGTTATAATTGTAAAAATGTATAAATATTTGTAGTTGATGTGTGGCGTCTTCCTTCTCTATGAAGTAATAACCTAATCCCCCCACCCAAAAACAAAATTCGTGTACTAAACGGATGCATCGAATTGATTTACAGAAAAACCCCAGTCGTAAACCAGTCCCATAGTTTTTTAAATATAATAAAGCGAGAGCTTTTAACGAAGGTCGCAAAGAACAAACTAAAGAAGTGGTCGATTGTGAAGTCATGAACGAACAGCTCGATAAGTGAATTGTTGTTCATGCAAAATTGTTCAAGTCTTTGTTGCCATTTTTTAGTTTAAAAATTGTTTTAGTTTTAAAGAAACGTTTGACAGAAGACACAAATATTTTTCTATTGGACAATGTTCCACGAAGATAACATTAATGGTTTTATTTAAATAGATTTATGACTAAGTGACTGATATTTTTATATTAAAAAGTTCAAATTTAATTCCCCAGCATTAGCTGAAACTGAAAAAAATATAATTGAAAGCAAACAATAAAACTAAGCAAAGAAAATGTTTTTTTTTTATTTATTTTGGAAAGATTTCTTTACACCAAGTAACTGCGACGAAAAAAATGACGGCGCGTGCCAATAGTCTCTCTTGGACGGCACTTGCTGTTCGCCCTTTAAGGCGATTATTCTATCTGTAAGCCGTTCGCCCTTAACCCTTTCGCAGCGAATTTTTGTTGCGCTTTTTGGGAAATTTGTATTTCGCTAATTGCAATGGCGTGAAAGTGAGCCATTTAGCTCAAAAACTGTAACTCCTACTGATTTCTGTCGTTGTTTTAGGAAGCCCTTGTCCAGAACTCTCCAAGGAGTTTTTACTCAGCTCTGTAGGTTGATCGTAGCTCAAACTAGAACATCTTGAAAAATGTCTAAATTCTGGCAAAAATATGTGTCGTTAGCCGCTGAAGGGTTGAGGGCGATTAGTGTATATGTAAGGTATTAGGCCACCGATAAGCTATTAGACCTTAAGGGTGATTAGTAGAGCTATATGCTATTCGCCCTTGACTTGATGAACTTAACTTGTAGCGAACATACTCGCGAAATTGAGTTTTAGTAGAATTTTTTAGAAGGAAAAATCATTCGAAGCGACCAAATTGGGTTTTCGTAGCATTTCGTTGAAGAAAAAATCAGTCGAGTCGACGAAATTGCATTTTTGCAGCTTTTTGTAGAAGGAAAAACATTCGAGGAGACGAAATTGCGTTCTCGTAGCTTTTCGTAAAATGAAAAATCAGTCGAGTCGACGAAATTGCGTTTTCGCAGCATTTTGTAGAAGGAAAAATCAGTCGAGTCGATGAAATTGCGTTTTCGTAGCATTTTGTATAAGGAGAAATCATTCGGAGCGACGAAATTGCGTTTTCGCAGCATTTCGTAGAAGGAAATGTCAGACGAGGAGACGAAATTGCGTTTTCGTAGATTTTCGTAGAAGGAAAAACCAGTCGAGTCGACGAAATTGAATTTTTGCAGCATTTTGTAGAAAGAAAAATCAGTCTATTCGATGAAATTTCGTTTTCGTAGCATTTTGTAGAAGGAAGAATCATTCAGAGCGACGAAATTGCGTTTTCGCAGCATTTCGTAGAAGGAAAACTGAGACGAGGAGACGAAATTGCGTTTTCGTAGGCTTTCGTAGAAGGAAAATAATTCGAGGAGACGAAATTGCGTTTTCGTAGCTTTTCGTAGAATAAAATCGACGAAATTGTCTTTTCGCAGCATTTTGCAGAAGGAAATTGAGTTTTCGTAGCATTTCGTAATTGCGTTTTAGTAGTGTTTTGTATATGGAAAAATATTTCAAAGCGACGAAATTGTGTTTTCGTAGCATTTTATAAAAAGAAAAATCAGTCGAGCCAAACGAAATTGTGTTTTTTTAGCATTTTGTAAAAAG
This sequence comes from Pseudolycoriella hygida, assembly GCA_029228625.1. Lineage (NCBI taxonomy): Eukaryota > Metazoa > Arthropoda > Insecta > Diptera > Sciaridae > Pseudolycoriella > Pseudolycoriella hygida. The sequence goes on along the minus strand of CM055403.1, from coordinate 26,395,398 downwards.
AAAATTCAAGTTCAATTTGCGTTTTCTTATTGCCTTATGTGCCCTTAAGGGCGAATAGCTTATCGGTAGACTAATCGCCTTTCAAAATGTGTACTTAAATCAACTCCATTTTTTTTCTACTCGTCACAAACTTCTACTTAGGGATTCATTTGAAAGCTAAGACAGCCTCCCGCTTTGGGTTTGAGAAAAAAATGTGTACCGTCCCTTACACAACTCTTTGAAAATGACAATTTTTTCGACGTTTTTGACTTCTGTAGCAAACTACTTGCACTTGTCAGGAGTGTTGTCACAGCCAAAAACTTTGTATCATTAGACTACGAATATAATTTGCCTGGAATCAATTTGGTCTTGTCCAAGATATTTATCAAAACCAATTTTTTTTACCTCTGTGCAGACCATTTTTCAGAGAGTTTAAAACTACAAAATGATTTTTTTTTAAAACTGTTCTACGAAAGTCTTCTATTGTAATGAAGAATCGAATAAGCCATAGATATCGAAATTCCGCCACACGTTGGATTCGTGTTTCATACAAATCGTGCGAAGCTTTAGCAAATTCACACTTAATCTTTGCAAGTAATACTGAACGCAAAGTTGGCTGCAGTTGCAACCGAAGCTAACGTCATTGAAAAAAAATTCAGCTGATTTTATAACGTTTCAACAAAGTCAGCTGATTTTGGTAAATTTATGAAATAAATCAGCTGATTTTGCTTGCAATGAAGTTGGCTTACTTCGCAACTGCAGCTTACTTCACGTTGAGGATTACTTGCAAAGATCAAAACAAAAGATTGTCACGCCCCTGGGTCAACCATTTTTCCAAATGGGAACCAAGCCCGAACCAAAATAAAAGTTCAAACTCGGCCCGAACAGAAACCCTAACCCGAACCCGAACTTTTTTTATAAAGAGTTCATTTGAAATGTTTTCTAAACTCAATTTTGAGAAAATAATTGAGTGAATTTATTTTTTCGGGTCTGGTTTTGTTAGTTGAAGTTTTCAAACCCAACCCAACCTGAGAAAGATGAAAACGAAAACCCGACTCGACCCGACAAATTTATTCGGATTCGGGTCTCGGGTTTTCAGTCGAGTTTCGGGCGGCCCGCTCACCTCTAGCCTCTACCCGGTTACGATGTGTGATTCCAAAGCATTCAGGAAGTCCATTTCGCCAGGTGTGAGGTGCAGAACCCCCAAATATCTGAACTGTAATTCGTAAAATAGATTTGTTGATTTTATTAACAAAGTTTATTGATCCAAGATCCAATACAAAATTTAAATAGCTGCTAGTAATAAAGCACTTGTAAAGACTTCATACTTTTGTTTGCAAATTTTTGAAACGCTGGCACTTTTTCAACAAATTAACAACATCTACGCGGGGACGCTTCCAACTTTGACGAATATTTCTCTGTCTATTACTTTACATGGAGCTTACAGATTTTTATTTACGGATCGTTTGTGCGGTGCAATGTGTTGAGTACTCGGCATTCATTAAATTTTCCCCATTCGTTGTCTGGATTAAAGCGAATATGGAAATATAAAGATGAACAATTCCAAAAAGGCGAGAACGGCAAGAATTATTTCGAAAAGAAACAGGAGGAGAATAGCGTCAAGTCCGGCGACAATCACATCATATTTCGTTTCGGCCGCATTTTTCTCGAAATGAAGTGAAGAAAATGTTTTTAGCTGGCAGCTAGATCGCAGAGATGGAATCTCTTACCGTAGTAATGCCATTTAAGAATCGATAAGTAACAAAAGCATTAACGCACACCACAAAGGCAGCAATTTTTACTAAAACTGTGACTTGTTCAACTGCCTAATTTTACGGCTGTTCGAAGGTCATTGTGGGTAAACCGAAAAACCATTGCACTGTGAGGAAACTCATGTAAACAATCATCCGAATCACTGCAATAAAATAACAAGAAAATTCGAGCTCCCAATATCCACAAAACTTGTTAACTGTTGGAACTCCAGCCATGACTTCTGTTAGATCCAACAAGAAACCTACTCTAAAAGAATGTAAATTGTAGTGATAATTTCGAACTAATTTTAATTTTGTGAGGATATTGGCACAAGAACTATATCGAATATAGAATGTAAGAAACGATGTAGTCTTTTTGTATCAAAACTACTGTTCTCAGAGTCGTACGCATATCACAAGTTGTTAGTCGATGACAGATTCGGCGGTCGCGCATTTCAATATTAATTCGTTGCAACAAAAAAATAGAATGAGTTAGTGACACACGTTCACTATGTGATTCAGAAATTCAAAAATAGTAGCTATCCGAGTCATACTATTTGGAAATATATTTTATGATTCATTCAATTGGTGACGCAAAATAATATTGAATCGAATAATCAAATATTGCAGACAAGCAACACAGTAAAAATAAAATCGGCCCAAAGATATAACACAATTAATAATCTTCGATGTGGTTTTTCGTGCTTCCATAAAGATATAAAATAAAGTACATTTCTGCACCCACTCGATTACGTTTTATCTCAAAAGAATCGCTAAAATTGAATGTGACTCGCTTTTGGTCACTCTCCTCCAGGAAAAAAAATGATTTTGAAAATCGGATAAGATTTACCTGATTTATGTAGGAAAAAAAACGTTTGGTCCTAGTAGAGACTCAGTTTTAGGGCTGTGGCTGAGTCCAAGGTATGCGCTAAGTTATGTAGAAAAGACCGAAAATCACTTAATCGGCCCTAGCTCAGCGGATCTTCGTCCAAAAATTCCCACCTGAAATACCAAATCCACTTTTGGTACTACGGTCGTGTGCTTATAAATTTACTTGTTATCCATAAGCATAACAAGTAAATTTAAAAGCACGTGTTTGTACCTTTCAGGGAAAAAAAATTTGAAAATCGGTTAAGTTTTACTCGAGTTATCGTGTTTACGGACGGAAGTACAAATTTTTTTTTGCTGATTTGACATCTAAGAACGATGATTGATGCTCCCCCCAACTCTCCCCTCGAATCGACTGGTTACAAGCATAGTGGTAAACACATGGGACTCGTACTTCGTACGGATCAAAAAAGGATCGTTACTTCGTGCACTAAAATTGCCGAAGCCGCAGTATTCTCTCTCCGTCGGCGGAGAGATGGTATCACATTGGAAGGTTCACTAATGTCTTACAGGCTGAGACATTCGCTGTATTGATGGGATTGCTAGAGGCAATCTCAACAGAGGCACGTTGAGAAAATATCATAGTCTCCTCTGACAGTGAGGTGATGATTAAGGCTCTCATGTCGCCTGTCTCATCATTCCAGCTAGTGAAAGACTTGAAGGAAACCCTAAACAGAACACGACTGAAAAATTAGGTAACGATAGTCTGGGCTCCTGTACACTTTAGCGTGGAGGAGAACGAGAGAGCGGAAGGCTATCAAGTAAGGGCTCAGCAATGCCTTTGCGTACCAGAACCTTTTATACCCATCCCATAATCGGCATGCATAAAAGCGACAAAGAGCGACCGCACCCGGTCGGAGTTCACTAGACATTGTGGAGCCTATGAGGGAGGAATGCACACGAAGTGTTTCTTCCCGGTCCCCAATGGAGGGTGGGCTAGGTGTCTCATCAGAAGAGTGGTGCGTGCGATCACTAGTCACTGTGAACATCTGGCTAAAAACCGGTGGTCTAGGAGAGAGACGGGCGTTCACGTATTATCTGAATGCTCAAAGTTTTCCTCACTTAGGCTTAGGAGTCTAGGTAGGCATGCAGTTCAACCCGCAACAGTGTCTAAGATGTGACCTGCCGCGTCGCTTTGCACAAGTTCCTAGTAGGGAATGGAAGGTTTGAAGATTTACATGACGAACGGGTGACGAAAAAAAGGATCGTCGGATCTGTGTTTCATGGACCAGAAATGGACAGACCCATCCTGATAAATCTATGTTTTATTCCCTGCGCATGCGAAAGTTGTATTTTACATAAAGATGTGCGAAAAACGTGCCGAGAACGATCCACAACGTAATGGATCATTTTCGCAGGGGCATATTGCTATGTAGTGATCAACTTTCCCATGGGGAGGTAGTAAAATTTTTTACTACGGAGCTCTTAAAGTGAGTCAGATCGCCGCCACATTCAGGATGTGCGCGGAATGTGTTCTGCAGATGATAAAAGTGCCAAAAAAATCTTAAGCCTAATGGAGACCCATCGTTCTAATTTTTTCCCTTGAAAGACTACTCATGTATGTCCTAGTCTTAGTTCAAAGATGAGCAAAATCGGTCAAGTAGGTGACGCAAGTCCACATACGAACAAAAAATCTAAAAAAAATTCTTCGTGAACTGCAGAACCATACATACAGCTAAGTTGGGTGTGTACTGTATCGGGGTGACCGCCAAAATGGCGGAAAATAGGCGGGGACTCAAAAAAACAACTTTTGATATGCTGTAGAGGAAGTTGTAGGGATCGTTTTCGCCGATGGAAGTAATAGCGGCGCGCTTCGGTTTGGCGGCGGCGGCGGCTCAATAAAATTTTTTGATATGTTGTAGACGAAGTTGAGGGGGACATTTTCGACATTAGGAGTAGTAGTCGCAGCGCTTCAGTTTGGCGACGGCGTCGGCTCGAAAAAAATTCCAAAAAAACTGACATCACAACAAAAACCTTTTTTAAAGGGGAACGTCACATTCAGGCACTCGTCCCTTCTTCCAAAACAACTGATATCAATTTGGATGACGCTTACAGCTTCAGAACGCAAAAAATTCTCTTGAAATATTTTCAGAATTGATTAAAAAATGCTGGACCCTCCCAACGTAATAAATTTTCTGCGCTTTCACATTTCACATCCCAAAAATTTAGCTTGCGTGATGTATGGAGTACGGGTAGCCAAATTTGTTCGTGTGAAATCTGAAAGCTCAGAATAATTATTACGCATCTGCGGGAAAATTTATTTATCTTGGAGGAGACAGTAAATAAATTAAATAAATTATCCTGCAGAAACGTAAGAGTTTTTACGCACCGAAGCAAGAAATCGACAAAAAAAATTTTGATGCAACACAGTAATGTATGACTTATCTCCCTAGACAGCCACTGAGGTGTATAAAAATTATTTCCCCCTCAGCGCAGAAAAACTATTACGTTGGGAGGTTCCGGCATTTGTGACGCATTTTTTAATTAAGAGTGAAAATATTTCAAAAGAATTTTTTGCGCTCCGAAGCTGTAAGCGTCACCTAAATTGATATTAGTTATTTTGGAAGAAGAGACGTGGACTTGCGTACCATTTCCCTTTTAAAAAGGGTTTGAGTTTTGATATATTATAGAGGAAGAAGTGTTCTTCGAGAGTTGGTGAACCGTTTTGGAATATATCTCTGTAGGTGTAGCATGGAAACTTTGGATGTCAAGCGAGAGATAGCGTGCTCAAAAAACCGTTGAAATTGGTTGAGTGGTTCAAGCTATAGGGTCCAGAGAGAGAGCCTAATTCATGCCACTCGAATGTACTCGATAGGACGTCATTTTTGATGAATATTTCATTCAGCAAACGATAAAGAGAATTGCTCCGAAAAACAAAGTTGATGTGACAATTTTTGCAAAGGTCGAGCCCTCCTCGATCTTGCGAATTTTTCGAAATTTTTTTTTCGCAAATTCAAAATTTCATTCGAAAGTTAACATTTTCTCTGTGGCATATGGAATCGTTCGTCAATCAGGGGTTATGAAATGTAGACCTCAAACCGAAAGTTACTTATGGTCCGTAAATTTTGATTACAGCATTTCTTGGAAGAGCTTGAAAGAGATTCTCAATCCCATTGTCCATGGGTGGGAAAAACAACAGCTCGGAACTAGCCATTAGACAAACAGTGACAGCTACTACTAAAAAGGTAAGGAAAAATTTTACGTCTGTTACGCGTGTCAAGGGAGCTAACAACAATAAAGATTCATCATTGCGCGACTTTATACACAAATAACTATTTTTTTTATTTTAATTACAAATGAATATCTTGTCATCGTTTATATCATAACGAGTTCTTCACTTGCTGGTGGTTCTACAATTGTATCATAATATAACAAATACATAATTATGAGGACAATACAGGTTCTCTCTCAGTAATCATCATTCAAACATCTTTTTATTAAATTACATTTTATTGTCACAATCATTATTTATACGTCTGCTGCACTTCACAAGCTCGTACGAAGTAAACGGGTTTTAGTGACTAGACGCGACATAGTCACAGTTATGCAAAACGTTTCGAGTTATTTTTAGGGAAACTTCAAACTCTCTCTGTCTCTCAATTCAATGAAATAAAAATTGTTAATCGTCAAAATGTGACGATTCATTCAATCAGTTCATCTGTAAAGCGTGAAATCAGAAAGTTTACGGGTCTCACTCAAGTGCAATGTTGAAACATGACTCTGTTAAGTCACACGATTAAACAGGGAATTACAATTAAACAACAACGAAAGTCCAATTAAGGTAAATTGGTATCGCAGTAGGACAATATGTGTCTTATTGACCGAGTCTCATTTCAAATCAAGTTATTGCTTCCGTTATTAATCTTTTTAATGTTAAATAAGTCGATGGACTTTCGTTGTTTTATTACTGTAAGCGAAAAGAGGAGAAAAGAAACAAAACTTGGAACGTTATTAAAGGTCAACAAAAGTCTATTTTTCGACAAAAGCACGAGATGTAATTTTGAACACGTCCACAAAGTGATTGGAGTTACAAAAGTTTGTTGAATTCCGCACAAAAGCCATTTTTCAATTTTACTAAGGTTCGGAACAGGTCAGGTACACTTAAGACCTGGCCTAAAACACCTTACAACCTGTGGCCTGAGTATGAAACATGAAAATATACTGTACTCTTTGTTATGGCAACATCAGGTCAAGAATAAGTGGATGGAGCTTATCCTGCATCCAAATCATTTGTGACTATCAAATCGGCTGGACAAGACAAAATAGTCCCCATTATGCTTCAAAACTGCATTCACATAATTTTAGACATACTTTACGAGCTTTTAGCTATTAGCCAGCATTAACTTTATATACATACCACTAGCTTGGAAAGGAGTTAGGGTAGTATTGGAATGTGGAACATAATGGTCAAAGAAGAGCCTTGTATTGAAATACCCTGCGATTTCATCACCCCTACGTACCGTTTCGATAATAGATTTAACGTAACCTTCCCCACTAGGGAAGACTGGTCTAATAATTCAACCATCACAGCTCAAGACGACCACACGTGGATCTCAGATGGATCAAAATTCAAAGTAGCAGCCGGTGCTGGCATCTACAACTCTGCGACTCAAACTTCCATCTCTTTCAACCTAGGGAAGCACATGTCTATTTTCCCAGCTGAAGTATTTGGAATCGCACGATGCTCTAAAATAATGCTAGACAACAACATCACAAATTCCAACATTTTTATTTGTTCAGACAGTCAAAGAGCACTGGATAGCATTAAGTCATACAAAATCTACTCGTCATTAGTTCTTGATTGCAGAGAGAAAGCACACATGTTAGCTCAGAACAACAATCTCACTCTGACCTGGGTCCCAGGCCACAATAATATCGAGGGTAATGAAGTAGCTGACAAAATGAAGTAGCTGACAAAATGAAGTAGCTGGCAAAATCGGGGCGATGAATGAATTTATAGGCCCGGAACCATTCATCAAAGTCCCTCCATCGGTTGCCAAAAGCTATATCGCAGAATGGAAAATCAAAACGTTTCAAAAACACTGGAAATCTATCAAGCATACCGCCAAAGTACATTAGATTACCTTAATCGTACCAACAGAATTTAGGTAATCACATGTGTGTGGGACTTCGGTCCACCCACTCCAATCTAATCTAATCCAGGGTAGCATTCATCCCTAAACTAGGTCAAACTGCGTACACAAGACCGAAAGCCTTTCGCTCTATTAGTCTAACATCGTTTATGCTAAAGCAATTGGATATTTGAGAGACGGAATTCTCCGGAAATTTCCTATTCACCAATGCCTATCAGCCCTGCAAATCAACGGAAAGTGCATTACATCAAATCGTCAACAGAGTTGAAAAAGCCTTTATGTAACAATTCCGCATTGGGGGCTTCATCGATCTGCCAAACGCGTTCAGCAACATTAAATTTATATCCATCACATATGAATATGAATACATATATATACAGCAACAATGCGACCAAAAATTTCATGCGCCGCATTTATTTGGTAGCCCCGCTGCCACGTTCATTCAAAAGCAATTAAGAAATATTTAAAAGTTAGCCTTAATATGTACCACCGGAGCAATGAAAACCACACCGACAGCTGTGTTAGAAACGCTTCTGAATATCGAACCGCTACGCATATACATAAAATCGGTGGCCAGAACTACTTGTGCGAGATTGAAACCTACTAATCGAAGCCAACTATGGTCATGTTAGTGTCTAGGGACCGGATGACGCCAGTGATTGACTTCACAAGGCGGTTAGAATCGGTATTTTCAAGTAGAGAGGGGTGGCTAGATAGATGGCCACCCTATCTGTGTGGAAGGGCAAAAGTTGGATTTACTTACGGATCCAAGGCAGTCGAAGGGGCAGGGGCTGAAACATACGATCTGGATGCTATGCAGGGTAATAGGTTCCACTTAGTTGGAACCACCAGTGTTCTGCAGTCTGAAGCTTTAGCGCTACTTATGGGAGCTGGAGAGGCACTGCCAATGGGGACGCAGGGAGAGGACGTCCTTATCCTTTCGGATAGTAAGGAAGTGATCAGGGCACTCGCATCGTCCGTGATGACCAATAGACTGATCAAAGATTGCAAGGAGTATCTGAACGAAGTGGGATCGCACAATGAGATCACGCTGTAGAGGGGTGCCTGGGCACTCTGGTGTGGAGGGAAATGAAAGGGCGGATGAACTTGCGGAAATAGGCTCCACGACTATTTCAATTGGAGCCAAACCCTAGCTGCCAATACCCAAGTCGTTGTGTGCGCAAGCGCTATGGCGGAGGTGCCGACACGAAGCGCTTTTCCCCGAGGCCTGACGCGAAATGAGATGGACCGGTGTCGCATAAGGAAAGTTGTGAGAGCGATCACTGGACATTGCGGGTTGAATCGGCATATGAGCAAGTTGAGGCTTGCGGATCGGGAGAAGAAACGGGTATACACTTGATTTGTGAATGCCCAAAGTGATTTAAATAATGAACGGTAAGGAAACAAAGGATCTGTGTTTCAAGATCGTCCAAGCGATCGTCCCAAACTGATAAATCTATAAATGGTCATGCTAGATTGTGGCACACAATGGTCAAGGAGTCACCGTACATTGAAATGCCCTGTGGCAACATTACTCCGACGTACCGTTTTAACAACCGTTCCAGCCCACGCAGATCACACGTGATTCCCAAATGCATCAAAACTCAAAAATGCTGCTTCTCAAGTCTCCAAGTCTTTTTCCTTAGGCGCCTTCACGTCCATCTTTTCATCTGAAGTTTATGGCATCACACAGTGTTGTAATGTGATGCAAGATAGCAACATTACTAATTCTAATATCTTCATTTGTTCCGATAGTCATAGTGTGCTAGAGAGCATTGGTTCATATAAAATCTACCCGTCATTAGTTCTAGAGTGTAGAGAGAAAGCACAATTATTAGCCCATAGCAACTCACTCACACTAACTTGGGTTCCAGGTCACAGCGGTACTGAAAGTAGTGATTTAGCCGGGAGCATCAAATGAATTTACAGGCAGCATTCAAAAATCAGCAGAGCACTTCCTTTGCAAATGCCCCGCATATGTCTCAGCAAGAGTCAAAACTATCGGTGCGTACAGTCTGCCACACAACATCATATGGAGCATACAGCCCAAATACATTTTGGACTACCTTAATCGCACTAGAAGAATTTAGGTAATCGACTGTAGGTATGCACAAAAGACCCACTGGAGGCTTTGGTGCAGGACTGCTGTCTACACACTTTAACCTAACCTCATCCTGCACCTAAGCCTCAAATTGGTCTGTTGTGCATTGGGGACAAGATGATGTTCAGGTAAGGTCACCGTTTTCTGACCTGTTGCGAGCCTTAAATTTTGCAGCATTAACGAGATCTAGCGTAAAAATAAATGGAAAAAGAAGTTAAAGGAGAAAAGAACCGAGAAAAGAACTGAAGATAAAAATTTCCTGCTTAGTGAATCTGATGACATTTTCATCACTCGAACCACGAAAATCGTAATTTTCACTTCCCAAATGGGAGCCGAAAATGAAAAAATGCAGACCTCAGTAAGCCAAGAGATGCAATAGTTATTTACGTACGAAGTTGCGGCGCAGGCAGCAACTCTAGCACAGGGTTGAATTTTTATACTTCCATCCCTTGTGATTCAAATAACTATTTCATCGGGGTCTATGGTGTAAGAATATTCTCCTATGTACTCTAGCATTGGAAACGGTCGAAAGGATATTCCACACGAATTAGGAAAACAGAAATTAGGAAAAACAAAAATTGCGAAAATAAATTAGGGAACCGAAAATTAGGAAAAAAATTATTTGCCAAAAAAAAAGGAAAAACTAAAATTAGGAAAAACAAAAATTAGGAACGAATTAAATTAGGAAAAACCAAAATTAGGAATCAGGCAATCAGGAAAAACCAAAAGCAGAAAAATAATTTTTGAGAGAATGCGCCGCAGACCGTGAAAATCTTTAAAAAAAGCGGGGTCGAGGGGCGGCAGGGTCAAGGAAGAAATATCCCCCTAGCGGGGTTTGTGGCAGAGCCCCATGAACGGAAGGCAGCCTGCAGGACGTTAGTAGCTCGCCGCAGGCGCAGGGGTTTAGGGGGCAGAGTCCCCTACATACCAAAAATAAGATTGCGACCTCCTTAGGAATTGAAAACTTTGATGTTTTTCCTGATTTATTTCCTTACTGATTTTCGTTTTTCCTAATTTTGGTTTTTCCTAAATTTAGTATTTCCTGATTTTTGTTTTTCCTTATTTTAGGTTCCTGATTATCGTTTCCTGATTTTCATTTTCTGGTTTTAGGTTCCTGATTTCTTGATTCCTGATTTTTGCTTTCCTAATTCAGGTGGACATTCGAATCTAATGGCATTTCCATCAGGGCCTATGGTGTAATTTATTTTAAACGTGGGACATTTTCGTACGTCTAGTAAGATGCAGATTTTAAATCGCAAAACACCAAAGTGTGAAATATCGCCAAGAGATTAAACATTAGGGATTGTACGCTTCAAATGACTCCATAATTGAACTTTCAAACGCAATTTCTCACAGCTTCGTATCACTGGTTTTAATAGCTTAACAATAAAGTCTAACAATTTAACTTAAAATTAAGCGCTAATTGAAATTGGTATACAAAATTCGTTCAATTACAGCCACGGAAACCAGCCATTGGGAGGAGCTTCTGTATTTTCTTTAGAATTGCGCGATATAAAGGAAATGACAGCTACCAGTCCTAAGACAACAGTGGACAATCCCAATAAAACGAAAAATAAAATTCTCTCCCGCTTCGTCCAATTTCGACAACGTAATGGCTCTGAACATATCCAGTATTGCTCCCGGTAAACTCTACACGAAAAAAGTGGTTTCATTGGGAAAACTTCTTGAATGGAGATCAGAAGAATCTTACCCTCCGACACTTGGTGTGCTACCATCCCGATTGATGCTACTCTGGGAATTGCCGTTGTATCCTTGATTTATGTGACTATCACGTAACGTCGGCGGTGATCGGTTTGTGGATGGCTTGTAGATCCTATCATCCGCAAATTGAACGTGTGTCGCATTGTTATAGTTTGATCGGTGTGAATTGTACGAATGGGGCTCATGTTCAGAGATTGCATCTAAAGACGGATGTTTGCTGACGTGAGTTTTTTCCATTGCGGTGATGTGGTTAACGTTCGTTGTGTCTACGTGGGATGATAACTAAAGTATACGGCTCTATGTGCAGCAAAATCTTCTATGACAACGCATTATCGGTGGATCTCTAAAATGTAAGAACATTTCGAAATTATCAAAACTTTCTTTACTTTATTGTGTCTATAAGCTGACGTGACATTCAAAATATTATATTTTTCTACGAATCATAGCCAAATCCATGTTTATGATTTATTTTTGTTGAAGAGAATTCCGAATTCATCGTTTTCTTTATCACGTGTGATTGTTATCATTTAGATTTACGTATTTGTGTGCGATATTATCATGTCATTTAATTAACGACACGGCATATGTGTTTCTCGTTTATGGTTCTAAATTATCAGTTGAATGATTCACATCTTTACATGGAATTTTGAAATCTACAGTTGCGTCAATTTAACCTTCGGCACATTATACCCATGCGCCCAAGTCATAGTGAAACCGAAGAAAGCTTTGTTCACGATAAATCATGTGTAATTTTAGAAAATCGAGAAGAAAACATGTGAAGGGACCCGTACGTATCAGAATAGATGCTGCAAACAGAGTTGATGTTACGAAAAGTCTCGGACGTATATATTGCCCTAACTCTTAAGTATGTGCAATTACGTCCTCAAGAAACGGCGCAGAAAATCTTTCCAAGCCCGAATAGTGGCCCCAAATAGTGCGCACGGTTTTTAGGGGGGAGGAAGGTTTGAGAAAAGCGTACGCTTCATGCAATCTGAATTTTTTTCCATATACTATTGCCGTGCAAGGGAGGAGGGAGGGGTCTAAAATCCGTCTTTTTTAGCGTACGCACTATTTGAATGGCCCCTTAAAATAAGCCCAGAATTTAGAACCGACATAGAGTGCTTAGCAGAGGCATCTGATCCATACCTCCATGGACAAAAGTGTTCGCCTCCTTTTTTTCTATAACACTTCTCAAAAAACCTCATTATCAAAGGAATATTTACGAAAAAACAATAAATATCGTGTTGGTCGCGTAGTATGAGTAGGGCCCACACTAAGGACTCTATAGCCCGAACCACTCGACAGATTTTCACTAATTTCATTTTGGTGATTTTCTGATGTCAATATCTTTCATTCAAAACCTTGAAGAGCGATTTCTGTTCTAATTTCGCGGAGACATATATCAAAAAGTTCTACCGACCTTCAAAAAACCACGTTTTTCACCACTTTTTCGACCGTAACTTCCAAAGTTTTTAGCCGATTTTGCCCAAATTGAATCTTGTGATCAAGTTTTTGATTATCTTTCAGAAAAAAAAGATTTACCCGATTTATGTAGAAAAAACACGTTGGGCCCTAGTAGATACTTCGTTTTAGGGCCCTGGCTAAGTCCAAAAGCACAAAAACATTTCTCCATAAGTTGTGAGGCATGTCCAGGCCTTTCAAACAAAAAATGTTTCATGAAAATCGAAGAAAATTTACTCGAGTTATGTACAAAAGACCGAAAACCACTTAAACGGAACTAGCTCATTGGCCCTTGGACCGACAGTGCCCAGGTTCAATCCCATTCCCATAAAAGATTTTTCGATTACAAGGAAAAAAAAGTTTTTGAAAATCGGTTGGGTTTTACTCGAGTTATCGTGTTGACAGACGGACGGACGGACATTTTTTTTATTGCTGATTCGTCATCTAAAGACCAGGATCGGTGCTCCCCTCCCCCCCCCCACTCCCGGGTCGAAATTCGACTGGTTACAAACGTCGTGGTATATGCAATAGACCCCTTTTCGAAGAACTTCGTTCTTTGTTCGGGTCTTAAAATATGGAAACGTCAAAGTACGAAAGCTTTAAAATCCAGAAGACTCAAAATAAGGAAGCCTCCAAATCCCGAATGTAGTTAAAACTCCGTATTTTTTCAGGATTTTCTTAAAATATTCTCATAAAATTGAATAAAGAGCGCAACGCAAAAAGCGATGGGCAAATGATACGATCAAAATTTCATACTGTTTGTGACACTTCAGTATTTTGAGGCTTTGCACAAGAGATGTGAAAATCGTCAACCAGAGGCGATGCCGAGGTCCTCAACATAGCAAAATTCCGCTAAAGGCACAAGATAGGAACAAAATTTTATGTACTGCCTGCCGATAAAAAACTTAGACAAAATCAGCGAAGATTCGCCGAAAAAATCTAAATAGCGACAAAAATAAACAAAAGATTTTAGGCGATTGTTTTGTTGAATTTTGTCACTAATTCGAATTTTTCGGCGAAATTCGTTGAAAATCTTCGCTGATTTTCTCTAAGTTTTTTCTACTTATGACGGCAGTACAGTGGGATCTTCATTTTTTACAAAAGTCAATTGTGAACTTCATACAATTTTGATAATTTTCTCTCCATTTATAACCTTTCATGAAAAATTCGCTCTTATGGCTGTGGTGGTTAAAAAAGGCTTCTGTTTGTTGCAATTTTACTCCATGAAAATGTTCTACGAGACTATGAAATAAGGAGTTCACGCAGTAGACTGGTCCTTTTTCTAGTGCATGAACTTCTTATGTCACCGTCGCGTAGAGCATTTTCATGGAGAAAAATTGCAAAAAGTAGAGGTCTGCATATTAAGCTGGGCAGCCTGGTGCCAAAAAATTTTCTATGGCAATGTTGGAGTGGGGAACGAGGACATTACTGTGCACAATGTTCCAACTCGGCACCAGGCTGCCTACTTGGGACGTTTAAGTAGCCATAAAGAACGCAGCCTCGTGCCGAAAATCTGTTAATGTCATCGTAACGGCAGTAACAAATACTATACGTGATATAAATTTCAACACGGCACCAGGCTGCCTACTTAAGATATTCTACTGTGAATGTAGAGGGCAGCAGCAGTCTGGTGCCAAGTTGAAATTTATGTGACGCACAGTAATTGTTACTGCCGTTACAATGAGTTTAACTGATTTTCGGCACCAGGCTGCCTTCTTAAAGGCTACTCATACTCTTTTAAGTACGCAGTCTGGTGCCGAATCGGGACCTAGTGCACATTAATGTACTCGTTTCGTCATCCAACATTACCATAGGAACTTTTTTGGCACCAAGCTGCCTTCTAAAATCGACCAGTGCAACCCCACCTTATCGATCTACAAAATGCTAAATTTCCTAAAGTCAGTCGTCAAAACTGTTACGTAATCAACTATTTCGTTACACATTCGCTAAATCAGCTTCTTTTAACTAGTGCGGGAATATTGTGGTTCCGAAGTCACTTAGGAAAAATTCCTACCTTCTGTGAAAATACTTTTTAAACTGAATTGCTTCTAGAACACCGCCGTAAGAAAAAAAAACTTAGAGAAAAAAAGTTAAGATCTTCAACGAAATTCACTGAAAAAATAAAATTAACGACAAAATTAAACAAATGATTATCATCGATTGTGTGAAGGTATCACAGTGGTCCATATTCGAAAATAAAAGGGAAGCAAAACTGTTCGAAAAACAATAAAGTGTATGGGAGTCTGTTCGTTTTAGGAAAAGAATGCATCGGAAAATCGACCTTTTCGTGAAATAAGTGGGTATTTATGGATGCTCAGATTTTGGTGAGGCAATCTGTTAGTATTCAATAATGTTTTGGCAAAAGGAGAACCGCGGAGAACGTGTGAGGTAGTGGGAAAAGTTAGATCGTCGTCGTATGCTGCTTTTAAAATTTCTTGGACTGTAAAGTTGTAGTAATAATAAGCGTGCGATGAGTTTGTTTGAATGCTCATTTTGACAGAAATAAAATAATTTTGCTAAGATGAGCTTTCAAACAAACCTTACGCTCTAATTTATTCTCATCACACACTAAAATAAACTACTTCTTAACACTCCGACAATTTTGCATAAGTTACCATAACCTATGTTTGGTTCACCATTTGTTATAAATTTTTCGCACAGGAGAAATGTTGGTTGGATCATCAATTTTCACATCTCAACAGCTAAAAATGATTTTATCAGCGAGATTCCGCTTTCTTGAGCATATTTAATTTGTTGTTCATCAAAATTTTTTCTAGTGTGGTGATCAAACCAACAATTCCGCCGTGCGAAAAATTTAAAACGAATTGTGAACTAAGCAAAGGTTATAGTAACGTTAAATTGTTGGAGTGTCACAGTCCAAGAAATTTCAAAAGCAGCATATATGAAGACAAATCAACTTAACCACTACCTTTCACATGCACAAATTTAGATGTGGACACGAAATTTGCTCGCATACTGCGCATAAACGGGTTTTCGTTACGTTTGGTTCACTTCGCCTTTAAAGTTTATGGGATAATTTGCACTAACATTCAATGTCCTAGTTTATGCCCAGGAGGATGAAAAAAGACGTAAAATAAAATGATTTTCGCGCAGACGGACAAAAAACGTCAGATTTCCTCACAATATTGAGACCGTAAAGTAGGCTTGTTCGGTACACTTTTGAACAATAACTTTTTTTGCCACCTGTCGTTTTCGACCCAGGACCGAAAAGTCTATTTTGCCCAGTTGAATTTACTGACTTCAATCAACTATCGTAACTGAATGAAAACATCACATCAATTGCAATAATAATGCCTGAAACTAAGTTCTCACATAATTATTTCCGAATTCACTTCACTTTTGATACAATTTCGGTCATCGTATCGATTATTTTTCACATCGAAAACAACTGCTATGAAAAATAGGATGAAGAATAAGGAACAAACTGTCGCAGTGTCCTATGATGAAAATGCAAATTCTGTATTAAAGCTTGTTGAGTGTTTTGTTCGGAATCTGACTTTTTGTCCGTCTGCGCGAAAAATAGTATACATCACTCGGAGCTAAAACGGTACTGATTTAGACCACGGTGTTGAAAAGTCGACCTTTTCACCACCTGGGTCTAAATACACCGTTTTAGCTCCTTGTGATGTAATGTACTATTTCATGTCGCAATATGAAGGGTCATCCGATGATCTCTAAGAAAGTATCTTTCGGTCTGAAGCCCCGTTTTTAGCGCAGATTAAAGAGCTACAAATTTCATCATGAGGAAACAATTCTTCATTTTTGTGTGATTTGATATGGAATGACTCACTTAGGAGAGGCCTCTGACCCATTTTCCCATGGAAAAAAAAGTTCGCCTCTTTTTTCTCTACAGCACTGTACTAAAAACCTAATCACTGAAGGAATATTCACGAAAAAACACCAAATATTGTGTAGGGTCGCGTAGCTTGAGTTTAGCTCACACTAAGGACAGTACAGCCCGAACCACTTAACATATTTTCACTAATTTGATTTTCGTGATTTTCTGATGTTCACATCTTTCATTCAAAACCTTGAAGAGCGATTTCCGTTCTAATTTCGCAGGTATATAAGTGAAAAATGGTCACCAGCCTTCAAAAAACCACGTTTTTGACCACTTTTTCGACCGTTTTCAAAAGTTTTCCACCGGTTTCGCCCAAATTCGATCTCGATTTCAGGAAAAAGAAAGAGTTTGAAAATCGAATAAGATTTACCCGATTTTATTTGTCCAGAAACTCAAAATTTAAAAAGTTTCTTCCATAAATTGTTAGGCGTGCTCAGATCTTTCAAACAAAAAAAATTTTTGAAAATCGGAAAAGATTTACTCGAAAGGCCAAAAACCACTTGAACGGCCCTAGCTCGGCGACCCTTGTTTTGAAAAATTTTTTGAAAATCGGTCAAGTTTTACTCAAGTAATCGCTGTGACAGAAGAGCGAACGGACTTTTTTTTATTGCTGATTCGTCATCTAAGGACCATCATCGATGCTCCTACTCCCGGGGTGGTTACAAACGTCGTGGTAAACGCATAAGCTTCGGAAAAGGAAGAGTTTCATTCTTCGCACCGGTCTAAACAATAAATTTTAACGACACTGTTCAATTTGAAATGCGAAATGCATTGAAATGTTAATGACAATATCCCAATTAACCAAATTCTTCCGCGGAAATTCCTTCGGGCAAAGAACAATGAAGGCTTCCGAAAGCTGCCTAAAGCTTTCAATGTTCAAAGTTCCATGTTTAAAGTTCAATGTCCGAACGACTTTCCGCGGAAGAATTTGGGTAATTGGGATATGACGATTTCAAAGTTTCCGGCGCTGTGTTGTGTCCAAATCGAAAATGCAGCATCAGGCAGAAAGATGGGACACGCAGGACCTGAAGAATCAATTCGGGGAAGTAGAGATGCCAAGTGACCAGATCGAAGCCGTATTCCGATTCGATAGAGGTTTTGAGGTAGTTCTGCCGAGCAGGCAAGAATGGGTAGTAGGAAAATTTCCTGTAGAGAGAGACCTGACAATGTACACTGATGGGTCGAGGACTGACGAAGGCGCGGGAGCAGGCATATACTGTGAGGAATTGAATATTAATGTATCAATCGCTCTAGGAATCTATGCAACTGTGTCTCAGTCAGAAACTCTAGCCATAAGTGAAAGTTGTCGCATACTGACAGAAAAGCAGGTGCGAGATAAAAGAATAAATATTTGCTCGGACAGTGAGTCGTCGATCAAAGCTATCTCCTCTTGCAAATTTTCAGCGAAAACGGTACTCTACTGTCGAGATAGCCTGAAAACCTTATCAAGAGATAATCTTATCTCCTTGATCTGGGTTCCGGGTCACTCAGACGTATTAGGGAACGAGAGAGCCGACGAATTTGCAAGACAGGGAAGCAGCTACCGACTTATTGGCGCTGAGCCGACACTAGGTATTTACGCTGGATGCGTTAAAGAGCTACTCAAAAGAGAAGCCGAAGAAATGCACCAACGTAGATGGAAAAGGCTGCACAATTACAGGCAAGCAAAGGAATTTTTGTTGGGCCGCAACTTAAGGACCACCAGATTCCTGCTAAGCCTGAATAAAGGCGGAATCAGGCGATTGATAGGAATGCTGACGGGGCACAACTCATTAGGATACCATCTCAACAAGATGGGGCTTAATGATGATCCAAACTGCAGAAGGTGTAGCGACATACCTCAAACATCGAAGCATTTCCTATGCCATTGCCCGACTTTGGCAAGCCTATAAGGACGAAATATTTAGGGGACTTTTACCTCACCATAGAAGAGTTTAGAAGAGTTCCACTGACTAATGTTTTAGCTTTTATCACAGACAGTGGCTGGCTGAACCCACCAACGACGCAGCAAAAGTGTCAGTGATAGATGGAAACACATAAAAAATACAACACCTCACCCACAACACACAATAGAACCAGATAATTCTCCTCACGATTCACCACAACAACGCCATAAACCAAAAAACAGAAGACGGCCTAAGTGCTTATTTTAGTTCTAAAGAATTCTTTTTGTATTTAGGGCTGAAATGGTTTTCATAATAAATCAATCAAAGCCGAAAATAAGTGCAAATGGGCAACATATTGATACTCGAAGAGCTGACATGAATTATACGTAGACATTCGGGATTTAAAAAAAGATTGATTTCGTTAAGATTCTTGTAGACACTAAAGGCGTACTGGATTCCACAAAGACTTATGTATTTTAGTGTTTCAGAAGCTTCAGCTTCTACAGCTTCAATTTCTTCCCATTTCAATTCACCCCATTTAACGGTAATATTTGGGGAAAAGTTCCAGACGGACAGATGAACTGAACACACAAAGCAGCTGCTGTTACATAATGTCCAGAAAAATCGAAGGTGAAACAAGTCCCAATGATTTAGATTCTTTATGATCGTGATATTATCTAGTCATTACAGTTACAAGTTAAAAAAAAGTTAGGAACGTCAACGTGGAGAAGGTCTAAATGACTCACCTCTTCATTTCAAGCTCCCACCTTGCTGTTTTCAGAAACTTTACGAAGCTGCGATATATCGGGGTCATAAAAGTGGGATTAGATGAGTCATTCGATTTTACACCATCACTGACGCTCATAATCAAAGTAAGAAATTGAAAATTCTAACTAAATGTTTAAAATATTTTTTAGTCGAAGGGAAATTCGAACTTACGCTCTATGAAAATTGAAATGCTCACGTTCACATCTCCGATCACAAAATAAATATTTATAGTAAAAACGTTACTATTTGAAGGTTGATTATGGAAACAGAAGAAACAATAAAAACTTATCGATTTATTTACGAAACGGCACAGGTGCGAGATTTGAAAAAGTTTAAAATTAGGTGATCGAATGTGTCTAGATAAATCATCAGATTTACTATTCGTTTGAAGCACCCACTTATCAGCTCAATTATTCGCGACAACTGATTGACAATAATTTAAAAATATTAGTCACCTATATTTATGATCGAAATGGTACACTGAACATTCGATTCAGCTGTTCGTTTTTAAGCTGGTCAAAAACTACGATTTTAATTCAACGGTACACTTGCGTTGGTATAAACACAAACTCTTTGAATGCTCAGAGATATGTTTTAAAAAAATAATTGAGGAGTCGGTCGCTTGTTTTCTTTATCACTGTAAAAATACAATTTAATAATTTTGTTTTGGAGCGGCGTGTTATCTCTTCAGTGATGCGCGTTGAACATATGAAAATACATTGAATTGTTCACATGTTTTTGATTTCCATACCAATTTATAGACATAGAGAATTAATACAATTATGTGATAGCAGCGTCAAATGTGTGCGAGGAGGTACGGTTGAAGTGGTTGTTATAATTGTCTTGATAAGAAGTGTTTTATGTATGTGGGAAATAGAAAATGAATTCGGCAAAGGTTCCCTTGAATTCGTTTTCACGTATGCGGATGCGGATTGAACTTCAAGGGGTGGACGGGTTCCAGACGAACACACTTGTATTCCCAAGAAATTCTTACAAAAGTACATCCAATGAAATATTCATTATATAGAATCTGACGCAACATCCCAACAAGAAAAAGGACAAAAAAACTCCAGTGAAATAGACCCAAATAAATGACTGAACTGTTTGGCACTGCCAACCCACACTCATGCAGAGGACTTTTTAGATAAGTCCCAGCCAATAAAACTGATTTTGTTGCAGGCAGTGTCAAACTTATGGAAATTTTTACTTTACTTTACTTTAACTGGTAACAGTAAACAGCCAATTGAGTTGATTATGAAATAACATTTTTAGAGGATGGAGTATTTTGATACAAAAATTTTTCTGGTTATTTTGTGGTAAGTTATTTTGTCCGGGGCTTTTTTCCCCAGAAGTTTTTTGTCCGACACCCGGAGCAGCATAACATACAGCTAGAGTGCAGGTTGACATGAAAAGAGTGTTCACATGTTTAGATTTCAGGTCACTGCAATTTGCTTTTAGTAATTCACATTCTGGTCGTAATAGGTTGATCTTTAACTTGACGGAATACTCCACCTCTCGTGTAATTAAATAAATAGACGGCGTGTAAGAGTGCAGAGCTTGAGGTCTATATATTCTAACCAGAGCTAAAAAACAAGCTAAATGGATTCCCCTCCAAATGGCGCCTCCCTCTTTGGTAATTTTTAACAGGAGATAAGCAACACTCCATAATATGGTTCTATAACAGAAGACGAATATTACGAGTTACAGTCACAGAAAAGAGAAAACCGACAAGTTTCTGACTTACCATTCAAATTTACCATACAAATCAGAAACTTGTCGCTTTTCACTTTTCTTCCGTGACTGTAGGTTGTGCCTAGAGGTGTGCGGGCCCGGGCACGCCCGATTTCTCGGCTCGTTCACAAGCCCTATACCGGACACGGGCATCATTATTTCGAAAACAGGCGAAAAGTGATGCACAACTTGTACCCTGCTGTATAAAAACCATTTTGACTCCAGATATTTTCTGCCAGTGACAGATCTCAAGGAGCAAAAGATTGTAATGGATTCTTATCGGTCTAAGATCGATAGTTCTGACCATTCTTATAAGTTTGTTATGTTACTCACTCACTAGTCATAAAAACAACTTCTAGCACCAGGCTGCAAGGTCCTGCTCGAGAAAACTTTCGTTTAGAACAAAGATTGGTTGCTGGCTGCGAAACCAATGGTTACCTCACACGTATACACTCTAAGTATGTACAAATTGCGAAATAAACATTTTATCAAAGTGTCAGTGCGTTACAAATAAAGTCTTCTTTATCACTCAAACATAAAACCTTCGATACTTTGTTTCTTAGTGGAAATAATCAATCATTCTTCGGAAGCATTTGAATCGGTTTGCTGTTCATATCGTGAGTTTCACTTTTCTATCAACAACTTACATACTTAACGAATTAATTTTAAATTCGCCAATTTTGTTGTTCAGGAAAAAATCTACGACTAATTCTTACAATTTATAAAATGTAGCAAAGATACACCGTTGCATCGCTACAGTTTAGAGTATACGTGCTGTATAATAAATATCATTAACCTTTTTCAATAGGATGACAAATAACAAGTCGATAACGACTTCGTTTGTAGGACGAGGTCAATTAGAGCAGATGCACCATTTTTTTTAGCATAACATAAACATAATACACCCCAGGCAGCAAAAAGAGGATAGGAGAAGGATCTTTTACTAAATTTGATGTCTCTATTAGTTCAAATGAGTTAAACAAATTTTTGTTTCATAACAATTTTAGAAAATCTTACATTCTTCGGAAGAGAATAATATTACTAAATGAATTATGAAGCATACCGGAAAATTGTACGTTTTCTGTGCGAGCCAAGCGGCTATCCTCGTCTCAGTCAGACATGACGTCACTATGACGCACAAATGTAAATGTCTAATAGTTACATAGGCAGCGGCGCCATTGCGAAAATAGCATATTTCAACATACCCCAATACACACGAGATGTGTACGTACGCGCGGGCGAAGCCCAAGCGAAAAGTACACATCTCGTGTGTATTGGGGTATTTTGAAAGATATTTTTCTGTAATAGTGAGAGTGTGTTGTTGCACATATCGTGGAAAGCAACTTTTCGTCCCAAGTGATGGGAAAATATTTTCCGTCACAGACAATACACTCTCACGTCTACAGAAAAATTTGTTTCTTGTGCGACATAATTCATAATTTGTCTGGCTGGGATCGCTTATGTGGGGCGATATAATATGTGTATCTAGTACAAGCGTAATCTGTGAGGGACTAGTTGGGTTAACATGTTGACGAAATTTATTGCTTATCAATTTCTCTATCGCCCCTAACGTACACCCAAAAAATGGAATTCCGTATGTATACAACTCATTTTTACGACCGACTTCGTGTACATCTGTAATGTATAATAACACAGCATCTAGAATGTACATTGTTCTTGTCCAATGAACGATTCACTTTTACAATGTACGTCCAGCTAAACCAAACCATTACACTATGTACAAGAAGTGGCATGTATACGTATACATTATGAACAAGTACAACGTACAACATAATTTTTTTAGGAGTGACATGTACAATGTACACATCCATTGTATAATGAACAAGTAGTATGTATAATGTACAAAGGGAAGACTAAACTTAGCAAAATGTAAGTTAATGATTTTAGGAGATAGAAAGAGAAATAACGTTATTGGGAGCCCCCTTAATTACAGATGGCATAAGTGAAGAAATCCAAACAAAGATCAATCTTATGGTCGAGCGGTTAAAGGAGCTGAACTCTTTTTTTCTGCTACGTAATTCTCTTTCTATTCCCAAGCTCGATTTCTTGCTCCGCTCATCCCCTTGTTGGCTTTCGATGGAAGATCTTCAGAAATACAATTACTAATTACAATCCGCAATTGAACGTATAATGAATTGCAGTCTTAACAATGATGCGTGGAGGCAATCAACACTTCCAGTTAATTATGGTGGCATTGGTCTCAGAGACGTCACAAACCTCTGTTACTCCAGTTTTTTGGGATCAGTACACTCGGTTATGGATTTATTGAGCGCTATCTTACCGTCATACGTGAACACATCAGCAGATTCATTCGTCACGGAAGCAACAAGGTTATGGCAAGAACTGTAGCGTACGGATCCTCCATCTTTTCCAGCGAGTAAATTACAAGAAAACTGGGACAATAGCATCAGCTCTTATCTATAACATATCGACAACTCATAAAGACTGCAACATCAGATATAGGAAAAGCTAGAATCCTGGCGGCAGGAGCGAAAAATTCTGGGGCCTGGTTGAACGCATTTCCGATACCGTCGTTAGGAAATCTAATAGATGACCAATCTTTCAGAATTACTATGGGTCTTAGACTGGGAACCACTTTATGTCATCCTCATAGATGCAGATGTGGGGAAGTGGTAGACAAGTTTGGACTCCACGGTTCGGCCTGCAAAGGAAGTGCTGGCAGAAAAGCAACGATCTCATAAAACGTGCCTTGACGATGAGCGACATCCCATCAAGTAGAGAGCCATCTGGTTCCAACAGAAGCGACGGCAAGAGACCAGACGGCTTAACAATCATTCCTTGGAAGTGCGGTAAGCCGTTGATCTGGGACTTCACATGCGGTGACACATTCTGTAAAACATACCTGAAAGCAACATGTAAACCTCTTGGCGGTGCAGCAAAAAGTAAAGAAATTGTCAAGACGAAGAAGTACTCATCGTTAGCAGATCATTTCTACTTCGTTTCCGGTAGCTATTGAGCCTTTCGGTACCTGGGGTGACAAAGGAAAGAAATTAGTCGACGAAATAGGAAGAAAATAGGTGCGTAGAACTGCGGCAAGCGAGCCAAATCGTTTTTCATACAGAGAATCAACATAGCATTACCATGCGGAAACGCAGCGTTCATCCTAGGCACCATACCAGATAGTGACGAAAAATTAGACGCGGTATACTACATACTTTAAATCTATGTTTCATGTAACGTAAGGTTTTGATTTTCTTATTGTAAATAAAGTAACAAATGGGCGAACTCACGTGATGAACAAGTGTTATGTACAATGTACAACTGATGTATTTACGTGATGTATAAGAGTGATATGTACAATGTACAACGAAGTTTTTTTGTACAAAGGACACGTAAAAACCTTTTTGCATTAAAATTTTGTGAAAATAGAACGTACAGCTGAAGTGTTCAAGACCGGCTTGTACATTTTACAAATACATAGCATAATGTACGTTCTACATGTAAAATGTACATGCAAAGCGTTAAAAATAGCTTGTACTTGTACATTGTGTTTTTCCATATCATACCGATCTGATCTGATTAGCATAGTGCGCGATTTGTGTTTTGGCTTATAGATGATTTTTCAAAAATCTATAAAAGAATTCTTGAGAGTTAGAATGCAGGTCGGTATCCACTCTATAGAATAATCAGAACCTTCCATATTTCGACAAAACTCTACCCTATCCAATAATACAATTCACGTTTTAGGCCAAGTACAACTCACAATTCACGTATCACGACTCACCATTCACATAAAAACTTCAATTTTCTTTCTGTTTTCCATACAAATGGGGAAACGCCAAGTACAAATGGTGGGACAGTGTCATTTATGGGATGGAAATGTCAAACAATGAAAGGCTTCTCAAATGTAAATTGAGTTGCGTTTTTCCCAATTTGATTCGAAAATGAGTAACAACGTTCAGACGTACTGTAAAGTCTAACTTATACTTTGTAAACAAATCTTTTTCTTCTGAAGAGGTATACTTCTAATCATGTCTATCAATCACAACTATTTAGTATAATATGCGACGGCCACTTAAGTGCTAGCTTAATTCGATTAGAATGGTAATTGGCTTTCATTGATATGGTAAATAAAACAAATGTAACAAACAACAGTAAATTATTTACTTTACAATATACTTCTAAGTAGGTGAAGAGAGGAGCAAAGCCATTTTTTCGTTTTTCTTTATCGCGGACAGATGATGAGTTTCTTTTGAAAAAACTGCACCATAAAAATCGTTCTTTTTTTGTTCATTAGGAATTCCAATTCCTTAACATCAGTTGCATCTTTTTCATTTACCGCACTACACCGATCTGTTTAAAGAAAACTCAAGTTAATCGAGTGAAAATGATTCTCAATTGCAATCAGTTGTGCACTGTTCGCTAACGTAAACGGTTTATAAACTCGAACGGTCGAGATGATTTGCTTTGAAAAAATTCTTCTCGTCGTAGTTTTGCTAAGTTTTGTTGCAATTTCTAGTGAATTTAGTGTGAACTTTGACGAAAACACATATAACACTTATCGTAGATCTAGAAGTATTTTTGATGAATCCGCAAATTTTGAAGACCAATCTAGAACGTTAAAATGTGGATATAAGGTATAAAATGCCATGTAAATAAAATAAACATTGTTTTCTGCACTATTGTTTTCGAATATTCCAAAACTGCCTGCGAAAGACAATAAGATTTTGAAATTAATATAATTCGTTTAGTTTTCTTCACGATCATAGAGATCATCAATGGGATCAAAATTCTGTCAAAAGGTCAAAAATATTTGTGTCGTTACAGTTAATATATTTTATCAAAAAATAATCTAAAACAAAGCAGCGATAGCTACTTTATGTTTTCACTCTTCCTGTAATTCCGTCTGTCTGTGCACACCTTACTGCACCTAGCCGCACCTTAATGCATCTAGCTGCACCTTTTTTATAAGGGTGAGGAAATCTTCATAGACACCTGGTCGGGTCGGTGTAGTGTAGTGTTGGATTCCATTCTTCAATGACCTACAAAACTCCCTTCCTTACTCTCTCCATGCTTTCTTCTCCCCGGAACCGCCTCACAACATTACTTCGCACTTACTCTCTCAGATCAACTGGCAGTCTTCTTTGATCATCTCTCCACGCGCTTTGCACCTACTCATCGCAGTTAGCGTCGCGTCAGCGTTATGCATATGGGCATCGTCCCAGCTATGACACATACCGCTTCTAGGGATATAGTTCGGTATGCGCTTGCGACTCTTATTCTTGCCAGCCTTTGGGCTGCATTAAGCCTCCTCCGCTTCCTCTTCGTATCTAGCGCCTGTATCCACGCTGGTGCCCCTAAGCGCAATATCGATAGAGTGACGCTTGCTAGGAGCCTCCTTTTGCTGCTGCGCGGTAAACAGCTGTCTGACATTATTCTGGTCAGTCCTGCGGTGGCTTTCATTGCCTTTTCGCACGTCTTGTCTATTAAAATGACTATTAAAATTTCTGCGGTCGTCCAGCATAACTCAAAGGTACTTCAATTGGCGAATGGATGTGATTTCTTCCCCGTCAATGTTCAAAGCGATCCGCTCAGTTTTTTTTGCAGTTACTGACTAGCATGATCTCGGTTTTCGTGGGCCGGCTTCAGTTTTGTCGTTGTCATCCAGTTTTCGAAGTTTCTAACGTCTCCATCGTAACTACCTCCACCTCCATCTTCGACGTTCCGGATATCGTGAGGACCAAGTCGTCGGCAGCAGATAGGCTTTGGCTTAACGGTCTGTGGATGAGGAATTTTTCTGTAGGACATGGAAGAATAAGAAATGCAATAGCTGATCGTATTTTTGACATGCCTAGAGCAGAGCCGTAGCCAGACTGATATTGCAGGGGTGGCGCGCGCCCCCAAAGTTCACCAGTGTTATAAAAGTAAATAAGCTGTATCTATCGTATATGACAATGGAAAACTTTTATAAGGTGTTGTGAAGATTTCTGTCCGAAGTTCAACATTCGCACAAAGCAGTTGAACGTAGAAGCGTCTTGATATAAATTTTACTAAAATTGTTGATTTCTGAGCTTTCTATAATATTTTAAGTCGCGAGCGGAGCGAGCGAAATTGTTTGACTTTCATGGTTAGGCCATTTCAAAATTTTGGCATCAGATTAAGCCCAAAATACCTGTAATACCCGACTAGCGTAACATGAGACTTACAGACTTTCACAGTTTGGCTTGAATGTATGTAAATTTAGCTAAATTGTTGTGTGTTTCAACGGACTAATTCTAGTGACTTTTTCGTACAAACATACGTTTTCAAAAAAGTGAGTCTACAATTCTCTTCAAAAATACGTCACCTGAAAGCACCAATTATATTCTTTCAAGGCTTACGGATTAACGAGATTGATTTTTGTTTTTATTTGTTGAAGCGTTTCATTTAAGAAATATTTAGCCGCGCAGCGAAAATTTTTTTTATTTAATTATTCTAATATTTAATTCTATTTAATTATTGTCTAGCTCTTGTATTTCAATCTGAATATATGTGAAAAGTTAGCTGACTAAGAAAATTTCTTGAGAAGGTTGCAATATTTCTAAAGGGGGCGCAAACTTTTCTAGAGGGGGCGAAGCCCCCTCTGCGCCCCCCTGGCTACGGCCCTGGCCTAGAGACCGCATAAAAGCGGAGATTAACTTTGAAAGACGTTATGAGGCTATCGTACCGAGTAGACAAGAATGGCTAGGCAATTGGCCAGATTGTACACCCGAAGATGGACTCATAAGCTTTACGGACGGTTCGAAGAACTCTGAAGGAACGGGGGCTGGGGTAATTACTCTGGAACCCAGAACAGAAGAGAATTTCTATCTAGGAAAGCACGCCTGTGTGTTTCAGTCGGAAACGTTTGCAGCGATGAAAGGACTACGGTGCTCTTTCCAACCGGAATTGGAGAATAAAAGAATCGCTGTACTTTCTGATAGTGAAGCGATTATTAAGGCGATAATGTCGCCTGTCACAACTTCCAAACTTATGAAAGAGTTCAAGAAGACCCTGAACAAACTATGTCTGAGAAATCAGATAACGGTCGCTTGGGTACCTGGGCACTCTGGAATAGAAGGTAGTGAAAAGGCAGATGAGCTGGCGAAGCTGGGCTCTCCATCTGTTAGCCACGGACCAGAACTGTTCATTCCCATACCTCAGTCGTTGTGTGACAAGGTGGTAAAGGATTGGACATGGTCAGAGGCAAACAAGCATTTGCAAGCTTAGAAAGGAGGTCTACATACAAAGAGATTCTTCCCAGTGGCCGATCGTGGTTGGGCGAAGGAAATGTTGCACATGGACCGGGATTGAATAAGAAGAGTTGTGGGAGCGATCACGGGACACTGTGGACTAAACAGTCACTTGGCCAAAATGGGTATCGGCAACGACCCTAACTGTATCTGTGGCCTTGGTGAGGAAACGGGACACCACATTATTTGTGAATGTCCGAACTTTTCTCTACTAAGACATAGGATTCTAGGTGGTCATGTGATCAGATCGCTGGATGTGCTGAAGCTGGGGCCACTTGTCCTGGACAAGTTCCTAGCGAGCACAGGTAGGTTCAAATGATTTACATGATGAACGGGAAAGAGGAACAAAGGACCGGAAGATCTGTGTTTCGTGGCTCTCAGCCGTCCCAAACTGATAAATCTAATAAAAAAAAAGTCGTCGGCAAAAGCAATCGTCTTAGCGTATCTTGGCAGTTTCAGCCGCAGCGCTGTGTCATACAGCGTTGGTGCTAACATGGCTCCCTGTAGTACTCCAGCTGTGATTTCTTCTGTCTTTTTCCCTTAATTAGTATCGCACGTTAGCGAAATCGTTCGAAATAGCTTTTCAGCATCCTGCAGAGGTAATCGGGGACTCTCATGGCATACAACGCCTTTGTTATCTCTATCCAGCTTGCGCTATCAAAGGCATTTCTAACATCTATCTACGTTACAGCACAGAAGCGGTTACCATATCTACCTAGCTACACCTCACTGCAGCTAGCTGCATCTCACTGCACTTGGCTGCAACCAGCTGCACTAAGAGAATCAACTTCTTTGACTTCACTCTATCGCTACTTTCCTATACCCATTTCAATGCTCTTTTTATCTGAGTATTTGACGTCTCAAATAGCATTTCGATAGTTGGAAGAGACCGACTTTTGTTCCCAACATACTCGATTGAGAGTAAGAAACCTAATACAATATTCTTCTTTGGTCGGAATGTTATCAAACATTTAGCAGCATTTGAAATAAATTTCTTTAGAGGAAATGCAGTAAGAGCGCGTTACTTTGACCTAGAAATATTTTGAATGGGATAGACAACTGATTTTTTACTATCACGGGCGTTACATAGGTAAAGATCTGGAGAAAAGCACAGTGACATCTTTGTTGCATCTTTGTTGTGCATCTTTGTTGTATACATTATCAACTGATCAAATACAACACATGCAGAATTCGTCTTAAGGCGAGATTCTAGGTATTGACATGGCAGAATACCCAATGAATTGAATGAGCTTTTTGTTGTTTTGTTGGTTTTAGGTCTTTCGCAAATTTCTACAAATCTGCAGACCGTCCTTCATGAGTGGTGTTGCTAATCGGTTCTTGTCACCGATGCTCGTGTCCTGATGCCTTGATACGGTCTGATTTACCAAAAGTTTGTTATTATTTGGCAACAAAACCGATGAAGTGATGCAACTAAAAACAACAAAAGAGTAAACAGCAAGCACTGTTGGAAAAATAAAACAGTAAACAGCAAGCACTGTTGGAAAAATTGTTGTTTTTAGTTGCATCACTTCATCGGTTTTGTTGCCAAATAATAGCAAACTTTTGGTTTTGGCAAACTGTATCGAGGCATCGGGACACGCGCATCTGTGGCAAGATTCTGTTAGCAACACCACTCATGATGAACGGTCTGCAGATTTGTAGAAATTTGCGAAAGAGTCGCCCCATACATCACCAACCTAAAACCAACAGAAAAACCAACAAAACAACAAAAAGCGCCTTCAATTCATTGAGTATTCTACTATGTTAGTACCTAGTATCTGGCCTAAGGGATCATCATATTGAGTGTGATGCGAATCGAATCGCTTAATATTTGTGTGAAAGCTCAACTTGACAAAACAAATGTTTGTTCTGTCAAGTTGAGCTTTCACACAAACCTTATGCGATACTATTCGAATCGAGCTCAATATAATAACTCCTTCGCTTACTCTTCTCTTCGACCTCCAAGTTGGCTATTCTATTTGTACGTTACTACGTTTATAAAGAAGAATAAGACAAGTGCTACGTGTGTTGTGTTCATGTTTCTGACCAGCTGGTAATGCTAGCAAGTTGTACAATCTAATGAGCAATGACGCTGTAATACTTCACGATGTTGTTGATGATTTAAGATCGAAATAAGTCGAAGGTCCGCAACATCTTCCTAACACATAAAATGCTGGAATATATACATATACATGGTCAAACGTTGCATTTAGTAAATAACATTCGGTGTATATGTAACAATTTGAAAAAATACTTCAGGATTTGTTTCATCAATCTACTTAATTTGTTAAATTCATACTTGATTTGTTGAGGTCAAAGACTGAAGCTCTCTGACAGCTAGATACTCTGATTCCTCACAATTTAAAATCGGTCAATGAGGCGCAGTTGTACGGTGATTGATAGAATATTGTACTTTGTATAGCCCCTATAATGATAATTTAATTTAAACAAAATCGTCAAATTTATAAAAATGTGCCGGTCGTTGTTTTCATGGTCGTTATTTACTTACAATTCAGTTATTCGGTGATCTTCTGCCATTGACTACATGCCGATATATTTATTGTGTTCTACTTGATTTTTTAACGATGAATTTGTTTAGTATTTGTATTTTGTTGTTGATTTGTGAATTGGGTGTTGCTAGTAAACATTGTACACGGAAAAATCGTCTTCGCATCAAGAAATATAACTTGCTGAATCAAGGAAATCGTTATTTCAAGTCGTATAATGAAAGAAATAGCAGATGTGGCTATGAGGTATGTTTTTCGTATGCTGTCGTTCTTTTTCAATTACTTACTTTTGAGAATTACTTTCCTCTAATCAATGAACCATAACATTAACTTTTCATTTGAGACTTTTCTCCCTATTCGTTAAGCCCATTTCTGATTCATGTCTTCACCAACACCATATACATCACTCATGCTATTTGAATTTGTTAAAACTGACCTTTAGAAAATAATGTCAATTCGTTGGAAATAATTTGTTAAATAAAAGATAAATTAAGTAAATATGTGTCTAAGATACGTTAACTGACAAACTTTTTTGTATCTGTAAATAATGAAAGTTCATAGTCTTTACATCAGAGAGTGGTGATCTCCCATTCATACAAATTTAATGAATTAATTCCGCAAATTCTCTGAAGTAACAGAATGGAAGAAATGCGAATAGTTCATTTTCCTAATAGATTCATTCATTAATCGGAGTTTATTTCGAATATTTCATAGACCGATACAAAGAGAGAATATCGAACAGTTTCCGAAATTTATCTTGCCGTACGGGAACCATAATAGAAAAAAATGGCTCCGTATACTCGAAAACCGCTCTTTTCGTTTGAACATTTCTGGACTCTATTAAGTGATTCACTTGTATGTCGATCTATCCTAGGAAAAAAAAGGACGGCCCCACAGACAGTAGGGCTTTAGTTTTATATCGATCCGTACTCAGCTATGAAAATAAGCCACCGACAGGCGGCTAGTATTGCCTGATGAAAAGTGATGCAAACCACTCATCCGCTCTCTCTGTGTATCTGTTTCTCTCTCAAATGTATTTCTCGCAGTATATTCAGAATCGTTTCTTCTTTAGGACCAATCCGATCAGGGCTTTAGAAATCTAGATTCTAGATGATTTTAAATCGCTCTTTCTCTTTCTATGATGAAGAAAAATTAAAGTATGCTTTAGGGGTGCTGAAAAGTGTATGGCAACATATGCAAGGGTTGCCCTTCTAAGAAAGCTAAACGAGAGCGAGTTCCTTACCCAGGGCTACTCGGACGACCTGGCCATCCTGATCAAAAATAAGTTCAAGAGCACCCTGGGGACTGCTTGAGAATTTCTCTGAAAGTAGTGGAGTGGTGATGCCGGGAAAGAGGTCTGCAAGTAAACCCTGACATAGTGTTGTTCAGCTCAAATCTTGTTGGGAAAGTGAGGATCTTCGGAAAGGACGTTGAAATTAGACCCGAGAAGAAATATCGGGGAGTTACGTTCGATCGTAAGCTAAACTGGATTGCCCATGTAGAGGACAAGGCTCAAAAAGCTCTGACGACCTTCTGGATTTGCAGAAGTGCCATCGGGAAGAGCAGGGGCCTATCCTCACAAGCAATGCTGTGGATGTATGAAGCGGTAGTAAGGCCAACGATAAGTCATGGCTGCGTAGTATGGTGGCCAAGGCTCAACGTGCAGGTGCACCTTGGCGAGGGAAAGGATGAAAGAAGTTCAGGGGTTGGTGTGTGTGTATGTGCCACGGGTGCCATGAAGCCGACGGCAGCGTCTACTAGCAGTGCCACCTACTGATATAGTAGTGAAGGCGAAAGCTTTCGCAACAACAGACAGACTGACACAAAACGGCTGGTGTTCTCCAGGTTTCAAGAGCGGGCATAGGTAGATCAAAAATATTATCCGCGATCAGATTTTTGACATGCAGCAGGACTGTATGACACAGAAACTGAGTTTCGAAAGAATTTTGAAGAAATGTTCCCAAACGCTAGACTACAGTGAATGTGTCAGATTTGCAGACGGGTCGAAAACAGTTGAAGGTACCGGAGCCGGGTTATATGACCCAAGGACGGATACCGGAACCTGGATTCACCTGGGAAGTTGATCCAGCACCTTCCAGCAGGAAACTTCAGCAGCTCTTTTGAGAGCTCGAGAAATTCTGCCAGTAGGGCTGAATGGTGAGGACGTGATCCTGATAGCGCTGATATCACCCATTGTGACTTCTAAATTGGTTGAAAAATGTAAAGGCCACTTGAACTAGATAGGGCTGAGAAATCGAGTCAAACTAATTTGGTTGCCTGGGAACTCCGGAGTGGACGGTAATGAGAAGACTGATGAGGTGGCAAAAACCGGCTCAAGGGCAATCACATACGAATCCGAACCTTACATCCCCATCCCGAATTCGCTTTGTGCGAAAGCGGTGAAGGACTGGAAGAAGGCGGAGCATAGGAAAAGCTGGACGGCGTACGAAGGAGGAATGCATATCAAGCATTTCTTCCTCACTCTAAACGAGAAATGGACGAGGGAGCTCCTGACGATGGACCGGGATCGCATAAGGAGGTTGGTTAGTGCAACGACTGGACATTGCGTACTCAACAAGCACCTGACGAAGATGAGAATTTCAAGTGACCCAGACTGTTCCTGTGGCTTGGAAGAGGAAACGGGTTTTCACAGGACGCTAGGTGGCTATGGCGTGTACCCTGCGAAAGTGGCCGAACTAGCACCTATCGTATTAGACAGGTTCCTGGTCGGCACGCAAACGTTTTCATGACTTTTAATTGATGATCGGGAAAAGGGTACCAAGATCTGTGTTCCAGACCACCAAAGTGATCGTCCTAAACTGCTAAAATTTAATCTAAAAATATGCAAGGGACCCGTACGTATCACAATAGATATGGCAAACAGAATAGATGTTGCAAAAAGACTCGAACGTAAATATTGCCTTAGCTCTTAGGTGCATGAAATTATATCCACAAATTTGGATTGGAAATCGCCGAAAGAGCAATATGGAAAAACCCGTCCGAAGCAACGGCGAAAAACCTCTCCATATCCATAAAAAAGCCCAAAGTTTGAAAAAAATTTAAAAAAAAATTTTCACACAAAAATCAACAAACAAAAAAAAGTTTATGAAA
Source organism: Pseudolycoriella hygida (assembly GCA_029228625.1). Lineage (NCBI taxonomy): Eukaryota > Metazoa > Arthropoda > Insecta > Diptera > Sciaridae > Pseudolycoriella > Pseudolycoriella hygida. The sequence continues at coordinate 26,361,285 of CM055403.1, read as the reverse complement.
ATCGAAAAAGATTTACGTGAGATGTACAAAAGACCGAGAACCACTTAGGCGGCCCTGGCTCCCTGGCTCATCGTCCAAAAATACCCATCTGCAGTACCAAACCCACTTTTGGTACTACCTTTCAGGGGAAAGATTTTGAAAATCGGTTAAGTTTTACTCGAGTTTTTGCGTTTACGGTGCGGTCGGACGGTCAAAATTTTTTGCTGAATTGGTATCTAAAGACCTTGATCGATGCTCCCCCCTACTCCATCCCCCTCGAATCGACTGGTTTCAAAAGTATGGTAAACGCATGAAACTCGTACTTCGTTAGGGTTTAAAAATGAAAGTAAGAAAAAAAATGTCGAAAATTTCTATGTCCTAAACTTAAGTTTTATTTTTTACGACTTTGGTCATTTTTCGCCGCAAAATTACGCTGTTTCTTACGTCTGTTCTACGGCATCGTTTCTTATTGTGTCCACACACATGAATGATTTACGCATAAAAACCATGACTGTGTTGCGACATTTAGCGCCGAAAAGCCTAGACGAGCGTCCGATTAAGGTCCCACTATAAATTGTTTGAAATGAGCATTCTTAGAAATGATAACAATAACATTCCTTCGTGGATAATGATAATGCAATCGCATTTTCTACTCGTAGGGATGCCCAAAAATCAAACCTGACATGATCAATGTACATATCGTAGCGCATACGGTAAGTTAGTTAAATATATTCAACAAATAAATGAATAACTAACAAATAATTTTTCAATAGCATGACGACGTTGGTTGGTAAGTTTTTAGATAAGGAAAGATTTGTGGTTGGAAACGTCGCGTTGGAAACACATAAGTCCCATTTACTTCGTATGGATCTAAAAACGAAAATAGCAAAATTTGTCAACTATAAGACGGCCCTATCAAGAAGCCGCTGTTGATATTTTTCGGCTATTATGACTGCTTCAATCTGTGAATTGCTCAATATATTTTGATTCAGGGTTTAAGATACTAACTTTTAATAATTGAATGAATTGGCATAAGTGGTAGGAAAACGTCAAATTTCCCTGGGCCTGTGCCTAATAACGAAAACAGACAGAACTGATACGAACCCGATTTTTCATTGGTAGATACTATTCGCACAAAATAAAGTCTAATCGCACAATGTGCGAGTAGGGAAATAAAGTCTAATCGCACAATGTGCGAATAGTGCAATAAAGTCTAATTGCACATTGTGCGAATAGCCATATAATGACTATTCGCACATTGTGCAAATAGCCTTACAAGTACTATTCGCACATTGTACGATGCGTCATGTCAGAGCTATTTGCACAATATTACACAGACAATAAAAGTAAATGCAACTTGTACGCAGAGAGAATAGTCACAGAGCAGTGCGAATAGTCTATTTATAGTACTATGGCTATTCACCCTCATATTATTCTCTCAGTAGTAGTTAGATCAACTAAGTCAAAATGGAATGTGTTTCGTTACTCGCCTAGTCTTCGTGACATTTAGTAAAAGGAAAAATTTCGCAGCGTCGTCGTCAGTCATCTAGTTCTTGTGACATTTTGCAGAAGGAAAAGCTTCCTAGTTTTGTTAGCCACCTAGGTTTTTGTGGCGTTTCATTGAAGCGCAAATTCTATAGTTTTCTCAGCTGCATAGTTTTGTGGCACTTCGTAAAAGGAAAAGCTTCCTAGTTTTGTTGGCCTTATAGATTTTTGTGGCTTTTCATTAAAGCGCAAATTCCCTGGTTTTGTCAGCTACATAGTTTTGTGACATTTCGTAAAAGGAAAAAAAGCTCAAAAGTTTTGTTGGCCACATAGGTTTTTGTGACATTTCGTGAAAGGACAAATTTCTTAGCGTTGTTAACCACCTAGTTTTTGTGACATTTTGTAAAAGGAAAAGCTTCCTAGTTTTGTAGGCCACCGAAGTTTTTGTGGCTTTTCATTAAAGCGCAAATTCAATAGTTTTGTCATTTTGTGAAAGGAAAAGCTCACTAATTTTGTTGGCCACATAGGTTTTTGTGACATTTCGTAAAAGGAAAAGTTTCTCGGCGTTGTTAACCACATAGTTTTTGACATTTTGAAAAGGAAAAGCTCCCTAGTCTTGTTAGCCACATAGGTTTTTGTGACATTTTGTAAAAGGAAAAAGCTCCCTAGTTTTGTTAGCTACCCAGGTTTTTGTTGCATTTCATTAAAGCGCAAAATTCTGGCATTCTTAGCCACCGGATCTTCGCGACGTTTCGTAAAATTTAAAAGTCCTATGCTTACATATACACCTAGGTTTTAGTGACATTTTGTAAAAGGAAAAAGCTCCCCAGTTTTGTTAGCCACCTAAGTTTTGTGGCATTTCATCAAAGCGCAAATTCCCTAGTTTTGTCAGCCACCTAGTTTTGTGACATTTAGTAAAAGGAAAAGCTTCCTAGTTTTGTTGACCACCTAGGTTTGATCTCAGTACCGATTTGAATTTGAAATTGGCTCACCTACTAAGAGGAAAAACCTTGCAAGCATTTTTACAGTTTAAATTTTCTTCTTCATTACACATTACGACGACCTGTTATTCATTATAAACAAATTCAGCAAGTACTTTTCGTCGATGTGCGAATAGTCCTTACGTGGTTTTTCGCACAATGTGCGAATAATCATAGTCATCATATTGGCTATTCGCACAAAGTGCGAATAGACTTTATTTCACTATTCGCACATTGTGCGATTAGACTTTATTTCACTGTTCGCATTATGTGCGGAAAGCCTTTTCGTTTTTCATTTCCGATTTTTATACCTGCTATGATCTAACTTTTAATTCTATCTGAGCTAATTTTTTGTTTTGAATTTATGAGAGTGAGAACATCCTAGGAGACCCCAGAGCGCACAGCTGGTCAAAAATGTATGAATTGAATGATATGTTGAAAAAATGTTGAAGGGATTTTCTGATGTTCCCGAAATAAAATGAAGAATAACTTTTCAAATAATTTATTTAGGTTAAAGACCGTGGACCAATATTACTATGGAAGTAAGTCGAAAACGGAATTTGCTAAAAAAGAGCTTTTTCTTTAGTCGACAAACGATTTGCAGGTAAAACACGAATTCAGAAGGCCGGAGTGCAGTACATTCTAGATTCGGTCGTTCAAGAATTATTATCCGATCCGGAGAAAAGGTTTATTTATGTAGAATCGGCCTTTTTCTTCAAATGGTGGAGGGAACAATCCGAAGCGATGAAAACTCAAGTGAATCAATTGGTGCAAGAGGGAAGATTGGAATTCATTGGCGGAGCTTGGAGGTAGGGGAAACTTTTTTAATTTTATATCACGCGCATAAAATTCAATTTTCTCAGCATGAACGACGAGGCAACCACACATTACCAAAGTATTATCGACCAGTTTACATGGGGACTAAGGTAAACGCATTGGTAATAAATTGCTGCAAATGTGAACAAATCAATTTTAGAAAATTAAACGACACATTCGGTGAGTGCGGCCGACCGAAAATTGGATGGCAAATCGATCCTTTCGGCCATAGTCGAGAGATGGCGTCAATTTTTGCCCAAATGGGATACGATGGTTTGTTCTTTGGTCGTTTGGATTTCGAAGATAAAGTGCATCGGATGAGAAGAAGAAATCCTGAATTTGTTTGGCATGGAAGTGCCAACTTAGGCGAAAAGTCAGATCTCTTCACTGGTGTCTTATTCAACAACTATTCACCTCCACCTGGATTTTGCTTTGATGTTTTATGTTCTGATGAACCAATAATTGACGACAAGTCCAGTCCAGATTACAACGTAGACCGAAGGGTAAGTTTGAACATTCGAATTGATATTCAGATGATCGAAAACTAAAGGCAATCTTAAGGTCTATGAATTCTCAAAGTACGTCATTAAGCAAAGTCTATTTTATCGTTCTCAAAACATTATAATCACGATGGGGGGTGATTTCACATACATGGATGCCAATGTTTATTACAAAAATTTGGATAAACTAATTAGGTAAGACGATGAATTGGAACCGAATCGATCGAATATTTTGAGTTGCTTTTGATAATCGATTCACCACCACCTGAACTGAAGGTCACACATTTTCTCATGCTGCTGGCTTTTAAACGCTTTATTACATTCTTTCTTCATCAAATTAGAGAAAGTGTCGGAACGATTTGGTTACACTTTACTAGGAGGCCCAAAAAATGTTGTGTATAAAAGTATACCTCGATTGACACTTACATTACACATAGTGCAAATAACTAGCGAGCGATTCGATTTTTTTTTCATCTGCGAATGAATGATGAGACAGAAAAAAAATGTTATCTTTCGTTTAAGGTTGACGACTTCATAGCGTACGTAAATGATATGACAAAAGGCTATCGCACGAACAATGTTCTGATCACAATGGGTGAGGATTTCAATTATGCCATCGCTCGAATGTGGTACAAAAATCTTGACAAATTGATTTTGTAAGTCGTGGTTTTAAAATGAATTTTTGCTAATGCATTCGATTCATTAGATTTAAAATAATCAAAAAGTGTAAAAAATGGTTTTTTCAACAATTTCTCCAGGATGTGAATGTTTGAGTGAATGTACGAAAAATTACACGAAAATCAGGTGATTCGGGGTAAATGAGATTACTTGGAGATAAAATATCGCACCGCTTTCAAAATTGTAAATATTTTTATTCGCTGTCCCATATGGAAAGATGTCAATGCATGTATTGTCCAACGCCACCCATTAGGTCAACTTAACCCGGGTTATTGTCTCTCTGAAATCCATTCCTTCAATAACGACTTAAAGCCAACATTAGATGATTCTCGTACCTCAGCCGGGAGAGCATTATAAAATTTACTACCAGCTATTGTGACAGCTCGCCCACCTCTTTTCAACCGACAACTCCGAATATCCAAAACCGTTCTATTCGTCGTAGGGTATCTATGCTTGGTCAGCTCAGATGTCACCGCATTATGACTAATGTTACGTATGGCATTATGCACAAAGCATCCTAAGTTCAATTGGTATAACCCAGAGACATTCAAGACACCTTTACACTGCGTTCTGAACAGGTCCACTGTTGAGTGGGCTTGTTTGAGCTTACAGGCATGCTTCAGACATCGCTTTTGCAAAATCTGCAACTGCTTCAGGTCAGACGCATTTGCTGCATCCCACGCTCCAATTACATAGTTCAGATGGCAGTGTCCCAAAACATAGTAGATTTTCATTAAAACCTTCTTCGGCAAGTTGTGTTTCAGCTTACATAGAATCCCACTAAGGGAAGCCAACTTCTTGCAAACCCCCAATATGTGTTGCCTCCATGTCAAACTATCATCAATAATCACTCCCAGGTATTTAAAAGTCTTCACTACCTCAATCACTTGCCCATCCAACATTACCTCACGAATACCTTTGCCGCTACCTGAGATCGTCCGGAAATGTATTATTTTTGTCTTTTTAACGTTTAGTCGCAACCCATTTATCCCTAGAAAGTCATTGATGATCTTCAGGTCCGAATTTAGATCTGTGACATTCATACCGTGATTCACATTAGTACAGAAAACTCCCGTGTCGTCAGCGAAGAGTGAAACAAGCCCATTCAGCGGTAACCGATGGAGGTCGTCGATATAAATAAGAAACAACAATGACCCCAAAACACTCCCCTGAGGAACCCCTATGTTTTTTTTTTTTTTTTTTTTTTTTTTTTTTTCTCAAGGGTGAGGAAACCTTCAAAAGGCACCTGGTCCTCCTGGACCCAGGTAGTGTTGGATTTTTACCAACTAAAACCTCCTTCCTTGATCGCCACGCTCTCGTCTCCCCGGAACCGCCTCACAGCATTACTTCGGGGAGGGGCTGTGCTTTCGCACCTACTTTCTCAGATCAACTGCCAGTCTTCGTTGATCGTCTCTCCATGCACTTTGTAGCTTCACCATTATCTTCGCAATTGCGTTGTCCGCTACTTTCCACACTTCTTCGTCGCGACACATTTCCGATATTATGTTGTCGGCGTTTACGTCTGGCCTGCTCGCGGCTATCAGCTCACATCGCTCCTGTTCAAAACGGGGACAGACAAACACAACGTGCTCTGCAGTTTCTTCCTCTTCAACGCATGTCACGCAGAAAGGTGATTCCGCGTGTCCAAACCTATGCAGGTACTTCCTGTAGCACCCATGACCCGACAGGAACTGCGTCAGGTGGAAGCTAACCTCTCCGTGTTCCCTATTTACCCATGTGGTTACGTCCGGGATAAGCCTATGAGTCCACCTTCCATTTTCCGCGGAGTCCCACTCTCGCTGCCATTGACTCAGTGATTCGACTCTTACTTGTGCCCTCACTGTTTTGGTGTTTTGGCCCCCCCTTTCCTTCAGTCTGTGGCATTCACTGTCTTCCATCAGCATTATGCATATAGGCATCGTTCCGGCTATCACACATACCGCTTCCGAGGAAATCGTTCTGTATGCGCTTGCTACCCTTATGCTTGACAACCTCTGGGTTTTTATCAACCTCCTACGGTTCCTCTTTGTGTCTAACGCCCTTATCCACGCTGGTGCCCCGTAGCGCAGTATCGATAGGGTAACACTTGCTAGGAGCCTCCTTTTACTGCTGCGCGGTCCAAACCCATTCGGCATTATCATGGCCAGTGCTGCATTGGCTTTCATTGCCTTTTCGCACGTATAATCTACGTGGGCATTAAAGTTTCCACGATCGTCTAACATGACTCCAAGGTGTTTTAGCTGGCGAGTGGATGTGATCTCGTTCCCCTCGATGTTCATTACAATCCGCTCAGTTTTCCGACAATTGCTCACGAGCATGATCTCGGTTTTCTGATGGGCCAGCTTCAGTTTAGCCATTGTCATCCAACTTTCTACAGTTTCCAACGCCTCTTTCGTGACGACTTCCACCTCCAACTTTGACGTTCCGATAACTATGAAAATTAGGTCGTCGGCAAAAGCAATCGTCGTAACCCATCTTGGCAGCTGCAGCCGCAGCGCTGCGTCGTACATCGTATTCCACAGCGTTGGTCCTAATATGGATCCTTGTGGAACACCAGCTGTGATGTCTACCATCTTTTTCCCTTCCCTGGTATCGTACATTAGCACCCGTCGTTCGAAATAGCTTTTCATTACCCTGCAGAGGAAATCGGGGACTCTCATAGCATGCATTGTCTTAGCTATCTCCGTCCAGCTTGCGTTATTAAAGGCATTTTCAACGTCTATCTTCGTTATAACGCAGAAGCGGTTCCCTGTTCTTTTTTTCTTTCGCGCCTTGTCGGCAATCTCCATAACTCTTTCTATTGCTTCGATCGTCGATCTTCCTTTTCGATATCCGAATTGGTCGTCGGACAGTCCGTGCTCACCCTCTGTGTTTTTGTGTAATCTGTTCCGGATCATGGCCTCCAGCAGTTTTCCCATACCATCCAGCAAACATATAGGTCTATATGATGGTTCACCTTGTGGTTTCCTTGGTTTTGGTAGTAGGACCAGCTTCTGTTTCTTCCATATATCAGGAAAATTTCCGTCGTCGAGGCACTTCTGCAATGTCAATCTGAGCATGTCCGGCTTTATGCATGCCGCCGTCTTCAAAGCTACATTGGGGATCCCATCTGGTCCTGGCGCCTTGTTATTTTTCAGCTTTTTGACAGCCGTCTGAATCTCTTCTATAGTGATCACCCGGTCCTGTCTGTCTTCAATTTCATCGTCGTAAGGAGTTTGCGGCCATGCGACCTGTTCATGTTGCGGGAATAGCCCTCTCACTATGGCTCCTAGCTTCTCAGGACAACTTTCTTTTGGCACTGATGAACCTCTAATTTTTGTCATCGCTATCCTGTACACGTTTCCCCATGGATTTGCGTCAGCTTCCTGGCACAGCTTCTTAAAGCAGTTTCTCTTGCTAGCTCGGATTACCCGCTTTAATGTTAGTTTTGCCGTACGATGTTCGTCTCGCCTCGCGGCTCTGGCACTCTCACTTTTGGCCCGCTGCATCCTCCTTCTTGTCATGAAGCAGTCTGCGCGCAAGAGCCTAATTTCGTCGTTCCACCAAAATGCCGATTTTCGTTTATTCTTCGGTTCTATCCTTCTTGGCATCGCTACGTCGCATGCATGCACCAATACTTTCGTCAATTCTTCTGCCGATTTCTCAACGCCTTCGTCTTCTGATTGGAGGTATTCCTTGAAAGCTTCTTGATCGAAATTTCTCGTCTTCCATCTCCGCTCTCTTACTTGATTCATCTGCCTTGCCGCCACCGTACTCTTTTTCAAAGTGTACCTCAATGCCTGGTGGTCGCTGTATGTGTAGCTTTCATCCACTCGCCAATTCAGACTGGGTACTAGTGTTGGACTACAGAATGTCACGTCAATAATCGACTCTCGTCCATTCTTGCGGAAAGTAGTTGTGTTTCCCACGTTTACCAGAACCACATTCAGTCTAGCTAGCGCTTCTTGTAGAATGAAGCCTCTTTCGTTTGTAAATCTACTGCCCCACTCAACTGCCCATGAGTTAAAGTCGCCTCCAATGTTGACTGGGCTTAATCCCGTTAGCTCTCCTGTGAGTAAGTCTAACATTCGTTCAAACTGTTCAATCGTCCATCTTGGTGGTGCATAACAGCTGACAATATACACTCCGTCAATTTTCGCAATCACGAATCCTTCGTGGGTGCCTGATACAACTTCTTGTATGGGATACTTTCCCGTCGTCAATATTGCGGCCATCCCGGCTCTGTCAACAGCCCAGTTACCGTTGTTTTTATTAATTCGGTACGGTTCTGCAATAATTGCTACGTCACATTTTTGCTCCGCTGTGGCTTGCCAAAGAAGTTGTTGTGCCATGTCACAATGATTAAGGTTTATTTGGATCACTTCCATTCTTGTCCCGTCTTTGATTTAAGCGCCTGTTTATAGACTGGGCATCTCGCTCCACCCGTCACGTGGTCATTTTCTGACGTGCACAGCAGGCATTTTGGTGGTTTCGTGCAATCTCTTGCTAGGTGGTTTTCTTCCCCACATCTCCTGCACAACTTGGATCTATCTTCGTTCTTGCAGTTCCTTGCTTGGTGTCCAAAGTCCATGCACTTAAAACACCTTTCCAACTGCTGGGCTTCCCTCAACGGGCATACGGACCAGCCCACCTTTATCTTGCCGATTTTCAGAATCTTAATCGCTGCGTCCACTGAAAGTTTTATTTCCGCCGTTTGGAGTTCGTCTCTCGCTTTCCTCATACGGATCGTCATTGGCTCTATCTCGTCATTTATATTACCTTGCTCTTTCAGGGCTTTTCGAAGGTCTTCGCTTGTCGTGATTTCGTCCATATACCTACATTCAATCGTGGTCATGTGGGACAACGCTCTCACTTTTGCTGCTTCGCCCAGTGACTTCTTGACTAGTTCTTTATAATCTGCACTTTTAATTTCTGGGCCCTTCTTGAGTTCAAACAGCATTTCGCCTTTTTGCGTTCGTCTTATTCTCGAGACATTTTCACCCAGGTCCTTGAGGTCTGGGTCTTCTTTAATTTTTTTGAGGATATCGGCGTACGTCATTCCTGTTTCTGCCGCCACTATTAGAGCATCAGCTTTAGGTCTCAGACTTCTAAGCTTTTGCTTCTCGCTCTTCCCTTTCTTCTTTTTTCTCACCTCTCTCCACTCGCTTATACTGGGCTTCGGTGTTTGTGCATCCAGTCCAGCTTTTCAGGAGCTGTAGCAGAGTGCCTCTTACACCCAGATAGGGTGGAGCGTTTTGAACTTTTGATTTTTAATTCACAATGGAAATGGTTTTCCAGGTCCCCCTTTTTTTTGAAATGACACCCTATGCCCACAGTAACAATTTAGCTCAAAACCAACGCATAGGGTGTCATTTCAAAGAAAATGGAATGAGATAAGCGTTAAAAATGGATTAAGACATGTGCGCTTCAAATATTGAATTTGGTTAGGCTTTAAGTGCCAACTGGGATGAAAACTGCCGTTTCCTCATCTTTGGTCCCACAAGATATTGTTTGAACTTCGAAAAAGGAAAAAAAATTGTTTTTCGACGCAAAAAATACTTTTTATGAGATTTGAGGCCTAAAGTTACAAAAATGTACGAATTATTCATTAGTTTACAATTTCTGCTGGGGTGTTTTTCCTCTAAAATGTGAACAAAATGAAAATTTTGCACTCATCACTCACTGCATCAGATCGTTATACCGGAGAGAGTGGATTGGCTAGTAAACTGGCTGACCTACCTTCCGGCTGATGGACTGGTGAGCTTCACTGATGGGTCGAAAACTGAGGAAGGAGCGGGAGCCGTGATCTATTCTCAAGATCCGACAAACTGTGACAGTTTCCATTTAGGAAAATTGGCAAACGTCTTCCAAGCTGAGACGTTTGCGATGTTGATGGAGGTGACAAAGTTAGTCCCAGAGGGAATGACGGGTAGCAGAGCGACCATCTGCTCAGACAGTGAGTGACTAAGGCGCTCGCTTCGCCGTGACGACGTCAAGACTGGTTGGAGAGCAGAAAGGGACCCTAAACCGATTAGGACTGAGAAATCAGATCACGATTGCCTGTGTCCCTGGTCACACCGGTAATGAGAGGGCAGACGAGCTGGCCAGACAGGGTTCAGCATCTGCGATAGAGGGTCCAGAACCCCATATCTCTATTCCGCATTCTTTGTGTGACCCAATTCTAGAAGTGGTCATATACCAGGATTGGACCATTTTTCCCTAAAACCCTGAAACACGTGATCTCTAAAATTTTATTCTCTACAACTTTGCCTTTGACAGTAAATCTCCATGTTGCATTGTTAAACGTATGTTGCCGAGAAACTCAATTTCGTCCATTCAATTGGTCCCAGTGCCCAGACCACTCACCCGACTTTGTGAGATCAAATGCCTTCATTTGACACTAAAATGAACAATTTCCGTGCTCTACTTGCTGAGATATTTGCGAAAGTGTCTGCAGAACATTCAAGGATATTTCGAATAGCAAATTCTCTGCCAACATCCTTCAAGAAGCTACCCACAGTAGCGGGAGTTGTGGAAGTTTTTACCGGGCTACTGTTGGGTTCAATTGTACAGAATTTATATTACTCAAGATTCTCGGACGTTCATACCTCCCGTTCAAATTTGTCTTTCTCTTGTTTCGCAACCAACGTATAGACCAATATCTATGCGACTGAGATAAAAATGATATGAAAGAAATTAAGAAATCATGAGGAAAGTTGTGTAAGACGACGAATGACCTCGTTGTGCCATTTATCAGTGCATCAGTTCCGTGAATTTCACTTTATCATTTGTATTCATTCATTTCAACAACATCTCAAAATATTCATCGAATCAGAATCTTGAGCAAGAAGCACAAATCAAAAATCTCTTCTTCAGATACACAAATGATCGACAGAAAAGAGATTCACAAATCAACGTATTTTATTCGACGCCCTCATGCTATTTGAAATCATTACACGATGCAAACATAACGTGGACGTCGAAAAGTGACGACTTTTTCCCATACTCTTCAGATCCACATGCTTTCTGGACGGGTTATTTCACATCACGTCCAACAATTAAACGATTCGAGCGAATCGGGAATCACTTTTTACAAGTTAGTATAACATGTAGTGACCATGTGGAGATGTCATGTTATTAAAAACGTTGATTTCGAATGTTTCTATCAGGTTTGTAAACAACTTACGGCCTTGACTCCAAATGGAAATGCAAATTTTGAACCTAATTTGTCATCACTTCGTGAAGCTATGGGAGTAATGCAACATCACGACGCAGTAACAGGAACTGAGAAACAACACGTAGCCGATGATTATGCTCGTTTATTGCAGCAAGCAATAGAAGCGTGCAGTTTTAACACCCACGATGTTCTTAATCAAATGACGACTGGCAGAAGTCCTTTCCACGTGCAACCTAACGTTGACAATATCAACCAATTTGAATTTGAAAGTTGTCAATTGTTAAACATCAGCATTTGTGAAAAGAGTGAAGGAAATGGAAATTTCATTGTCACACTTTACAATCCTTTGCCCCATTCAACCTTCCAATATGTCCGTATACCGGTAAGCGACATAAACTATTCAATCCTCGACTATCGCGGAGTTCCAACTCCGTTCCAATTGATTTCGATTCCAACTTCCATCCAAAATTTGCATTATCGGTTTAGTAATGCCACGAATGGTAAGCCAATGTACATTATAGAAAAGATAATAGATGGCGTTGCTTCTACATAGCTAACGCGTTAGCAGTGTCATCTGTTGTAATTTCTTTAATTCCTAGCAGTTTTCAGTTTCTAAATATAATTTGCAGAAATGGTGTTCCTGGCAAACGAATTACCTCCACTTGGATATAAGTCCTACTTCATAGGAAGAACTGCTGAAGATGAGCAACCCGAAGTTGTTTTAATGGATGAGCCGTTGGATGAGTTCGTTGAACGCGGATATTTTGCCGAAGACGGCACCGTTACTATAGGCAACAAGTACATCAATTTAACTTTCGACGAAAGTGGTCACTTAATGTCGGTCACTTCGAATGGCGAAACTAGTAAACTGACTCAAACGTTCTTCTACTACGAAGGCGCCGTTGGAGACAACAAAGAATTTTTAAATCGATCTTCTGGTGCCTACATCTTTCGCCCTAATAACACTTTGCAAATTCTTTCCGATAAGGTAGCTCCTAACTTCGAAACGTTGTTGCTGTTTTTTATTCAAAATGTTTTCACAGGTAATGACGACAGTTATAAAAGGGCCGATTGTTGACGAAGTACATCAGGTGAGAAGAAAAATTAGATTTATAAGGGGGGTACAGAGACCGGGAGCCGTCGGAATGAATGAATTAGCAAATAAATGAACAAACTTATGAAGAAACGTATGAATGAACCAATAAACAAATGTATGAACGAACCAAAGGACTAATAAACCATTGTCGTAGGTATAGGAAAGTAGCGATAGAGTGTAGTTACAGAAGTCAACTTTTGACACAAGTCGCCGATGATTCATAGTAGAATCACCGATGATTCAGAGTGGAATCACAGATTATTCACAGAGAAATCAACGATAATTCAGAGTGGAATCACAGATTATTCACAGTGAAATCATCGATGATTCACAAGGACATCATCGACGATTAACAGGAAATCATTGGTGATTCACAGTAGAATCATCGATAACTCACAGGGGAATCACAGATGATTCACCAATCATTAACCAATGCATCGCCGATGATTCACCGGGGAATCACCGATAATTCATAGTTGAATCATCGATGATTCACAGTAGAATCACATACTATTCACAGTGGAATCAGAGATTATTCACAGTGGAATTACAGACTATTCACAGTTTAATCACCGATTAATCATTGTGGAATCACTGATGATTCACAGAGAAATCATCGATGATTCACAAGGACATCATCGACGATTCACAGTGAAATCATCGACGATTCATGGTGGAGTCATCGATGACTCACGAGGGAATCACCGATGATTCATCAATCATTAACCTATGCATCACCAATGATTCACCGGGGAATCATCGGTGATTTTTCTGTGAATCATCAGTGATTCCACAGTCGATGATTCCATATCGATGCCTTTCAGAATGATGTTGTACGTTTTCATAGGATCGGTTCCGGTGAAGGGCGGCGATCCGGTTAACAATTTGTGAATGAGAACACCCAGCGCCCAGTAATCAACAGTCCTATCGTGTCCTTTATTAAGTATTATCTCGGGTGAAACGTATTCGGGTGTTCCACAGTGGAGTTACAGATTATTCACAGTGTAATCACCGATTAATCATTGTGGAATCACTGATGATTCACAGAGAAATCATCGATGATTCACAAGGACATCATCGACGATCCACAGTGAAATCATCGACGATTCATGGTGGAGTCATCGATGACTCACGAGGGAATCACCGATGATTCGCAAATCATTAACTAATGCATCATCAATGATTCACCGGGGAATCATCGGTGATTTTTCTGTGAATCATCTGAGATTCCCCGATAAATCATCTGTGATTCCCCGGTGAATCATCTGTGATTCCCCGGTGAATCATCTGTGATTCCCCGGTGAATCATCTGTGATTCCCCGGTGAAGGATACACAGACGAACAAACGGACGGACAGGAAGGATGAAAACATAAAGTATCTATCGCTACTTACATTAATAAATGGGCTAATATGAAATTTCTTTGTGTTTTCCATTCAGATTTCCTCTCGAAATCCTAACAATGAATGTCTTTTATAAGTAGTTAGCTGCTCTCCCAACTACTATTTTTTTTTTTTGCTTGAACAGACATTCAACGAATGGTTGAGTCAAGTTATTCGCATACACAAAGATGACAACTTTGCCGAATTTGAATGGCTTGTTGGAGACATACCAGTTGCAGACGGCATTGGCAAAGAAATAGTCACCAGATTCCAAACTGAAATCAATTCTGCTGGCACATTTTTCACCGACTCCAATGGTCGTGAAATGTTAAAACGCGTCCGCAATCATCGTGACACTTGGAAGGTGAATTTACAAGAACAAATAGCGGGCAATTACTATCCAGTTACGGCTAAAATTGCTATTGAAGACAGTAACTTGCGACTCGCTATTTTGACTGATCGATCTCAAGGTGGTTCAAGTTTGGTAGACGGGAGTGTTGAACTAATGGTAAAAGCTTGCTTTTCATCTTGTCTTTGCCTTGCTAAATCGGAAAACTAATTTGTATGAAGATTCATCGAAGACTTCTGCATGATGATGCGTTCGGCGTAGATGAAGCGCTTAATGAAACCGCCTATGGAAGTGGATTAGTGGCCAGAGGCATTCACTATCTAACATTTGGGTCAACAAAACTACCAACACCTACAATGGCAGCACAAGAACGTTTCATTCAGCTGAAGAAGCTCTTACCCAATTGGCTGTTTTTCAGTGACGCATCAAAGTATACGTTCGAAACGTGGCAGAAAGCCTATACACACATTGTAAGTGAGATTTTTGGTTTTGGGGGGTGTTGACAAACTTTTTTGGATACACTGAGGAAAATATCTACAAAATGTGTTTATAATATACGCCGCCGTCGTATTATATTCACGGTGAGTGTATTATCAACTTTATTTTTAAGTATTGTGTAGTATGCCATACGTATGAGCTCACACAATACATGCACAGCGTTCGTAATATATTATAAACACAATTTCTACGTCGCTTGTAGATATTTTCCTCACTGTAGTGGTCGGCGTAGCGTGAGCCAACCTCTGCTTCAAACGAGGGGTTATCCACTGGTCTTTGTACCGAAAATTTCAATTCCATAAAAAATTCCAAATATTGCACAGAAATTACAAAATTTCCAAAAAATTCCAAAAATTCCATTGAATATCCGAAAGTTCCATCGAAATTCAAAAATTTTCACAAAATAACCGAAGTTCAGAACTTCCGAAAACTCCAGAAATTCCAAAAATTCCAAAAATTGCAAAAATTCCATAGAAATTCCATCGGAGTTCCAAAAATTTCATCGCAATTCCGGAGTTCAGAAATTTCGAAAATTCCAAAAATTCCACCGAAATTCCATCAAAATTCCAAGAATTCCATCGAAATTCAAAAATGTCCACAAAATTACCGAAGTTCAGAACTTCCGAAAACTCCAAAAATTCCACAGAAATTCCAAAAATTCCAAAGAAATTCCAAAAATTCCACAGAACTTCCAAAAATTCCACAGAAATTCCAAAAATTCCATAGAAATTCCAAAAATTTCATCGCAATTCCAGAGTTCAGAAATTTCGGAAATTCCAAAAACTCCATAGAAATTCCAAAAACTCCATAGAAATTCCAAAAACTCCATAGAAATTTCAAAAATTCCATCAAAATTCCAAAAATTCCATCGAAGTTCAAAAATTTCCACAAAATTACCGAAGTTCAGAACTTCCGAAAATTCCAGAAATTCCACAGAAATTCCAAAAATTCCACAGAAATTCCAAAAATTCCACAGAAATTCCAAAAATTCCACAGAAATTCCAAAAATTCGACAGAAATTCCAAAAATTCCATCGAACTTTCAAAAATTCCAAAAATTCCATCGAAATTCGAAAAATTCCACAGAAATACCAAAAATTCCAATAATTCCAGAAATTCCATTTCAATTCCAAAAATTCCATTTTAAGTGGATAACCCCTCGGTCTCAAAGCAATGTTGATACACCGGCTTGAAGAATAGGTCCCCTGGTGAGTAGCGACACCACAGACACCACACAGCAGATATGGACATCTCTGGAAGAATATTTGGCAACACTACAGAATCCCAGGCTGCCGATCTGTGATGTCAATTGTTGATTGAAGTAGCCTGTTAAGTTCAGGTCTGCGATGTCTATTATAATTTCCATACTTCGGGGGCGAATAGCCCATTGTTACGCAAATAGCAATATGGTTTATTGGTGAGGATCCTATTGGGTATTGCATTCCGCCCTACAAACTGTAACAGTAGTTAGCCTTCGGCTCAAAGCCGAAGTGACGACTGATATTGACATATCGGAAGTCTATTGGGTAGGGTGTACACATTAGGATTTTGATTGAGAATCACACTGTGATATTGAAACACAAAAGTGCAATGCCCAATCTTCAAAATACATGAAACATTTTCCCTCAGGGAAACGAGCGACTGTTGCAATCCTCATGTAACTTTGATTGATGTTGATTTTCATCATAAATTATTTGCCAATAGTTTGCATCGATGCGAACGGTTTCAATAAACACAGTTTTGAGTGATGTTGATTTAAAAATGAAAACTTTTATTAAATCGTCTTTGATTCACCATCAAGTTTTTCAAAAAGATTTTGTAGCTTTTAAGAAAACTTTAAAAGTAAAAAAACATGGGAAAAAAGTTGCATAAAATTCATTCACCTGCAACGTGAGAAAACCACAGAAAACTTTTTCAATTTCAACAAACCACTTTTTCGTTCCGTTCGGATGGCATTCATACCAATAAATATATCTGTCGTGTGTTACGTGTTGAAAATAAAAATTAATTTTTCATTTCAGTACTCAGCCCTCTCTCTATCTCTGCCGCAAAATGTAAATTTGATGACACTTGAACCGTGGAAAGAAAACAGTATTCTAATTCGTTTCGAACACATTCTGGAAGCGAACGAAGATCCCGAATATTCGAAACCGGCGAAGTTCCATCTGAAGGACGTATTCCACAATTTCGACATATCAGAGATTCGAGAAACAACATTGGCAGCAAATCAATGGAAAAATGAAGCGACAAGAATGAGATTTAGATATGAGGACGTAGAAGACTTTGAGGAAGTGACACAAATTACCGCCTTGAACAAAGATGAGAGCAATGAAAGAGTTACCAGAGACTTAGGTGTGGATGGTTGGAATATAGTTTTGCAACCAATGGAGATTCGCACTTTCATCATAACATTGGAATGGCGTCCATGACTACAATAAATACGAATAATTAACGCATAAACGAACTTTTATTATTGTAGGCGTTCTTTGCAATACCAACACAAAATTATCAAAATCCTTCGTCCCATCCCGACACCTCATCATCCGGAAAATCAGTTTCCATAGGGAAAATGTCGAAATTACTAAAATCTAATGGACCGGTAACAGGTTGTAATATTGGTGGTGTGAGTGTTAAGTTGGCCAAACCATCCCAATCAAAGCCTGCAAACCACCTATGGACAGTAAAACATTTCAAATGTTTTAATCGATCAAAAAGAAAATATGTGATTGTGTTACTCACTTATGCTTCTTTATATCTTGGGTTCCACCTCTTTGATAGCCCAGTCGTTCAGCCGGGATGTCTCGACACAGACGCTTTATCAACTGAATCGCAGATCTTGACATGTGATTGGGAAAGTCGACCATATCGATGCCTTTCAGAATGATGTTGTACGTTTTCATAGGATCGGTTCCGGTGAAGGGCGGCGATCCGGTTAACAATTCGTGAATGAGAACACCCAGTGCCCAGTAATCGACAGCCCTATCGTGTCCTTTATTAAGTATTATCTCGGGTGAAACGTATTCGGGTGTTCCACAGAAGGTCCATGTTTTACTGCTGTAGCCGATGTATTTAGCGAAACCAAAGTCGACCTTTGTTGGAAGAGAGAGAGAGAGCAATCGTTTTAAAGTCGTTAGATTATGCTACAGGGGTTTTCTTAAGCTCTAAGCCATAACCAGAATGAAAATCTGTCAGTTTCAACGTTGCGGGAATTGATTTTATCGTTACATCATCGGTCGATGGAATGGATTCAAGTTGCTAAGAGTGGAGTATGTATGAGACATAGATTGGTAACCTGGCGCCAATTTCTTGATTGGACCCTATACGCAGATTCTGCAAAAAAAATTGTCCCTCCGTCTGTAAACACCTTATATAGAGCAGGCCTGATTAAAACGATGTTTTTCCAGCGAAGATTTTGTTAAAAAAAATGTTAATTTCAAAAAAGTACCTCAATAGCTAAATAAAGTCATTAGGGAAACTCTAAACCTGTCTTAAAATTTAGTATGCTAAATTTTAACCGACTTTAATTTAACGCAGCCAATCACAGCAAGTCACTTTGAAAACATATGAAGGGACCCGTACGTATCAGAATAGATGCGGCAAACAGAGTTGATGTTACGAAAAGACTGCAACGTATTTAAGGCCCATAACTTGTGTGCTAAAATATAGTCTACATTTAGGCGCTCAAATATTATATTTTCGCTGATATCCGTGGACAAAGATGCAGTTTCAAAAAAGTTAGTCAGCATTTCCCTTCCTAAATATGTTGCCTTTAAAAGGAACTAAACTTATTTTTTGGGATTGAACCTTGTCTCAGAACGACGAGTTTTTGTGCAAATTTTTACGATTTTTTTCGCCGTTCTCAGAGTAGGTAGGATCCCAAAAAATAAGTTTAGTTGCTATTAAAAGGCAACATTTTTAGGAAGGAAAATGCTGACTTACTTTTTTGAAACTGCGCCTTTGTCCACTGATATCAGCGAAAATATAATATTTGAGCGCCTAAAGGTAGACTATATTTTAGCATACAAGTTATGGGACTTAAGAAAATATTGCGTTTGAATAGTTTGAAAGTTTGAATGACTATAAAAATTACCCAAGGTAATGTTGAAAGCCCTCCCAAAGTACGTTTAAAATTTAATTCTCTGCAACTTTGTCTTTGGAAGCAACTTTCTAACTGCCATAGTTCTAGAGATAGCAGTCATCCCTCCGAACTCTAGAAGTGGCTGAATCCCAGGATTGGGACATTTCTGAGGGAAACCCTGAAACAAGTGTTCGCTAAAATTTAATTCTCTACAACTTTGTCTTCGGGAGTAAGTCTCTATGTTTCATAATCATAATAACCCATAGATTGATGAAAACCCATCTCGTATTGTACATGGCTGGGAAATAAAATTTTCTCCATTCCGTGGGTTCCAGTGCCCAAACCACTCAACCGATTTCCACAAATACTTTTTCTCAGTTTTGTGACATGTAATTCTTTCATTTGACGCTAATTTGAACAATTTACGTGCTGTACTTGCTGAGATATGCGTGAAAAAGTTTCACCGACCTTCGAAAAACCACGTTTTTGGACACCTTTTCGACCATATATCCGGAACTATTCGACCGATTTTGCTCATCTTCGAACTTGACCTCAGTTTTTCGACTACCTTTCAGGAAATCGGTCAAGATTTACTCAAGTTACCGTGTTGACGGACAGACAGACCGACGGACATTTTTCTTTTCGTTGATTTGTCATCTGGAGGCAACAAAAAAGTTTCCCCCTTACTCCCGGGTTCGAATTCGCAATGTAACAAACGTGGTGTAAACGCATCAGACCTTCGTACTTCGTACGGGTCTAAAAATTCAGTGACGGCCATCTTAATTCAAATTTCAAATAAACAATAAATCAACACAAAATATTGTAAAAGAGATTTTTTCGCTGAGCATAGCTAAATAAGTTGTGTTCTTAGTATTATCACATATTTACAATTTTTGCCGTCAGATAGTCAAATGTCAACAAGTTAAAAGTTAACTTTTAGCCATCAAATTTAACACATTAACTTTTAATGTTGACGTCGTGAGTTTCTCTATTGTAGTAGTTGAGCTACTTTTTTAAGTTTCCTTAGTTTTTTCAACAAACTCCTCGTTAGAAGATAGGTCTGCACTTTCAGCCAGGACACTTGGTGCCGAAAATTTGAAAATGCCAAAATTCATGAAGTAGCGAGTACATTACTTTGTATAATTTTATAATTCGACACCTGGCTGCCGTACTTTGGTCACTTACCTGGGAATATAGAAGGCAGCCTGGTGTTAAGCATCTGTCTTCACCAAAGTGATATCTATACGTCATATAAGTTTCAACTGGGCACAAGGTTGCGTCCTTGAGTTAAGACTTTTTGGATGCAGAGGGCAGCAGCAGCTTGATGCCGAATTGAAACTTAAGTGACGTTTCCAACTCACTATTGCCTCTAATTTAGCGAAAACAGATTTTCAGCACCAGGCTGCCTTCTTTATTCCCAGCTTTAGGACCCCAGGTACGCAGCGTGGTGCCTACTTTGATCGTGTTACTAACTAAAAACATGTTACTCAACTAAAAACCTGGCCCGAGCCCGAATCAATTTGTCGGGTCGGGTCGGGTATTCATTTTAGTTTTTTCGGGCCACGTCGGGATGGAAGACTTCAACTAACAAAATCCGACCCGGCCCAAAAAAATAAATTCACTCAATTATTTTCTCAAAATTTAGTTTAAAAAACATTTGAAATGAAATCTTTCTAAAAAAGTTTGGATTCAGGTCAGGGTTTCGGGTTTGAATTGTTGGTTTCGGATGAGGTTCGTTTCGGGCCGGGTTTGAATTTTTGATTTCGGATCAGGTTCGGTTTTGGTCCCATTTGGAAAAAAGGTCAACACGCACACCTCTAGTCATTTTTACATAGGTCGATTAAATCTCTTCCGATTTTCAAAAAAATTTTATTGTTCGAAAAGATTCCTCGAGAATTCATGGAAAAAATTTTTTTGATTTCGAGCCCTTGGATTCAGAGCCCAAAGTGTTTTTCCTACATACATCTGGTAAATCTTATCCGATTTACAAAATCTTTTTTTTTCTGAAAGATAATTCAAAAACTAATTACGAGATTAAATTTGAGCAAAATCGATCGAAAACTTTCGAAGTTACAGCCGAAAAAGTGCGAAATTATAACGGAAATCGCCCTTCAATGAATGGAGGTTATGGACTTCCAGAAAACCCAAAAGACATTAGAGAAAATTGGTTGAGTCATTCGGGTTTTAGGGTCCTTAGTGTGTGTCCAATTCACGCTGCGTGACCCTACACTAGGCATGTCTGAAAATTTTTTTTTTCAAATAGATTCCTTAACCTCACACAAAATATTGTTTGACCTAAAAAACGCAAAAAAAATTTTTATTTGTTGAAAGAAAATTGACGGTGGTAAAAATCAAAAACTTCGTCAGCGCCACCTATTTTGCCTAATGTTTCCAAATTTATTTTTCCCTGAAAGACTTATTCATTACCTTTCTAACGATATCCCATACGACGAATTTGATGAAGAAATGAGTTTTATTCGATCGATTTTCCACCGGGAACTTTGGAAAAATTCGAAATGAAAAATTCTGAAGAAAATTCACATGACATGCTTGCACAAAAAAAATTGTACAAAGCTCATTTCTCCATCAAATTCATCGTGCGGGGTAAAATAAATTAGGCAAAATA
This sequence comes from Pseudolycoriella hygida, assembly GCA_029228625.1. Taxonomy (NCBI): domain Eukaryota; kingdom Metazoa; phylum Arthropoda; class Insecta; order Diptera; family Sciaridae; genus Pseudolycoriella; species Pseudolycoriella hygida. The sequence continues at coordinate 26,339,664 of CM055403.1, read as the reverse complement.
GGTGGCGCTGACGACGCTTTAAAGTGCAAAATTTGAAAAAATGAAGTTTTTGATTTTTACCATCGACAATTTTCTTTCAAAAAATTAAAAAAAAAAATATTTTTTCCGTTTTTATAATAATTTCCTTAAATTTATTTCAATAATGGGAGATTCCATTGACGCAAAATTCAGAGGCACCTTCACTTAACATCAAATAATTTCGGAACGATTGGAGATATTTGCTTTAAACTTTAATCCCAGCCTAATGAGATATAGCTTAAGGACTGCCATAATGTAAAGAAATTAAAATTGCTTTGGAACCCAAAGAAAATTGGCAAATACGTGTCGTGCCCCACATAGCATAAGATTGAAAATTGTTATGTGGGGCACGACACGTAAATGTTACTTTTCATTGGGTTCCAAAGCAATTTAAATTTGTTTACATTATCGTAGCCCTTAACATATATCTCATTAGGCTGGGATTAAAGTTTGAAGCAAATATCTCCAATCGTTCCGAAATTATTTGATGTTAAGTGAAGGTGCCTCTGAATTTTGCGTCAATGGAATCTCCCATAGAACAATTTCTCGGAATGAAACCTTAGCAACCTTAGAAATCGGGCACCACCCAAATAAATTCCGTACCCCGTGAACATGCTTCTCTTTCCCTTTCTATATTCAGTCGTGACCCTATTTGGCAATTTTTAGTTATTCTTTGAATTTAACTATTTCAAGCTTTTAGCTATTTCCCGTTTTTAATAATTTCACGATTTTCACTCATTTTCCGATTTTTAGTCATTTCCCGAATTTATTTTATTTCTCAATTTTTAGTTATTTCCCTATTTTTAGTCATTTCCCGATTTTATGCTGTTCCCCGATTTTCAGTTATTTCCCTTAGTCATTTCCCGATTTTTAGTTATTTCCCGATTTTTAGTCATTTCCCGATTTTATGTTATTTCCCGATTTTTAGTTATTCCCCGATTTTCAGTTATTCCTCGATTTTTAGTCATTTCCCGATTTTTAGTTATTTCCCGATTTTTAGTCATTTCCCGATTTTATGTTATTTCCCGATTTTTAGTTATTCCCCGATTTTCAGTTATTCCTCGATTTTTAGTCATTTCCCGATTTTATGTTATTTCCCGATTTTTAGTTATTCCCCGATTTTCAGTTATTCCTCGATTTTTAGTCATTTCCCGATTTTTAGTTATTTCCCGATTTTTAGTCATTTCCCGATTTTATGTTATTTCCCGATTTTTAGTTATTCCCCGATTTTCAGTTATTGCTCGATTTTTAGTCATTTCCCGATTTTTAGTTATTTCCCGATTTTCAGTTATTCCTCGATTTTTAGTTATTTCCTGATTTTATGTTATTTTCCGATTTTTAGTTATTTTCCAATTATTAGTCATTTCACGATTTTTAGTCATTTTCCGACTTTCAGTCATTTCCTGACTTTTAGTCATTTCCCGACTTTCAGTCATTTCTCAATTTAATGTTATTTCCTTACTTTTTCAAGGCAAGAACACGGGCACGCAGATCTAGTTTAAGGGAAATTTTTAGCTAACATATCTTTTGGGCTGTGGAGTTTTTTCCAATTAAAAATGCGCGATGAGTAATTTCCTGATTGGAACTCAACAACATTTTTCCAAAAATTATTTTTTTTACAAAAATGTAAAAATTTTTTCGAAAATTCAAAAAAATTTCGAGAAATTGAAAAAAATTTAAATTTAATCTTTCAAGTGTCGTGAACTTACCAATTTGACGTAACCTGACGTATCCAACACTAGAAAAAATTGCGATCATTCAAAAACTGAAACGAAGTTACAAAGAAATCAGTCTTACTCAGGTTCTCAGGCTTTAAGTCACGATATACGATTCCTCTGGCATGTAAATACTCGAAAGCTTGCAGCACACACCCGACAATAAATTGTGTAGTGAAGTCATCAAAATGGCCTCGATCTCTCAGTATTGTCCAAACTTCGCCACCCAAGCAAGCCTCTAGTAGCATGTACACATATTTGCAATCCCGATACGTTCGATACAGTCGACAAATGAAGGGACTGTTACAAGATAACATGATCGTACGCTCACTGAAAACATGTTCCTCTTGGTGGGTGTCGACAATGTGCTTCTTACGCAGACATTTTAAGGCGTACGTTTGCACTTCGTGATTTTTTTCGTATTTCACCAATTCCACTCTACCGAATCCACCAATACCCAAAGTTGCTATTATGTCCAAGTCGTCTAGCTCAACGTCCAGCATTTCTGGTCGAAGAAAAAGTTTAAAGTTTCACACCGATCGACGATGATTCTCAAAAATCAAATACCTTGCATATTTTCCGAACCGAAAATGACGCCCTTTGATTCGGACTTTTTCATTGATAAAACCCTCGTATCGTCTCCATAGTCTTTCTGACGCAATTCGCAAAGATCGCCTATTAATTGGGTAAATGATTCTCTATCTAATGTAAGACACTCCACACCCGGTGCCATTGCAACAATATTCGCAGTGCGTTTGTCCTCTTTGATTAAAGCTTGTTCGCCGAAATAGTCGCCACGACCCAAAGAACGAATTTCTTCTTCGACTTGATTACCAGGAATGCGTTGAGTTACTTTAACCATTCCCTGGCTTATTAGGAAAAATGTATCGCCACTAGCACCTTGTCTGATAATGTAAGCACCAGCCGGATAGAATTCCTTTTACGATTAAAAAATTCTCATTAATTTCTTCCGTCGCAATGCCACGTCTGTATGGACATACCACTTCCAGTACATCAGCAATTTTAGCCAAAAGATTGTCACTCAAGTTTTTCAAAAGTGGCACAGATCTCAAAAAGTTTACATTTTCTTCAATTTTTTGCATACCCGTTCTCATCATTATTTGTTGGAAGACTCTCCTGTCCAGAACCCAAACTCGTGAATCACAAAGAACTGAATGGAATTTTTTAAAATTTTTATTTATCTTTGAGAGACTCAAGGCAATACCTTTCACGGATGCCGTTCTGGTGCAATTGTATAGAATCGCTAATTCACCAAACGCTTTACCCGGTCCCATTTTTCCGAGAATTTTCCCATCTTTAATGACCTCAAACTCTCCCTCAGCAGCAACAAATAAATGAGCACCGCCTTCACCTTCACGTATTACATACTCTCCTTTAACTACGTCACGTCTGTACATCGCTTCAACTAGTTCTCTCACTTGAGACGAATCGATGTGCTTGAGAAAATCGTTGTCCATGATTGCGTCTTTAATCTGTTGTTTCGATCTTCAAAGAGAAATGTTTGCGTTGAGAAATTATTACAACAAAACTGAACTGCTAAATTTCAATGTCTCATTGTTTATTGATTTTCTCAAATTCTTAAATAAATAACGAATTTCTTGCGTAGTTTCAAGATCGGTGTGTTCGTTGCAATTAACATATCATTGAACTATAAAATTTTACAGAAAAATAACAAAAATTCCCAAATATTTTTTGGAAAATTTTAGGAGTTTTTGGATCCGTACGAAGTACAAAGGTCCTATACGTTTACTACAAACAATTGTAATGTAACACGGGGTAGATCGAGGTGGGAATTGGGGGGGGGGGGGGGGGGGGGATACATTTATTATCGTCTAAATATAACGAATCAGCAATAAAAAAATGTCCGTCTGTCCGTTTGTCCGTCTCCACTCATTAAAATCGGTCCAGTGGATCCGAAGATATGACCTTTAGAAAATCGTCATTTTCCATACAAAATGCGCTATTTCATAGAAGCCAAAGTTAATGAAAACATCCTACGTTAGTTAGTTAACTAGTTACTGGTTTCCATTGGCACTTGTTTGAAAAACGACTTTTTGGCTCATGCTCGAAAACGGCTCGATAACTTCTCTTGAAATTTTGCAGGGACCTTCGGGTGGGCATTCTACGCCATATGAGATTTTAAAAAAGGGAGGAACTAGGCATGTTTGGGCGCCAGGGCTCTTGGAAGGCGCCATATAAAGCCCATATAAAAGAATGTTATGTATATTTTCGTGCTTGCTAGCAGGGCCGAAAGGAAAAATGTAATCCCACGGAGCGAAAGCTTTCGCTTTCGCCCCTTGAGCTTACATTTTTCAACTTTCGTCCCTGCCAGCAAGCATGAAAAACTTAATACGCAACACGGCAAAGCACTTTTGGCCTGCTTCCTTGTTACGTAAATAACTATTGTGTGAGTGTATTCAAAGTATGAGTCAAATATGAGCAAAATTTTTGGACTGTGTTTCGGAGATAGATGTTTGGTGTCAAAGGAAAAGTTGATGGGTTGGGTGTGTAGTGTGTCAGGGTGACCAACAAAATGGCCGACGGTGTTATGGGACGGACTTAGGGGGAAAATTAATTTTTTTTTGAGTTGGAGGTAGATGTTTGGTGTCAAAGGAAAAGTTGTTGGGTTGGGTGTGTAGTGTGTCAGGGTGACCAACAAAATGGCCGACGATGGTATGGGACGGATTTAGGGGGGAAATTGATTTTTTTTGAGTTGGAGGTAGATGTTTGGTGTCAAAGGAAAAGTTGTTGGGTTGGGTGTGTAGTGTGTCAGGGTGACCAACAAACTGGCCGACGGTGGTATGGGACGGATTTAGGGGGAAAATTGATTTTTTTTAAATTTTTATTGAAGATAGATGTTTTGTGTCAAAGGAAATTTTGATCGCCGGAAATTTTTTTTTTCACCTGAAATTTTTTCTTCAAAATTTGTTTTCTCTTTTCTTCTACTGATATCACAACAAAAACCCTTTTTAAAAAGGAAATGTAACGCAACTTCTCGTCCCTTCTTCTAAAACAAGTGGTCCGGCATTTGTGACGCAATTTTTTTAACACAACGTAATTTTGTTTTAAAGAAAGCGCTGTAATTTTTTCAGGAAATCAAAACTTTGAACACAAGGTTCCATTCAAACAAACTTCGGCGTATTATCAGCGATAGCGTCACCTCCGAGCAGACTTACGGACCGTGTCACACTCTACCTTTAAAGAGGTTTTTGTTGTGATATCAGTCGTTTTGGAAGTTTTCAGTTGTTGAAAAAAAATTTCTCCGCAAAAAAATGCTCTGGGAAAAAATTTTGTTGAAAAAACTTCTATTTTTTGAAAAAAATTTTCTCCAAAAAAAATTTTCTCAGAAAACAAAATTTTCTTAGAAAAAAAATTTCTCCGAAAAAAAATTCTCTTCGAAAAAAATTTTCTCCACACACTTCCCACATCATTCCACACACTTCCCACATCATTCCATACACTTCCCACATCACTTCAAACACTTACCACATCATCCCAGACACTTCCCGCATAATCAGACACACTTCCTACTTCATTCTACACATTTTCCTCTTCATTCCACACACTTCCCACTTCATTCCACACATTTCCCACATCATCCCACACACTTCCCACATCATCCTACGCACTTTCCACATCATTTCCGATCACTTCAAAAAAAAAAAAAATTCTCATAGTCGCTCTACGGCAGCGTAGCTCATTTCGGACCACTTTGACCGACTCCTGGCAGCGAACCCCCCAACCGATTTCTACAAGACCGGTTCCGTTAACTTTGTGAGATGGATACCAATCACCGCGATCTGACCACTACCCGCCGAGATATAGCCGAAGAAGTGCTCCCGTTGGTGGATTTTCATATATGGGAGTGGTATGAAAACTTTGAAGGCCAATAATTCAGTTCCAAGATTTTTTTGGGGTTAGCCACCGCCTGAATTTTCCATTTGGGACCGAAACTGAACTTCCCTAAAAATTTTAAGGAAATCGCCCGGGCGGTTCTCGAGAAAAAAAAGTAGATAGATACATAGATACATCGTGGACACACAACACAGGAATAAAATTTTGATTTTCAAACATATTTTTACCATTTTTATATGGAAATTGGTCATCTTTAATTGGCGATGTCTCGGTTCGTTTTCAACCGATTTTGATGATCCAAAGTACGTTGGAATCAGGATAGGAAGTAGTTTTTTTAAATAATTTGAAGGGGGGTGCAGGGGAGAAAAACTCCAAAGTTCGGCCGTACATCGTGTCTTGTCCCAAAGGTTTTTGTATGGAGTTTTTTGGGTTTGGGGACTGCGTCACGCTCTCCGTTATCACTTAGAGCATGACGACAATGCCACAGTTCTTAAAATAATTTTTTTTTAACAGAAAATTATTTTCGTGAAGCATCTTTGACTGTACAGTACAACGACTCAAATAATTCTGTGCACCGACAAGTAGCCAACAAGTATCTCGAAGATTTATTCAAATGTTTAGTGAAAAGATCTCATGAGTTCACTGACACCGGAGCAAGGAAGATCCATCGATTGATCGATTGAAATTATGGCCCGAATGACAAAAAAGAATGCCGCACATCGCAAAACTATTTTTGGAAATCGATCGTGGCGCTACTGGATAAAAACGGCTCAGCTTTTGTGTTGAACCGTAAGAATGTATGTATAAAGGCAGATATCGCTAAACATGAAAAGTAGGAATGGAAAAAATTTATTTTTGGTATGTTGGAAAATAATGCATTCAAAACTTGGTTCAAAAACTCATCCAAAAGCTTCAAAATGTAAGTTGGGAACTAAGTTTTAGCATGAAGTGAAAGTAAGTTATTTTGATTTCAAACATTTGTATCTACAGACGTGCATGGAAATCATGCGGGATCGCGGGATCCAATTGGATCCCGGGAAATCCTTTGCCTTGGGCGACCGGGAAATTGTACCATAGGATTTTTTTTTACTATACAGCAATTACCACCGGGAAAAGAAAGCCACCGGGAAGCGGGAATTCGAAAGCCACCGAGAAGTCGAAAGCCACCGGGAAACGTGAATTCGAAAGCCACCGGGAGGGAAGCCGAAAGCCACCGGGAGGGAAGCCGAAAGCCACCGGGAGGGAAGCCGAAAGCCACCGGGAAGTCGAAAGCAACCGGGAAGTCAAAAGCATCGGGAAGCGGGAAGTGAAAGCCACCGGAAAGTCAAAAGCACCGGGAAGTGAAATGCACCGGGAAGCGGGAAGTGAAAGCCGCTGGGAAGTCGAAAGCAACCGGAAAGTCAAAAGCACCGGGAAGCAGGAAGTGAAAGCCACCGGGAAGTAAAAAGCAACGAGAAGAGGGAAGTCAAAGCCGCCGGGAAGTCGATCCAGCGGGAAGTCAAAAGCACCGGGAAGTCAAAGCTACCTGGAAGTCAAAGCCACCGGGAAGCGAAACTTTTTAGTCTACAAATTCGCAGGTGCGATTAGAGCGAGAGGAGCCCGAGTTTCCCAAACTTAAAACAAAAAACGAATTTGAATGTTCATATTTTCAAAATGTTCGTCTGCGGCGCTACACGGAATCAGTCAATTAATAAAATTCTAACTTGCAATGAACCCTACAATTGCAATCAATGCTTGCGGCGCTTTTCTCGTTGGATCGATACTGAAAACCCTAACTGCTCATTAAGGAACACAATTCCAAAAAAATCTATTGTAGGCCCCTCCCCCTCCCGGTCGCCGGTAAATCCTGCCAGCGATACCAGGAAATCGTTGGCTGATTTTTGGTTGCCGGGAAATTTTGACTCGGTTCCTGGGAAGAAAACATTATTTCCATGGCCGTCTACAGAAATATTTAATTATAGAAATTCTTCGTGTCAATGACAGACGAAGAAATATTCTTTTTGGTTCGGTATTTATCTTGCGACTGGCAAAAAATAAACCAAAACAAGTTCTCCAGACAAAACAAAATATGTTCTCCAGACATCGCACACCAGTTTTATTTACGTTCGGACTGGAAATGACTCAAAAGCAACATGAAAGCCGTCGTCGCTTCTGTACGCAAACTTTGTTTTCGTTTCAAATACTTTCTATTCCGAAAATTAAATATTTTCTTTCCACACCTTACGGTGTTTTACATAGAAAATGTAAATATTTGCACACCAGAGAGAATCACAATTTGTTTGTTGAAACTTTGAGGACCCTTGCAGATTTTGCATCTGAAATTCACCGAAAGTCCAACATTTTCATGAAATTAAAGCAAAAGTAAAGTTCTACACATTTTCCAATTAAAAAACAAAACTAATTACCGATAAGTACAACATACTCATTCAATATTTACCAGCAATGGAAGATTTATACTTAACAACTTCCCCCACAAGAGAGGTGCTCGAAAAAAGTTAATCCATGATTTCAGTCTACAATTTTGTAGGGAAAATCGTAGTGTAACTTTTCACAAAAATTTTACATAAATTCAAAAACCTTTGCACATAAATCACAATTAAATTGTATATACCTGAAATCCTTTTCAAATTTTCTAATTAATATGTCCCGTGACGATTGACCAGTTGCATCACAACTTTCACCCGAAACGCCCTGCTTTTTCACAGCAACTGTTGGAACGGTTAGATTTGAACATTTCGTATTTCCGGTATCATCACCATGTTCGAGTTGCGATGATTGTTTTACTTGATTTCCTTGTGTACATGCATTCAAATTGCTGTTGGAATTGTTGCTGTTGTTATTCATTAGTGGGGTCGATGTCAACAAATGTCCAGCCATGCGGGGATCTGAATGCAGACTACAAAGGGGAAAATCAATGAAGCTCCATCATTGCGGTTTAGATACACAAATCTTTACCTGGACAATAAGTCACCATCACCATGATGAATGATATTGTTGCTAGTTGTTTGTTGGAGTACGCTCTGGGGGATTTGTTGTAAAAGTGTGTGCATTAGTGTATCTAATCGACAAAAGTTGTTTTCATCACAAGGTGGGAAAATACAAAATCTGTTGACAAGTGAAGTTTCTGGCAAGAACAGAGTTTTGTGTCAGTTAAGGCGGAAACATTGTAATGGAGAAGTCTCTGCGGCAATCACTCCCGATGGGGGCACAGGGGGAAGTGATCCTTATCTGTTCGAATATGATTAATGGCACTTGTATCTCCCATCGTAACTTCCAGTGTGTGATCAAAGAGTAGGACGATTTTATAAATTGGATGGGACTGAGCACTCAAAAAACCCTGGTTTGAGTACCTCAAAACTCTAGAATGGAATGTAACGAAAGAGATGAGCTTGCTAGGTCAAGTCCTTGGGCACGAGTGAAGTTACATCATGCCTGTCAATGTCTCAAGGGACTGAATACAACGGAAGCAGATGAAACGCTGGGAACCGAATGAACGAGGCCCTCACGCGAAGCGTTTGAACGCGAAGTCTGACGCGAAGTATGCCATGGGACTACTAATGTACATTGCGACCTAAATTAGATTAAGTTAAGATTATCTGAAACTTTCAGATGATCTTGCGGATTGGAAGAAGAGACGGACGTACACAAAAGTTCGTTCAACTGAGACGCAATATTGTTGGAGCTTCAGTGGTTGGACCATCCGAAGTTGGAAAGCAATTTGGATCCCAGGATATGTGTTTCAAGTTCAATAAATTGATCGTCACAAGCTGACGATCTATAAAGAAAAGAAAAATGGAAAGAAAGACTCTCTTTGCAAAAATTGGTATTCTCTCGAGAAAGTTTTTTTTCTCTCTATTCGAGTCAATTCGCTCGGTCGCGAGCAACAATACCCTCGACGTGGTAAGGAATAAAAGAGGTGATGAGCGTTTGTTACTCTCAAATAGACGGAGTTTGAGACAGAGAAACGTAAGATTGTCGGAGGTACTCTCATTCCTTTTTTTTATTCATCACTCAGACGTAGCCAACATTCGACGATTTTTGCAGCACCGGTAACAGTAGAGCAAATTTGCGAAGCACTGAGCCATGTTAAGAACGGTAAAGCTCCAGGTACGGACAATATTTTTAGAAATTTTCTCAAAAACCTGGGCCCAAAGGCAATTCCGTGGATGGCGAAGTTCTATACCCACGTATATGAGACTGGCAAAATCCCCAAATTGTGAAAGACATCAAAGGTTATCGTATTTCTGAAGCCTAACAAACAACCCGCATTACCTGTGAACTTTAGGCCAATTTCACTTTTGAGTTGCAGTTCCAAGCTATTCGAGAGAGTTATATTGGCCAGAATCTCAGAAGTAATTGATGCGAATATACCGAAAGAAAATGCCGGTTTCAGGAAAAACAGAAATTGTTGCGACCAAGTGTTAGCATTAACAAACTACATCGAAATGGGATTTGAATTGGGGATGAAAACTGGAGTTGTATTTTTGGATCTATCAGCTGCCTACGATACAGTGTGAAAGCGTGGACTGACGTTCAAATTAAGCAAAATAATACCGTGCAGAACCACTCTTTCTTTGATTATGAACATGCTCAGCTATCGGAGCTTTCAAGTGGAAATGAACGGAAAAACTAGCAGAAAAAGAATTTTGAACAATGGGCTTCCGCAAGGCTCAGTTTTGTCATGCTTTCTATATTGTGTATACACGATGGATCTACCGCCAACACAATCCAGAAAGTTCATCTGTGCTGATGATAACGCAATCGCATATTAAGCCAAAACATTCATTGAACTACAGGAGAAGTTAAACGAAGACTTGATTACTATGTCGAAATATTTCAAAAATTGGCGACGCAGACCGAATCCAGGAAAAACCGTCCACTGTTTGTTTCATCTCAATAATCACCAAGCTAACCGGAAACTGGATTTGACAATGAACGGAATAACAGTAGAATAAGTGGCCAATCCACTTTATCTCGGCAATGTATTCGATCGTAGCCTCACATACCGAGCGAACGCAGAACGAATTCAATCAAAATTGAAGTCCCGAGTGAACTTAATACAAAAGCTGGCAGGATCGACGTGGGGATGTTCAGCCAAAACTCTTCGCACAACTGCACAAGCAATGATTTTATCCGTCGCGGAATACTGTGCTCCGGTATGGATGAAGAGCTGCCACGTGAATAAAATCGACACACAAATAAACTGCGCGCTACGTATAGTTGCTGGAGTAGTAAATCCAACAGAATTTGAGTGGCTGTACATACTAAGCAATATAGCACCACCACATATTCGACGATAGGAAGCAGCCCTAAATGAATGCAAGAAAATTGAAGCGGACACGGAGCTACCCTTACGTATCGACATTGAATCGGCACCAGCCGCATTACGTTTAGGATCAAGACACCCTTTCTGGAAGTTTTATCAAGAAAGGCACAACTTGGCCGATTTACAAACCAGATGAAATGAATGGTGGCAACAGGCGACAGTGGCCAACAAACAATTGATTGAAAGCCCGAAGAGTTTAAAGGTCTAGAGCTACCAAGACACATGTGGCTCAGAATGAACAGGCTTAGAACTGGCCAAGGCTACTGCGCTTTCTTGATGCACAGATATGAGTTTGTCGAGTCTCCTTTATGTGAATGTGGTGCAATACCATGGACTTACTGACTCCGTGCCCCATCTATCGATTTTCCGGAAGCTTGACCGACATTCATGAAGCGAATGACGAGGCGTTAGCATGGTTGAATGGAGTTGGTGTGAACGTGTGATCGAATTGTGTAATACGAATTACGACATTTGATAAATTGTAATTAGAAATGAGATTGTAAACTATAAAATTTCTTAAAATCATTTGAATAAATAAAACATAACCAAAGACTCGTACGTATGAGAATAGATGTGGCAAAAAAACTAGATGTGGCAAAAAAACTAGATGTGGCGAAGTGACTCGAACGCACCTAAATATACAAATAACCAAACAATCCAACGTTTTCTGTTCTTTTATAACTGTAAGAATTTTAAAGATCCATAGAAATTACCCAAGGTAATGTCAAAGGCCCTACCGAAGTACGTCTCAGACCATTCAAATCTAGAAAAGCTTATAGCCAAGGACTAAGTCATTTTCCCCTAAAAAATTGAAACACGTGTTCGCTTAAATTTAATTCTCTACAACTTTGCCTTATACAGTAAATCTCCATATTGCATAGCTGTTTTCGTATATGGCCAAGAATCTCAATTTCGTCCATTCCATTTGTCCCAGTGTCCAGACCCCTGACCCGATTCCCACAAAAATCAAAAAAAATTTCCCAGTTTTGTGACATCAATGCTTTCATTTGACACCAAAATGAGGAATTTCCGTGCTATATTTGCTGAGATATTTGCGAAAAAGTTTCATCGACCCTCTAAAATTTCATGTCCGACTTCCACTTCTTCGGCCATATCTCCGGAACTACTTGGCCGATTTTGCTCATCTTCGAACTGGAATCATGGTAGGTATGTACCCTTCAGGGATCACCCTAAACTTCTTTCCTGAAAAGGACATATATTCCGTGAACTTCAAAGATGAGCAAAATCGGTCAAGTAGTTCCGGAGATATGGTCGAAGAAGTGGAGGTCGGACATGGATTTTCGAGGGTCGGTGAAATTTTTTCGCAAATATCTCAGCAAGTATAGCACCAAAACTGTTCACTTTTTTCTGCAAATCGGGTCAGTGGTCCGGGCAATGGGATCAATGGAATGAATGGAGACTGGAGACTCAATTTCTCGACAATATACGAACGCAGATGGTTTTTCGTCAATTTTTACTTAACTATGCAAAACGGAGATTTACTGTACAGGGCAAAGTCGTAGAGAATAAAATTCTAGAGAACACGTGTTTCCGGGTTATAGGAAAAAATGACAAAATCCTGAGATATGTTTATTTCTAGAATTGAGCGTGATGACCCATATCTCTAGAACTATGAAAGCTAGAAAGTTGCTTCCGAAGGCAAAGTTGTAGAGAATAAAATTTTAGAGTACACGTGTTTCAGGGTTTTAGGGAAAAATGGCACAATCCTGGAATATGATCACTTCTAGAATTGGGCGGGATGACCCATATCTCTAGAACTATGAAAGATAGCAAGTTGCTTCCAAAGGTAAAGTTGTAGAGAAAAATTTTTTAAAGAATACCTGTTTCGGGGTCTTAAGGAAGAACGACCCAATCCTGGAAAATGATCACTTCTAGAATTGGGCGTGATGACACATATCTCTAGAACTATGAAAGATAGAAAGTTGTTTCCAAAGGCAAAGTTGTAGAGAATTAAATTTTAGAGGACACGTATTTAAGGATTTTAGGAAAAAGCTGCCTAATCCTGCGATATGACCACTTTTACAATTGTCGTGCTTCGGGAAGGTTTTCGACATAACCGTGGGTCGTTCGATATCAGAACATATTTGCCAAACCTGTTCGGTCTTAAAGCTGAGTGGGCATACCAAATTTGATGCCCAGCCTATGCCCAAGACCCACATTAAAAAAAAAATGCCCAGCCCATAATGGTTCAACCATTCAAGAAAGTGAAAGGAATTTACAAAAATATTTGCCTAAACAGTTAACGCTTATCTTCAATATCACTTCACGCTGCGTGAATCACGCACATTAAATTTTACAAAATACGAATTACGAATTTTCTGCGAATTACGATTTGAAAACGTGCAGATACGAACAATGCGCTAGCAGAATGTGATGGATACGTTAGACAATATAGAACAAGAATTAATGAACAAAAAGAGGGATAGCGATAGATTCATTTTGTACTCAATGCTACCGATGCTACCTATTGAATTAAATATGTACTACGAAAAGATCATTCACAATTGTTAAATCTGTTGTATCTGACTTTTTTTCAAAAGCTTCGGACCCTCAATTATTCCAATTAGACCCTCGACGCCCTTTTTGAATTAAAAAATCATGTGGGCGACGTGGGCGCCGACAAAATTTGATAATGCCCACTCCCGTGCCCATGCCCACGGAAACTTGGGCATGCCCATCCCCATACCCATGGGCATGCTCATGGGCGTGGGCAGCCCACTTTTTTGGGCAGCCCACTCACCGCTATTCGGTCTGCCACATCTATTCTGATACGTACGCGTCTTTGGTTATGTTTTACCATGGGGTCCTTAGTGTTTTTTAGGCTTCTGAGAATCCTCATCTCAGAAACCTCCAGTAACAGTCATGCAAACTCTCTCTTCAGAAAAATGCAAGGGGGAACCTGAACACGATGCGATTAGCTTTAATTAAATTTCATTATCCGAATTCGGAACTACGTCCCATTCAACGTCCCATTCCCAACCTGTTAGTACCACAGATAACAATTTCCTTAATTTGATAGTAAATCAAGAGAACGGATGTTCTCAGATTGAGTTTATCCCACCCTAGCTATATATTTGCTAGAATCGTTGCTGAGATCATAAAATCATGAAAAAGAAATAAGCGAGACTTGGAAAAGTCTTTTAATGAATGCAATAAGCGTGTAGCTGTAAATCAAACAACCATCCAAATTCACAAGCGAAAAACTATATTCTGAGTTCAAAGTACATGTTCGTTCATATATCCGAGAGATGAAAGTCATAAAAACTGATTCCGTTTTCTTGCATTCGAATAAAAAAGGGTTTGCTCAAGTGAAAATTAACGAGAAGATTTTCCGGTCTATAAACTTTGGTAAAAATATGATAAAATAGATGACACCAGACGACGTTTTGTCTTAAATTTTCACAAATCGCATATAAGTTTCTGTCAATGACGTGGTCTACACTCTAAAATAGAATGACACGTCGAAAGTGGAGGGCGAAACGATTACACAAACGAAGACAAACAATAACAACTGCGAAATAAAAATAAAGCGACTCATAATAACGATATGTGTAATAATAAGAAGAGCAAAGATATGATTTCGTAGAGCGGCAAATATCAAAAAAATTTCCACATCCCATCTACGAAATGCGATGGTTTGTTAGTGTTCGTATACACGTGCTTCGAAAACTTTATGTTGTCGAAACGATTCGTTTAACATAAAAATATTTAATTTTTGTAGCTTATTGTTATGATGGCATCACGTAAATATATGCAAAAGATTAATATTTGTCCGTGATGATAATTTTTTTTTGTTAAGCCGGTGATTATTTCCGAAGCAAACACAAAATTCTAAAGATAAATTTTTTAGCAAAGTGGGTAAAGGTTGCGCTTGTTGTATAGATAACGCTTTTCTGTAACAAAATAAACATAACATTCAGCTTACGCTCATTTGGTTTTCCATGAAGCAGCTCAACAAAAGAGAAACAAGGAATTTGAGTATACAACAAATTGAGATAAAATTGTTAACAATTCGCTAGCCGATCTTCTGAACTAACCTTGAGTTTGTGTATTTCCCTTTTGAGGTTATCAATTTCCGAATCTCGGTCTTCAAGCAATTTTTTCAGTCTTATCACCTCTTCCTCCAATTTCAATTCATTTTCATAGTGTTGGCTAATTGTCCTTAAATACTCCCGTTCCGCTTTCTCGGATGGCTTGAAATCCGTTTTCTGATTTTGTCGTAAAAAGTTGCTTTCGTTGCGAATCTAAAAATATTCGTTGAATTAGACAAAAGTGGAATGGAAAATTGGGCACTTTCCAATATTTCATTTCGAGTTTAAATCAATTTTAAATAAAAAGAGCGAACATTCAAAAATAAATCTCAATTAATGAAGAGGAGATCAATAAAAATAAACCAAAAGTTTATTTTCGATAAGTTGATGACGTGGTAAGAGAGTTAGTTTGTAAACAGAATGAAAAATGTATACAAAACGATAAATTGCTTTCCTTGAGTTTGAGAAAACTGTAAATGCAATAATGCACAAAAAATACTGAAGGCCAGCAGTCACTTCGCATAGTCTCATAATTGACTTGTTTAACTGAAATTTAATATTAATTAAAGGATTTATAATCGAAGAGTTAAAAGAAGCTCGTTTCTTGATTGGGATGATCCTCACATTTTGTGGCTCGGTTAACACTAGAAACAATTGTCCAAGTGAAAAAGCGACAAAAAACCTTGATTCCTTTGATTTTTTACGTCGTTATTTCACTTCTCGTTTTTTTGTCGGTATTTTATAAGAATTCGCTAGGCTGGAATATTCAAATTAAATCGGACAAGGACAATTAAACGGACGGACAAGGTGAAAACATAAACCTTTGAAATGGGTATAAGAAAGTAGCGATAGAGTGTACTCAAATTCCAATCACCTTTGACCGAATCATGTATGATTCCCCTGGTAATCATGAATGATTCAACTGTGAATGATCGGTGATTCACCTGTGAATAATCGGTGATTCACCTGTGAATGATCTATGATTCACCTGTTAATGCTCAGTGCTCATGTATGATTCTCCTGTGAATCATGTATGATTCACCTATGAGTCATGTGCGATTCACCTGTGAATCATGTGTGATTCACCTGTGAATCATGTGTGATTCACCTGTGAATCATGTGTTATTCACCTGTGAATCATGTGTTATTCACATGTGAATCATGTGTTATTCACATGTGAATCATGTGTTATTCACATGTGAATCATGTGTTATTCACCTGTGAATCATGTGTTATTCACCTGTGAATCATGTGTAATTTACCTGTCTATCATGTGTGATTCACCTGTCAATCATGTGTGATTTACCTGTCAATCATGTGTGATTCACCTGTCAATCATGTGTGATTCACCTGTGAACCATGTGTGATTCATGTGTGATTCACATGTGAATCATATGTCATAAAATTATAAATTATGTGTGCGTCACCTGTGAATCATACGTGGTTTGCCTGTGAATCATGTGTGATTAACGTGCATCATTTGTGATTCACCTGTGAATCATGTGTGAATCACCTGTCAATCAAGTATGACTTCCCTGTGAATGATGTGTGATTCACTGAAGCATGTGTGACTCAGCTGTGAATCATATGTGATTCACCTTTGAATCATGTGTGATTCACAAGTGAATAATATGTCATTCAACTGTAAATTATGTGTGAGTCACTATTGAATCATGTGTGATTAATGCGTATCATTTGTGATTCACCTGTGAATCATGTGTGGTTCACCTGTCAATCAAGTGTGATTCACCTGTCAATCAAGTATGATTCACCTGTCAATGTCACCTGTCATGTGTGATTCACCTTTCAATAATGTGTGATTCACTTGTGAAGCATGTGTGATTCACTTATGAAGTATGTGTGACTCACCTGTCAATCATATGTGATTCACCTGTGAATCATATGTGATTCACCTGTGAATCATATGTGATTCAGCTGTGAAGCATGTGTGATTCAGCTGTGAATCATGTGTGATTCAGCTGTGAATCATGTGTGATTCAGCTTTGAATCATGTGTGATTCAGCTTTGAATCATGTGTGATTCAGCTGTGAATCATGTGTGATTCACCTGTGAAGCATGTGTGATTCAGCTGTGAAGCATGTGTGATTCAGCTGTGAAGCATGTGTGATTCACCTGTGAACCATGTGTGATTCACCTGTGAACCATGTGTGATTCATCTGTGAACCATGTGTGATTCATCTGTGAAGCATGTGTGATTCACCTGTGAATCATGTGTGATTCATCTGTGCATCATGTGTGATTCACCTGTGAATCATGTGTAATTCACCTGTGAATCATATGTGATTCACCTATGAATCATGTCTGATTCACAGGTAAATCAGACATGATTCACATGTGAATCATGTGGGATTTACATGTGAATCATGTCTGATTCACATGTGAATCATGTCTGATTCACATGTGAATCATGTGTGATTCACCTGTGAATCATGTTTGATTCACCTGTGAATCATCGGTGATTACACTGTGAATAATCGGTGATTACCCTGTGAATAATCGGTGATTACACTGTAAATAATCGGTGATTCACCTGTCAATCATAGGTGATTCACCTGTCAATCATAGGTGATTCACCTGTGAATCATGCACGTGTGATTCATATGTGAATCATTGGTAATTCATCTGTGAATTATTCACCTGTGAAACATCGGCGATTTACCTGTGAATCATCTGATTCCCTGGTTAATCATCTGATTCCCTGGTGAATCATCTGATTCCTTGGTGAATCATCAGTCATTCCCTGATTAATCATTTGGTGATTACCCTATGAATCACCGGTAGTTTCAAGGTGAACGTGCACAGAAGGACGGACAGGAAGGGTGAAAACATAAAGTTGATATGGCTACTTAATAAATGGTAAATAGCTTTTAAATAGACTTCTTACTCGAATATTGTAATGCCGTACTTCTGACAAGTATACAAGAAGGCTGTTGCTTGTACATACATGAGCCACGTTATAACTTACACTTGTCTGAAGTACATAATTCTGTGGATTGATAATCGGCTTAACTTTAATTTTGTGTACTTACTTCATCTTTATCTTCACATGAATTCGATCGAGAAACATCTTCGTAATATTTAGGCGACGATGATGAATCACTAATTTGCCTGTAAATCTCTTTCTCGTAATCGTTTATCACATTTTCTTGTTGATAGCTCAACGCATTATACTTTAAATATTCCAAATTAGCCTTTTGTGTTGCCGAAAAATCC
Organism: Pseudolycoriella hygida; assembly: GCA_029228625.1. Lineage (NCBI taxonomy): Eukaryota > Metazoa > Arthropoda > Insecta > Diptera > Sciaridae > Pseudolycoriella > Pseudolycoriella hygida. The sequence goes on along the minus strand of CM055403.1, from coordinate 26,321,443 downwards.
TCCGACGTCAAATGTGAAAATTTTCGCTCCAAATCGCTACGAAAAAATGTATTCCGCAACATTGCCTTGGAATCGTATGACGAATTATTTAAGTTTCCTTCGCGACTATTTCCATTCGATTTGGATTTCAACTGCTCCAAGCCATCGAATGAATTATTCAGCGAGTCACTACGCATTGCCGAGAAGCTTTTCTTCAAAATCGGTCTCGGTCTGCTATGCAACGTATTTTCCGCATACATCGGTTCGATCATGCCATTCGTATGAGACACAGCCAGCACGACTTCCGGATGAACTGATAATTTATTTTGTTATTGAATTGAATTTATTTACGAACCAAAGAAATGAAAATTCACTTTTCCTGCTGTGCTTTCACATCTATGAAACAATAGCCAGATTCAGAGTGTGCAGCATCACAATAAACGCGTTTCAACAATTTGAAGACATCAGAGAATTTTAAAATTTGTTTTTTTTTTGCTTTTTGAAAATTTAAATTTTTTTTAGCTTTTTAAAAAAAATGAAATTTTTGGTGGAGGAGGTGAAGATGCACATTTCTAGGCCCATACGAAGTATACTGTCACATTTGTAACCAGTGGAATTTGGACCACATTGGGTTTGAATACAAGGTTCCACTCAAACAAACTTCTGCGTATTATCAGCGATAGCGTCACTTCAAGCGATGTCATTAACATTGGAAGCAGATTTACGGACTGTGTCACACTCTACCTTTAAAGAGGTTTTTGTTGTGATATCAGTCGTTTTGGAAGATTTCAGTTTTTGAAAAAATTTCTATTTTTTGAAAAAAATTGTCTTCGAAAAAAAATTGTCTCCGAAAAAAAATTTTCTCAGAAAAAAAGTTTTTCTCC
>CM055403.1:26303998-26320080 GCA_029228625.1 Pseudolycoriella hygida | reverse complement strand
TTTCTACACATCATTCCACACACTTCTTACATCATCCCACACACTTCCCACATCATTCCACACTAGGGGGGATCAGTTTTCAATTTTTTTTTTCGAGATGGCCTGGGGGAGGGGTCTACAAAAAATTTTAGTGTCCAGAAGATTCCAAAAATGCCCAGGTTCGGCTTTTTGGGTCGAATCTTAATTCGATGAAGTCAGAAGTTCGTGCTTTGGTGCATTTGGTCATTCTGAGCTCTACCAAAAATAAATGGTTCACATTTTATTGAGTTATTATATTTTTTTTAACATTTCAGTTTCCATTTTAAGTGGGGAAAATATATTTGGAATCAGGATAGGAAGTGGTTTTTTTAAATACTTTGGAGGGGAAGGGGGCAGGGGGAAAAACTCCAAAGTTCGAATATACATCGTGTCTTGTCCCAAAGGGTTCTGTATGGAGCTTTTTGGGTTTGTGGACGTTTTTTTGGGGTGTGGGGACTGCGTTACACCCTCCGCTACTGCTGCGGGCATGAAAAAGATTTAAAATTTTTTTTTGTTACTTCGGATGTTGCCTTGGACGCGTTTGACAATATTTTAAAATTTCGGCTCGGGTTGCGACACTTCCCCTTGCGTAAATAACTATTGCGATATCTATTCTTTTGATTCGGGTCAAGTGATACGTCTGAAACTGTTCAATGGGAACATCTTGACTAAGGGAGTGCGAAAGCAACAGCGAGAGGAAAAATGAGTTCATAAAATTTTAAAACAACTTACCAGCTACGTCGAGTATCGTATAATTTCCAATATTTGGAGTTGATAGGCGTTTATTTCTAGGCAACTGTGACGTTCTCGCTTTGACCGTGTACTTCCTTTCCCTAGAAATGGCCGCATTTTTGTTTTCATCGGTGAAGACGAACGCTGTGTCGGGATGAACATACGACTGAATGACTTTCTTTCGCCTTTCATCCTTGCAACCGCATTTAGCGAATAAACTGACACAATTATGAGATTTTTTATAACTTTGATGTGACGCTGACAGGTTAGGTGGAAGGGTAGTCAGACCACTTGGTAGTCCTAGAGTACAAATTGACAAAAAAGACAAATTAATTCAAACAAAATATGTTCGTGTAATTTTATCAATTAAACCTTCACCTGCTGACGATGTTAAACTACTTTCGCTTATCACTTTTTCCATCTTATAGTAACACTGTGGCCTCAGCGTACATAAATAGAATAAACTGTAAATTACTGGTGTTGGATGAGGTTCTACGTTCGAATAAATGCCACATAAGTGAATGCTCTACGTGTATATAGTAAGTTGATAGTTTTCTGGCAAACTCTCCAACGAAACGTTGATTATGTATTTTATCACAGAATACTAAAATGTGGTATCGTGACTTCAGCAAATGTATTCATCCAAAACATGGTAATACAAATGTGTAGTTTTTATTTTGCTTTTGTCGTTGAATGTCTTACAGTGGCTTAAGCGATTTCACACGATAAGACAGTAGAAACATGGAACGCTTGTGGGATATGTTCGATTTAATGACGACACAACGGCTCCGATAACACTATACGATTTTGTGGGAAGGGTGATTGTGCTGTAATAGAAGGCAATAAAATGTATTATTTTTATGGCTGTCATACTCAATCCTAATAAATTATTGATATTGGGGTTATAAATTGTCAGGAGTACATAGTTTAACAATCCAAGTAGAAGAGTCAATTAGTTTTTTTCTGTTTATGTGTAAGTTCGGATGTGTTTCTTTGGACAATTTTTGAAACAGATTCATTGTGACCCCTGCGGACTATTCTGCAGGACACTTCCTAAGCCCCCCTAAACCTTCACCTTTTTCTCGAACTTAATCCAATACAAATCTTCGGCCAGCTACTTCCCTATTTTTCCTAAAAATCTTCCTTTTCTATAGCTGAAATTTATCACTTTTGCAGATCAGTATTCTAGGATCGATAGTTTTTATTAAATAAATTTTCACTTATATTTTGGGTACGCTGAATATGAGCGACTTTGGATTTTGAGCGGAAAAGCCAGCAAATATACATCTTTTCATGAAATAAAAACATGACTTTTACACAAGTTTTCAATTTTCTTATTTCGAAAATCCGTTCAGTTTTCCACAACCCTAAATGGGACGGGTTTGCTCAGTTGCTCATGGTGTCGCCCATGCACGGTGAGGTCTCTGTATAGTATGGCAGTATAGGAAAGGAAAAGTATAACCTTATACTTGGAAAAAAAACTTATAGAAAATCTGCGAAAATTTCGAACGAAATTCGCCGAAAACAATCAAATTAGATACAAAATTAAAGTAAAGATTCTCGAGGATTGTTTATTTTGTCGCTAATCATTCGGCGAAATTCATTGAAAATCTTCGCTGATATTCTCTAGGTTTACTTTCTTTTTCTTCTTTTTTTTTCTTTAAAAGCCTTTATTCTATCCACTGCTAGATGCACGCCTCTCCGTAGGGGGTATCTAACCATTGAAACACCGAGTTGGCCAATGCGAATTGGTGAGTGGGCCACATGCTTAATAGGGTGTAGAGTTTAAATTTTTTTTTATTTTTCTACTCCTGCCGTCAGAATCGATCCGGGGCACCCCACTGATCATTTTAGTAAAGAAAAAAAAATTTTGAAATCCGTTTTACTATTGCCCCAAGAGCAATTTTCAAAAATGTTGTACCTACCATGTTTTCCCATGGTCTTTCGTGTGATTGGCTCAACATCAGGCTTTAATAAGAAAAGACTAGTACTTTTCGCCCCTTTGTCAGCCTCTTTCGTGGCATAGGGGAGAGTGTTCAGTTTAAGCTAAATATTAGCATATCTAGTGTTAAGTAAATTGACTATAATGATGCGAAAAACGGTGTGCTTATGTGTGCTTTTAGCAGGCGAGTTCAGAATAGGGAGGGCAAAGCAGCAAGTTGTATATATAGCATAAAGCATATAATAGGTGTATGCAATGTACATTGTACGTATGTGTAGTGTGTACAGTGTACAGTGTAGACATTGTATAAACATTGTGTGCAAATTGTATACACATTGTGTGCAGATTGTATACACATTGTGTACGTTTACACAAAAATAGATGATAGAAAAATCGTGTGTATGTTTTTGATACAAATAGGAGCCGCCCAATGCACAGTGTTTCCCTCCCCACTCCCCGTCAGGATGACCGCCCATAGCGATACATGTTAGAGTGATTGCTAATCGATGGTATGCCAAGTCTAAACGATTCAAACCTAACTTTTTTTCCGAGACTCCGACGTTAGGCTAAGAGTTGCCTGTTTGAGGATTTTGTAAAAGGGGAAATTCCTTAGAGAGAACGCATTTTTCTTTGATTATAAATCTCGATGTGTGAGTGCATTGTGGGTTCGAAGTGAAGTCGACATACGTTCCGTATGAAATTTTATTTGCAATGAAGTTATTGAGTAGCGGTTGCTACTTTATGTAAAGAATTGGTGTGTCCGTCCGTTTGTGCACGTTCACCGATGATTCAGCTGAGATTCATCGAAAATTCACCGATGATTCAAAGATCATTCACCGGATATTCATCAGGGAATTGTTGTTGGAAATAGACTTGCAACGATGAGATTGTGAATAAGGTAGAGAACTTCTTTACCGCTTGCATCGAAATTAGTATTGTTGAAGCCCATTCGATGTGATGACGGTGATGAAGCTACTTTATATTTCGGTACACTGTTACCTCTCCAATAGAAAAAGAATCAACAAAATCGGTTAGGATTTGCCCAATTTATGTAAACAAAAACATGTTGGGCTTAGTTTCAGAGCCCTGGCTGAGCCCAAGGTCATCTTATCAAAAAACTTTCTTCCATAAAATGTAAGACATTCCTAGACCTTTCGATAATTTTTTTTTTTTTTTTAAATCGGAAGAGATTTAACTCGAGCTATGTACAAAAAAAATGTAGGGCCCTAGCAGAGCCTCGTTTTTAGTGCCCTAGCTAAGTCCAAGGTCTCAAAATCAAAAAAGTTTGTTCTACAAATTGTCGGTTATGCCCAGATCTTTCAAGCAAAAAATTTTTTTTTGTCAATCGGAATAGATTTACTTGAGTTATGTACAAAAAACACGTATCGCCCTAGCATAGACTCGGTTCTAGTGCCCTAGCTAAGTCCAAGGATTCAAAATTGATAAAGCGTCTTCCATAAATTGTTGGCAATGCCCATATCTTTCAAACAAAAACAAATTTATGAAGATCGGAAAAGATTTACTCGAGTTATGTACAAAAGACCAAAAACCACTTAAACGGCCCTTGCTCGGCGACGCTTGGGCCGACAGTGCCCAGATTCAATCCCATTAAAGATATTTTGATTACCTTTCAAGGAAAAAAAAGTTTTTGAAAATCGGTTGAGTTTTACTAAAGTTATCGCGGTGACAGACGGACGGACAACGTTTTTATTGTTGATTCGTCATCTAAGCACCAGGATCGATGCTACCCACCTACTCCCAGATCGAAATTGAGGTGGTTACAAACGTCATGGTAAACGCATAAGACCATTTTTCGAAGATCTTCGTTCTTCGTCAGGGTCTAAACATGTTAGTTAAAGTGTCCATGTTTTCAGGTAATTATTTTAAATTTTCAGTTAAATCTTGTCCATGTTACAGTTGAAAGAATTCAAATATTTATACAAAAATAAATAATTTGTCAGGTAAAAGCCATACTTTATTAAGTGCAACAAGTAAATTACATCATTTTACATGGGAATCATAGGTTATAAATTTCGATGAGCTTTTCATTTTTCGGTTGTGTTCCAAAATTACAGATAGCAGAAAAGTTGAAATCTTGTAATTTTTATCTGACTAAGTATTTTTTGTCTAAAAGCTTCGATTATTTAACTGACTTTTTCAATATTTTTAACTAAATATTTCTAATTTTAAGCTGAAATTTCATTTTTTTAACTGAAATATTGAATTTTTTATCTAAAATTTTAATTTTTTTATCTGAAGATCCAAAACAAACCCGAGATAACGAATGAAACGTTTCGGTTTTTGAAAACACTGAAAGATAAACATCAAACTTTCAGTTTGAATATTCGTCGTATTTTTTTCGACATGGTAATAATTGAAAATCCAGCGCCAATTTTTCTCAGCACCAGGGGGCTTAGCTTATATCCCAAATAACCAAATTCTTACGGTGTTAAAAGTCTGATTTCATTCTGAATTTTCTGAAAATCTGATATCCTACTGATATTTTAGTCTAATACTATATTTCTAAAGAAGGTCCTTATGTCGTCCTTTTTTTAAAAAAGGTCCGAAAGACATCAGATTTTTAACACCGGAAGAATTGGGTTATTTGGTAGTGGAAAAAAAAGTAAGGGTATGAATAATCCGGCTCTGACATCAAAGAACGACCAACCCCACAACTGCACAGTGCACACAATCATGAAGCTGAAAGAACTTTCATTACAAGAAATTACAAAGTGTTCAGTTCACTAAAATGGAATTAAGTAGCGAAGCAAAGTTAGCTATCCACAGGTCAATTTTCAAGCTGACGATTCTGTACGGTAGTGAGAGTTGGGTTGACAGCGGATATGTCGTGCATGACCTGGAGGTTTCTGATAAGAGGGTTCTTAGGAACATAGCGAAAGTTAATCGAAAGGAGCAGTGGAATAATCACATTAGGAACGATGACATTAGGGAAAATTTAGGGATTTCGTCAGTAGAAGAGGCGGCAAGGGCCGATCGTCTTCGCTGTTTCGGGCACGTTCAAAGGATTGGTGATAACAGGATACCGAAAAGGATCTTGGATGCGGAGGTCCCGAGTATTAGACCAAGAAGAACGTTTATTGATTCAAGTAAATCAGATTTACATGTTAGGGGACTTTCTCCGGGCGAGCAAACCATCTCCTTCGCGGGTGATAGAAGGGCATGGAGGACGATAGTTCACCATTCTGGGGTTGTGGCATATACAACTCACACCGAAAGGTACTGCTATGGTCTATAATGTTTGATGATGATGATGATGATGTTGAGCAGTGACCCATTCAGTGACTATGCATGATTTAAAGGAAGCTGATCCTTTAGAGACCTTATTTCCAGTTGGAAATGGTAAACAAGCGACATTGTTAGTCGAATTGTACCTCAAACAACTAAATGTAAGTAAAGCGGACATGCTCTGAAGCGGTAGTGTCTGATATCATTGGTTTAAGAAATTAGAAGCTTCGGTTGTCATGATTTAAAAATAAAATAAAATTGTTTGAAGATGGCGATTACAATAGGTACTCACACATTTACACCCATTTATAGACTAAAAAAAATGGAATTACTAAAAAATGCGCAAGTTCAAAAATAGTACATCAAGATTTATGGTTCCATTGGAGCTCTTGCATGCAAAACTCAAATATTTACACAAAATTCGACTTTTGCGGATAACCGATAGGTACATACACTAAAAATTAAACTAACGAATGGTGTAAACAAATCATTCATTTGTTTGATTGGAAAATGAGTAAATACCCGAATTGATTTACGTTCCTCTATTACAAAGTTTATTTGAAAAGAAGAGGAAAATGTTTACAAAATGAAGAGGAAGTAAATACTCAAAAATTCATTATAAAGAAATTCTTGATCGCATTTTCATCTCAATTATTTAGAACAATAGAGACGTAGATTTTTAAAAAAATATTTTGAAATAAACATTCATATTAATTTCATACTCGAATGAAGCGAAACGACGACGCAAAAATAGACTTGTTAATTATTCAATAATTATAACATTTTTTTATTATTTTAGCAAGCAATTAAAATAGTGTTTTTTTAACGAGCAAATTGAGTATTAAAATGTACGATGGCACAATCGTAACAGCGAACTTGTTGCTTTTTTGAAGATAAACTTAATTTTATATTTACATAACAATAAAAAATTTCATCGACTTCGATAAATATAAACGATGTACACATTCAACACACCTAACTTTTCTCCAAAAGTTATTGGTCCATAATTCGAATCATTGTTTATTTTTCAGCGGTTAGAATTTCTCGCTAGTTTGCTTTTAATCGAGAAAATAGATTCTGTTGTTCCAATGCTTTTTAATTTTCTAGAGATAAAGAGATTTATAATAGATATTAATGACTTCAAAGCGGTTGCCACCGCCCGCCGTGCCGCTTCGAAGTACGGTCAGATATATTTTTTCATTTACACATCAGAACTACCTGCCTACTGGAAGGGTAGGTTGAAACTTTCACTGATAAACATTCAAATCAAACAATCCAAGTTTAGCTAACGACCTAAATAGATTTTACGCAACATAAAATGCAATATTTCAATATTTAGTGAAGTTTCTCTTATTTTTTGAAAGGTTTGATGAGCTTAACTGAACTTTGGTGAGCTTTCATATTGTTTTACTCGTTTTCCCATTACATGTATATGTGCATCCCCCGGAAATTATTCATGACATAACATTCATTACATTACGGCCCCCACCGGAAACTTTTCATCACATGCATATTTACACACCGAAAAAGAAGGTTTTAAGAACTTAGGTAGCCGACAGTATTATTTTGATTGCCAATATCATCAATGTCTTCGTGCAAGTATATTTTTATTTTCACTATCATAATGTTCTGCTTAAGAGGATATTTATATACTGTGTACAAGCTTTTTATCATATTTGTTAAAATATGGGATCAATTATTCTGCAAGTACAACAAATAGGAAATACCGAAAATAAAATGACTTTTACCGACAGTAAATGTAATTGATCGAGCAGAAAAAAAATTACCGAAATTAAATTAAATTTTACCTGAAAAAAGTGATCGAAATAAAATTAGAAACTGCCCTCTGCTAAATTAAATGATCGACCAAAAAAAGAAAGTCTAAAAATGATAAATTGCCGACTAAAAAATGTTTTTGATAGACCAAAATTGATCGGAAAATAATTTGTTTTCACCGAAATAAAGTGTTAGAACAAATATTCAATTCCACCGAACCGAAAAAGTAAATTACCGGAATTAAATTAAATTTTAACGGAAAAAAGTGAACGAAATAAATTTCTGCTCTAAAATAACGAAACTAGAAAATTCTCCCTTTTACGAAATGTCACGTAAACCTAGGCGGATAGCAAAACTAGGGAATTTTCCTCTTTACGAAATGTCACGAAAACCTAGGTGAATAACGACACTAGGGAATTCTCCCTTTTACGAACTGTCACGTAAACCTAGATGGATAACAAAACTAGGGAATTTTCCTCTTTACGAAATGTCACGAAAACCTAGGTGGATAACGAAACTAAGGAATTCTCACTTTTACGAAATGTCACTTAAATCTAGCTGGAAAGCAAAACTTTGGGGTATTCCCTTTTGCAAAATGTCATGAAAATCTAGGTGTACAACAAAAATTGTTCTTTCACTTTCCTTCGGTCAAAACAAATTATTTTCCGATCAATTTTCGTCGATCAAAAACATTTAGTAGTCCGTAGTTTATCATTTTTAGTCCATCAATTGAATTTTTGGTCGATCATTTAGTTTAGCAGCAGGTAGTTTCGAATTTTATTTCAATCACTTTGTTCCGGTAAAATTTAATTTAATTCCGGTAATTTTTTTTTCGGTTCGGTAAAAATGAAAAATTGTTCTATCAGTTTATTACCACCCAAAATGTTTATCACATCGGCGGGGATATTCCATACATGCCGTATTTTATTGTATATATTAGGTGCTACCCTTTCATTTTACTTTATATTATTAATATCCTAGAACAAAATGTTTTACTCTAGAAATTTTTAAAGAAAAAAATCATGCCGAGTGTAATATATAATACTTTCAGTTACCGCTAATGAAGTTGTGACGATTCGGGATAACGGCAAGAATTGTGAAAACAATTTTTGGTTTGAGTTCCTAGTAATACAAAGGATCCAATAATGTGAATTATTAGATCAAAAGAAGGTAAGACTATTTACCTAGCGAATGTCGTGAATACGCTTGTACGGAGCACAATATTCTTATGTATTTTTAGACATGTACGAAGAACGAAGTTCTTCGAAAAGGGGTGTCATGCGTTTATCACGACGCTTGTAACCACCCCGATTTTGACCCGGTAGTAGGAGGAGCTTCGATAATGGCCCTTAGATGACGAATCAACAATAAAAACGTTGTCCGTCCGTCTGTCAACCGATTTTTAAAAATTTGTTTCCCTAAAAGGTAATTGAAAAATCTTTTATTGGATTGAATCTGGGCACTATCGAGTCAAGGGCCAATGAGCTAGGGTTTTTGTGGTTTTTTGGTCTTTTGTACATAACTCGAGTAAATCTTTTCCGATTTTCATAAAATTTTTTGTTTGAAAGATCTGGGCATGGCCGAGTATTTATGGAATAAATTTTTGTAAATTGAGTCCCTGGTCTTAACTAGAGCACTTAAAGCGAGTTATGTTATGGCCATACGTGTTTCTTGTACATTACTCGAGTAAATCTTTCCCGATTTTCATATTTTTTTTTTGTTTGAAAGATATCGGCATGGCCGACAATTTATGGAAGAAACTTTATTGGATTTGAGTCCTTGGACTTACCTAGGGCACTAAAAGCGATTCTATGCTAGGGCCACACGTGTTTTTTGTATATAACACGAGGAAATCCTTTCCGATTGTCATAAACTTTTTTTTGTTTGAGTTATCTGGGCATGGCCGACAATTTATAGAAGAAGCTTTTTTTGATCACTTAGCTAGAGCACTAAAACCGAGTCTATGCTAGGGCCATTCGTGTTTTTTGTACATAGCTCGAGTAAATCTTTTCCGATTGTCATACACTTTTTTTGTTTGAAAGATCTGGGCATGGCCGACAATTAATTGAAGCACCTTTTTTGTATTTGAGTCCTTGGACTTAGCTAGGTCACTAAAAACGAGTCTCTGCTAGGGCCATACGTGTTTTTTGTATATAATTTGTAATATAATTTAATCAACAGGTCTATGAAAGCCCTTTTATTTGTAGAAGAAACTTTTTTGAGATTGGGCCTTAGGATATAGCTAGGGCACTACAAACGAGTATCTGCTAGCGCTCTACATGTTTTTTGTACATAACTCGAGTAAATCTCTTCCATTTTTCAAATATTTTTCTTGATCGAAAGGTTTAGGATTGTCTTTCGTTTTATGGAAGAAAGTTATTTTATTAGAAACCCTTGGATTCCGTCAGAACCCTAAAACTGAGTTTCTACTAGGGCCCAACGTGTTTGCTTACATAAATTGGATAAATCCTAACCAAAAAAAACTTTTTTTGCTATGTTGCAGAGCAAATTGAGGGAAACCTTTTTTTATGGAAGTATATGTGTTTCCTTAAGGCCCCAATTTCGGTCCTAAGGTCTGCCCTATACAAAAATTCGTTTTTTCACTATGTTCTAGAGAAAATGGAGGGAAATTTTTTAGTCTATGTAAGTATTTGTCCGAGGCCTCTGCAGAAGACCCTAGGTCGGTCCTATGGTCGGCCCTAGACAAAAAAATGGTTTTTTCCTTGATTCCTTAGATGTACATTTTTGTCTATTTGGGGGTCAATTTTTTACTTTCGGAAGGCTTTTTTTACACCGTTTCTTCGGACAGGTTTTTCAATATTGCCCTCTCAGCAATTTCCGACATTCCGACAATGTGGACGTAATTTCATACACTTAAGAGTTAAGGCAGTATTGACTTAAATACGTTCGAATCTCTTCGTAGCATCAACTATGTTTGCCACATCTATTCTGATACGTACGGGTCCTTTCATATGTTTTAATGTGATTTCATGAAGAAAATAAAGATATTGTGGAGGTTAACAACACTATCGGTAATAAAAGGAATACTGTTGGCTACCTAAGTCCTCAAAACTCTTTTTTTCGGTGCATGTAATGACGCGTTTTTGGATAGGACACTGAGTAAAACGATATAAAGCGGGGGTTGCTTAGTATGTCATCCATTCTGGATCATTTCGTGACACTCGCAAACTCATCCGCATATTTTTAAGCACCTTCACATTAGCTCATTTCACAAAATAGATCGCTCATGAAATGACTTACTTCCGCACCCCCACTGTAATCTACTATTATTCCTCACTACGCATGCGTGTAATGGAGAAACACACGTAACGTGAAACCTTTCAAATTATTTTTGGAATGAAATAAAAAAAGAAAATTAATTTGCGAAGAGGAGTCACGCATTCCTGAGATTTTAATCTATTATTTCTCATGAGTGCGGACGCTTCGATTTGCGATTACTATAGAAAGAACACCAAGAAATATTCCTTGGTTGTCGAGCCAAAATTTGTACTTGTTAATTATGAATTCCACTGAGCAGTTCTTGTAATTTTGTAAAAAACTGACCAGTTAAGACCAGTACGTCAGGTAAATTGTTAGAAGCCTGCCTTTGCATATAGATGATGGCTCTTATCGGTTTCGCATCGGGGAATAGTCACCGACAAACGGTGTCGCCATCTCTTCATTTTCTATATCTGATTACGGTTCGACATAAAAAGTGTCACCGACTGACAGTAGCACCATCAATTAATTTCATTGTTAGATGCGGTTCAACAATAGGCTGGTTTTTTTTTCGAGGTAGGGTCGGGAATACAGTTCTTCTGGTGTCTACACGGTACGGACGTGTTTCAGTTATCGGTGACTGAAGCGAACGAAATTCGATAATTATTTTGAAACTAAATTATGATAGAATTGATATTTCTGAAATTAAATCTGGAAGAAAATTTTGTGCCACGACTGGGACCTGAACCCAGAATCTTCACCTTGCCGGGGCTCTGTGTCGGTGTATATGCAACGGTTCTAAATTACATCTGAAATATAAATGTCCTGTCTACGGTAGCTCAATTGGTTAGAGCAGCACTCCGGCAAGGTTAAGATTCTGGGTTCGGGTCCCAGTCGTGGCACAAAACTTTTAGATTTAATTCTCTCGAAAATTCTTGTCCTGCTTCAACATTTCATCATGAAATTTCCAATATAAGCCGAAATCGCACTACTGAATGTTTGGATAGAAAAATCTCGGGAGTGCGGATTTCGTCGATCTCTAAAATAATTCCACTCATGGATATGAGACAATGTGCATGAGTGAGTTGAGAAAACGTTTTGATGGAAAACAAAATCTCAGTATAGCACGCGAAACTAACGTGCAACAAAATGATTCGCATTTCAAAAAGAACGATAGTAAAAACAAGCAGAAAATGTTAAATCAACCTTGTGTTTGTATAGACAACAAGGCGGTTCGCTGGGTCTAATTGCCACAATTTAGATATTGCCATGTCGCATTCTGCAGATCATGTGATTCAAATTTGATAAGATTAAGATAATCTAATAGCGAATAACAAAATTGTTAGACAATCATTTGTTATTCGAAACATCCAAGCTGCTAGTTTATGTGTTTATATTTTACGAAGACGTCTACACGTAGACGCCACTTGCGTTCCGGGTAGAAATTGAAAGATTTTGCAGTCGTTTCCACCAATCTAGAAAAATGCGCGACCAGAATCTATTTGAAATTTATGCGTTGAGAATCGTTGGAAATATTCCATACTTCCATACAAAAATAGTGTTTTGCTATTGTTGTGTCTGAACGACAAAATATTCTAAAATAACTCGTAAAATACCAAAGTTCGAAGTAACTCTCAGTTAATCGCTCTATTGATACGTTTTAATAAAAAAACCAAGTAGATCAAATGACACAGATAATAGAAAGGGGCTTGTAAAAACCGACTCTAACATGTATCTTGATAAGATATCATCAAAGTTATTGATAGCAATTAGACAACTACACTCGGCGAACTGAAAATACAACTTTTTATTTTTAATCTTTATTATTTGCGTCTTTCGCAAGTTGTTGAGACCGTCGGCATAATTCTGTGGTGAAAAGTCATTCAGCGTCAGTTTTTTTTTATCTCATCACTATCTGGCATCGGTGTTCGTATTTGCAGCATTGCAATTGTTCTGTTAGTATCTTTTTTAGACACGATTGATTGAAATTGTCTCACGTACCCAACTTAACAAACGAAAGATTAAAATCGTTAATTCTAGGAGCACTGAGCAATAGAATGCACATGATGACAAGTGGAAGCTATGCTGATTTGACTTGTAGTTAACATCGGTAGAAAAAATGGCATGTTGCTCAAACAATGGTTTTAGGATGATGCGTGAGATAACAATTTTAATGACTGAGCACGTATAAAAAGTTGAGGACAAAACTCTAAGCCCCGATATCACAGGCTGACAAGTTAATTCAAATTTTTTTGTTTCGAGTGCGCCGCATTGCTCAAATTATTAAATAAATAATCATTTCACAGTAAATTGTTTCTCTAATTAAGATTTTCGGAACAAAGCTCCACTCTTGCGTTCTTTTCTCAACATTGCAAATACATCTGTTGCAATTTAGAAGAACAAAGACTTAAGTATGCAAACATTTTTTTTCGATTCAACCAACAAAACTGTTCTGTTTATTGTTGGCTTAATGACTTATTGTAAGATTGGTACTCCAATAATATTGTGTTTACATTTCATTCATCTCTTCTGGCATTATTTAAATTAGTTTTGTTTATAACTTCAAGTTCATTCTAGGATCCTACCTGGTTGTGCATTGTAGAGTTCACTATTTCGGTCTTTAGGTGACCTAGAAGTTCATTAGTAATGCAAATAACAACTAATTTTACAAAAGAAGCCAATACATTAAGGAAGGGCACCTAATGAAAGGTGCCTGCTAATAGTTAAAGTATTAAAAGATAGTATTTTCGTTTCTAGCTACCAAAAATCCCGGATTTCTGCGGAAAATCTTGAAAAAATCCTTAAAATCATTGTAATTCTTTACAAAATCCTAAAAATCCTTTGAAAATCTCAAAAATCTTCAGAAAATCTTAATTTTCTTCAGAATATCTCAAAATTCCTCAAAAATCATTAAAGTTTCCTACCGGCTCGGCGCAAGAAATTTAGTTAAATCTACCAAAACTAAAATCGTTGGCAATAATTTCAATCAATAACAGTCTAGTTGTCTCAAGGACGGGATTTGTGACGCCATGGTTTCAAGAGACAAAATTATTTTATGAGAAGTGAAACATTATGTGTCCATGCAGAAGGGATGTTCTGATATCTTTCCTCGGGTTTTCGGCATTTTTGAGATGTTCATATACTAGAATGACTATTGTCTGCAGACACTAATGCTCTTATAGAGCGAAATTATTGTCAGTGATTAGTTTTGTTAGTCTCAAAAAAATTTCTAATGATTTTTGAAATTTTCTTAAGATTTTTGAGATTTGTGAGATTTTCTAAAGATTTTTGAGATTTTCTTAGGATTTGTAGGATTTTGTAAAGATTTTCGATGATTTTGAGGATTTTTTGAAGATTTTCCATAGAAATCCAGGATTTTTGGGATGTTCTGAGATATTACTCTTTTTATAATTCGATGAAGAACTTTCGTCACACCTAACGAATGCAATTATCGTACATTTTTTAAAAACCGGTAAACGGTAATACCGAAATTTTTGAGAAAATTTACCGGTAAATTACCGGTAATTTGTATTACACGCAAATCGATCGATATGTTCAATTTTAGATAATCAAAATCGACAAATAATTTGCGACGAATGTTGAATGAGGCGTATGAACATAATTTGAAAAAGAATGATTCATGATTTACACAGATCGTCCACATAATATATCGTGTTAAGTTACCATGAAAGCTATGAAACTCCAATTTATGAACAAAATTTTATGTGCAAATGCCATACCCTGACACAAGTTGTCCACTTTCAATGAAAGTACCTAACCATGAAAAGCTAGAGACTGAATTCTCATAACACAACTGGACTCGACCGACACATCAAGCCATCAAGCCCTTATTGTTGCAGAAATCTTGACTAACTTTTTATAAAGTGATAATATTCTACTGTAAAAACCGTTAGGCAAAATTTTATTTACCGGTAATCGGTAATCGCCATAATCGGTTTTTATCGGTTTTTATTCACACCACCACTTTTGTGGTTTTTAAATTTGTCCCTGACACACCAGATTTACATATTGCTCCTTGAGGCAGCGGCAGAAGTAATTGAGAGTAATAAAAAAGGTGAAATTTATACTCTGGAAATTAATAAACGAGGTCAGCATTTCTTTCTAGAGCTGAAAGACTGTTCAATACGAATTTCTTGAATTCTTGAAGCGTTTTTAGCTCGAAATTTATATACCTTGTTACCCTGTTATGTTGTTAAAATATAAACAAATCCTCGTTCAAATACGTCTAAGATGTAGGAAGCTACTACCGATAGAATTTGGTCGAGATTTTGGTTATAATACCAAGACATATCCAGTTCGACGTGAAAACGCGTGATGTATTTATAGGTCTACGTTCTTCCTTCTGTAAGAAAATGTAAGAAAAGCAACAAAATTCTTAATTATTTAATTTCGAAGTAGAAATTAGAATAACGAAGTCTTTGAAAATCCTTAAAAATCTCAAGAAAATCCTCAAAAGCTTCTTGTTATATTGTTGTATAGCTGGTCAATTTTATTAAATCTCTGATAGCTTTGTATAGCTTGGATTTTTGACCAAAAATATTAGAAAATGCACGAACTAAATAAAAGGGATTTTTTACTTTCCTCCTTTTATGAAGGGCACTATGTAAGCAACGAAACAATGGACAATAACTAAATGCTTATTTCGGCGTATCACGCCTTGCCATACCAGGGTATGTGATTTCATCAGTACACCTATGTCATGTCATGATGACTATGTGTATATCAGCAGACATAAACGCAGAATAAGCAGCCATTCGAATTACCTTTGCTTAATACACTTGTTTCTAGACGGTTACTTTAGTTAAAGCACTAGACTTCACTTTCGATAATTTTGTATGCTAGATTCGTTACTTCTAGCAATAATTTTGCAATACCGAAAGTGAAGTCTAGTGCTTCAACTAAAGTAACCGTTTAGAAACAAGTGTATTAATTTAGCAAAGGTAATTCGAATGGTTACATATACATATACACATAGTCATGACATGACATAGGTACACTGATGAAATCACATACCATGTTATGTGAGGGCGTGATACGCCGCAATCAGCTTTTTGTTATTGTCAATTGTTTCGTCACTTCGTCCCTTATATAGCGCCCTTCTTAAAAGATGGGAAGTAAAAAATCCCTT
>CM055403.1:26286605-26303498 GCA_029228625.1 Pseudolycoriella hygida | reverse complement strand
GGCACAGCTTCTTAAGACAAAGTTTCCTGCTATCCCGGATTGCCCGCTTTAATTCTAATTTTGCCTTTCGATGTTCGTCATGCCTCGCCGCCCGTACCGCACCGTCCTTTTTGACCCTCTGCATCCTCCTTCTTGTCTTAAAACAGTCCGCGCGCAAGAGTCTTATTTTTTCGTTCCACCAATATGCTTGTTTTCGTCCTTTCTTCGGCTCTATCCTTCTTGGCATCGCCGCGTCACATGCAAGCACCATGATTTTCGTCAATTCACCTACCAATTTCTCTTCGTGTTCGTCTTCTGCTTGGAGGTATTCCTTAAAAACTTCCTCGTCAAAATTTCCCGTCTTCCATCTTCTCTCTTTTTCATGAGTCGTCGGTCTTACCGACACCGCGCCCTTCTTTACGGTATACCTCAGTGCCTGATGGTCGCTATATGTGTACCCTTCATCCACTCTCCAATTCAGACTGGGCACTAGTGCTGGACTGCAGAATGTAATGTCAATAATCGACTCTCGTCCGTTCTTGCGAAAGGTAGTTGTGTCTCCCACGTTTGCCAGGACCACATTCAGCCTTGCTAGCGCTTCTTGCAGCATGAAGCCTCTTTCATTTGTCAATCTACTACCCCACTCGACTGCCCATGCATTAAAGTCTCCTCCAATGTTAACTGGGCTTAGTCCCGTTAGCTCTCCTGTCATTAATTCCAGCATTCGTTCGAACTGCACAATCTTCCATCTTGGTGGTGCATAACAACTAGCAATATACACTCCGTCAATTTTTGCTATCACAAATCCCTCATGAGCGTCTGATACCACTTCTTGTATGGGATACCTTCCCGTCGTCAAAATTGCGGCCATCCCGGCTCTGTCAACAACCCAGTTACCGTTCTTTCTATCGCAACGGTACGGTTCTGCAATAATTGCTACGTCACATTTATTTTCCGCTGTGGCTTGCCAAAGAAGTTGTTGTGCCATGTCACAATGATTAAGATTTATTTGGATCACTTCCATTCTCGTTTCGTCTTAGATTTAAGCGCCTGTTTAAAGACTGGGCATCTCGCTCCACCAGTCACGTGGTCACTCTCTGACGTACACAGCAGGCACCTTGGCTGGTTTGTGCACTCTCTTGCTAGGTGGTTTTCTCCTCCACATCTCCTGCAGAGCTTGGATCTATCTTCCCCCTTACAGTTCCTTGCCTGGTGCCCAAAGTCCATGCATCTGAAGCACCTGTCTAGCTGCTGCATTTCCCTTATCGGGCATACAGTCCAGCCCACCTTTATCTTGCCGATTTTGAGAATCTTAATCGCTGCGTCCACTGGAAGTTTTATCTCCGCCGTTTGGAGTTCGCCTCTCGTTTTTCTCATGCGTATCGTCATTGAATCTAGCTCGTCATTGATGTCACCTTGCTCTTTCAGAGCTTTTTGAAGATCTTCACTTGTCGTGATTTCGTCCATATATCTGCACTCGATCGTCGTCATGTGGGACATCGCTCTCACTTTTGCTGATTCGCCCAGTGACCTCTTCACTAGGTCTTTATAATCTGCGCTCTTAATATCTGGGCCCTTCTTGAGCTCTAATAGCCTTTCGCCTTTCTGCGTTCGTCTTATTCTCGATACCTTTTCGCCCAGGTCCTTGAGAGCTGCGTCACCTTTGATTTTTTTGAGGATATCAGCGTACGTCATTCCTTCTTCTGCCGCCACTATCAGAGCATCAGCTTTCGGTCTCAGCCTTTTAAGCTTTTTTAAGATTTCTCATTCCTCTCTTTCTTCTTGTTTTTCACCTCCCTCCACTCGCCAAGACTGGGCTTCGGGGTTTGTGCGTCCGGCCTCTTTGTGGTCTTTTCCGTATTCTTCTTGTCATTTTTGCTCCTTTTTGCCGCGTTTCTTGGTGTGGGTGTAGCGTCCGGCGTTTGCTTTCTCTTTGACGTACTTGGGGTAGCTAGCACCGCCATGACTTCGTCTGTTGTCTTCTTCGTGTCAGATTTACTCTCAGCTGTTTCTGATCTCCGCTTCCACGACTTGACTTCCTCTTCTACTTCGTTTAGGCATGCCCGTATACCGACCACCTTCGTCCTAATTATTGTGTGCACATTGTTTTTATCTTGTATAAATTCGTGCAACTCTCTCACCAATTTTTTGACCAACTCCATTTTTGTCGGCGTTGACTCACTGAGATCGACGGCCTGCATACCTTCTCTCCTTCGCTCGTTCACTCTCACGGGTGACCTCGTCATCTTCGAGCTTTTTGCGAACACGGCATACACCTGAGTCTCAGATTGATCCATCCCCTGATCCTCCGATTTCCTCTGCTGGTTCCCTGCTTGATTTTCTCTAATATTCCCTTTGTTCCCCATATTCTTCAAAGTGTTCCCTTCCATGCTGTTGGGTCCCCCCTCCAAGCCGCTATCTCAATCTCGTGGTGTAGTTACCTTCGTAATCTCATGGTTATCTATGCAAGCAGTGAGGCCATGCTAGGGTTGACACGGTCCTTCATGGGGCACCGCGTTCAGAGCCAGATCGGTATTAGTCAGGAATGTACATCTGAGCCTACACCTCCTTTTCACAGGACGAGTTTTCGAACGTACTTAGAGGCCTGCCAAGGTTTTACCGGGACGGGGGCAACCATGATATTAGCCCACTAGCCGTTTCGTGAAGGTGTCACCCTTCCTTATTAAGGTAGTAGAATACCACAGTTGTCAGCCCATTGCATTCTACTCATTTCAATATCCGTGTTCAGTGTCCATGTCCAATGCTTTGCCAGTATGCCATAATTAAGACCTTACTGGCGTTGGCCTTAATGTGCCCGTGGCACTCCACTCATGATGGTAGTCCACCAAACTAGGACTGTGCATGTTGCCGTTGTCTCTTACCGTCGAGATCCTCCGCCACCATGCTAAGCCGCCATCCCATCTTAATAGCGCTAGTTGTCTTCGACCCTCCCTAAACGTAGCGTCTAGGTACTACCCGAAGACAGTCCCCCTCATCCTTCAGCTAAGTGACCCACACTACTACACCAGGGTTGGTTACCTGATCGTTCATGGGGTTGCTCACTATAACAGGTGTCACCACGGGTAGGTAGGATGTAGGAGTAGGTGGACAGAGGCTAAGGTACATAAGGAGTACTATATTGCGCATAACACACCATTTGACACCCAGCATACATCTCTGAGAGAGCTCCGAGCAATGTAGCTAGGTACGTAGAGCGATCCTAATGCTAATGGGGAAATAAATAAAATAAGACTTGTCATGGATTATTTTTAGAAGTTTGTTCTGTGTTACCTGAAGTGATTTTAAATGGGTGGCTGCACATTTACCCCAAACCGGAGCCGCATACAACATGATCGACCTGAAAACACTCTTGAATATAAGCATCTTATTTCATATGTCCAGTTTCGAGCGACGGTTTATTTGTGAGTATAGAATCTTTATGTGTCTCTGTGCCCTTTGTTTAACGTAATCAATATGGCGCTTGAATGTAAGCTTTTTGTCCAATTGCACTCCTAGGTATTTAGTGCATCTCGACCACTCAACAGGAATGGCATTGAGGCTAATTTTCGCGCTCGGAGTATATCGCGTGGCCTTCCTTTTCATGAAAAATATGGCTTGTGTTTTACTCTCATTCACTTTAATTTTCTACCTTAGGAAATATGCATACAGCTCTTTTGCTGAAGTTTCCAACTTGCTCGTTATTATTCGAGGATTTTTGTGACTAACATAGGTGCTCGTATCATCGGCTAATTGCGCTAGGCTGCACCCGTTTTTCAGTCTGAGGTCGGATATGAAAATGTTGTAAAGCACTGGTGAAAGAGCACTGCCTTGAGGCAAACCTGCTGGCACATTGTGAAGGCTATAGTTGGAATCTAGCATATGCATGTAGAAGAAACGATTTGTCAGGAACGATTGGATGACTTTAATAAATACGATCGAAAACCCGAAAACATTCATTTTGTGGAGCAAGCCATCGTGTCATATTGAGTCAAAGACCTTTTCTATATCCAATATAACCATTCCAGTAGACTTCCTCGCTAAAAATCCCTGCTTTATATGGCGCAAGATTCGACACAGTTTGTGCGTCGTGGAATGTCTAGGCCGAACTGTTCGTTCGGAATGATACGATTCAGTTCAGAATGTCTGCGGATTCTATTTAAGAGAACTCTTTCGAGTAATTTACTAACCAAGCTGAGCAAGCTTTTTTGTCGATAGCTCGAGGCATCTGTCAGACATTTATTGGGCTTAGGAATTGCGACAATTTTTGCTATTTTCCAAGCAGTAGGAAAATAGCTAAACTTCATGCATGCATTCAAAATCTTGGTAAGCCATACCACGGCACGTTTTGGGATTTGCTTTAGAATCTGGTTTGTAATTCGGTCGTCGCCGGGGCTTTTCCTAATTCTTGATCATTTCAATAACTTAAGAATTTCTTTAGGCTTTGCCAGCATCTTGGCGAGTTCTGTTGATGCTATCGGAGAATTTTCAATTAGTTTCTTTGACCGTGCGACTATATTTTCTACTTGCTTCTTTCCTGGAGCCAACGTCAACGTGTGCGACTTTTGGAAAACAGTGGCTAAAGCCTCGGATTTTTGGAAATTGGTGAAAGCTGTCCTCCCGTCGACTCCTTTGAGAAGAGGTATGTTCCCAACCCTATTCTTCAAAAGCTTGGTCGTTTGCCAGAATTTTTTAGAAGCATGATCAAAGCCTTCCAGTCTATTCGACCAATTTTTGTTCCTCAACGTTTCTACTTTCTTCTTTATTCGGTAACTCAGAAGATTAAAGCTGCTCCTAAAGGTGCTATCACCGATCCTTTGCCACTTCCTCTTGCAGCGATTTTTGAGACGAATAAGTTCTCTTATTTCGGTATTTATGCGAAAGAATCTGGGAATGGAATGGCAATTTTCATTGCACCTAGCGTCGTTTCGGTAAATTTTTTTATAGCTACATCGATGTCTGACGGTGAGTTTAAAGCGGTAAGGAGATCAATGTTGGCACTCATATTTTCTTTAAAACGGGCCAATTTGCCAGGTCAAAACGAAACCTTTGCTTCTTGAAACACATGAATGATTTGGTGACAAATGTTCGCTATAGCAGTATTTTTGTAAAATGCTTACATTATTCAATACCTATGGACACCAACCTTCCCAATTTTGCTTAAATTTCCTATGTAATTTTACAAAAATGTCCTTTTTTCGACAATTTTTGGTATTGCGATCCCTCAAGTACCCTTTGAATTTAAACTAGGTCATAAAATGCTATAGTTTCGAGTCAGACATTTGTAAATGTTTGTAGTTTAAAGTTTGAAGTTTAAAGGTAATGACAGATTTGACAACTTTAAGCTCCATGCATATTATAGACCACCAAATAGTTCCAATCAAAGGAACTTTCTGAGACATTTGGAATCTGTCATGGATAACAATGATAAATTTTGCATGATGGCAGGAGATGTCAATTTTGATGTATCGAAGTTTTCGTCTTCAAATGCTACTACTCCTCTGAATGAATATGTTAACATACTTCGTAGATCTAATTTCAAGATCTCTAATGACAGAATAACGAGACCATAATCTTCTACCCTTATAGATCATGCAGCATTTCGCTGTGATGATTCAGTTCACATTGACAACGTAACTATGGGTAACGAAATAAGTGACCATAATCCAATTATTTCCCATGTCTTGTTTCCTTCCAAGCCTGTCAAATATAAATACGTTGAAAGAAGATTTATCGACTATGCTAAAGTTAATTCTGAACTAACGCAACTCTTTGATTATACTGTTCGCCCAAAATCTGACGATGTGAATGAGCTCTACGAATACTTCCTCCATACTTTCAAAAGAGTGTTAGGCGAATGTACTACCACAAAAACTTGTAAGGTGAAGCGATCATATTTGAAATGTCCTTATATGAACGACCATTTGGAGTATTACCTTAAAATGAGAAGTACAGTCTGGAAAAAGCTAAAAAACAATAGAGGTAATGTTTTCCTTCACGTAAGGCTGGAAGCATTAGACGTCTCGATTTCACGCCTGCAAGCCCAGTACAAATTAGATTATTATGAAAGTCTCTTTAAAAATTGTAACAATCCCAAACAAACTTGGCGGAATATTGGGTCTCTGCTGGGTAAGCGCAAAGGAAAGAGAAATGCTTTCAATATAAAAACACCAGATGGTATGCCGGTTCAAGATTCAGGGGTATCTATGGCTTTCAATGAATACTACGCAAAGGTTGGAGAGAATTTGGCTAACGCTATTAAACCATCCTTGAATGACGACCTCAATGATTCGATATCAGTTGATCGCTGTCCAAACTCCATATTTTTGAATTCAACTTCTGCAATCGAAATTTACTCAATCATATCGGCAATGGACAATAACAAAGCTCCAGGGTCTGATGATATGAGTGTTGTTACAATTAAAAGCTGTGCTACCAGCATAGTCCCATTTATTTGTGATATCTACAACCTATGTGTTTCGACTGGGAAATATCCAGATTTATTGAAAATAGCTAAGATTACTCCGATTTACAAATCTGGTAAGTCAACAGAAATTTCAAATCATAGGCCAATTTCGATTTTACCAGTCCTAAATAAGGTATTTGAGAAGTTGATATTTTGTAGAGTACTCACCTTTTTACAGTCGCAGCACTTTTTTTATCCTCGTCAATATGGCTTTCGGTCTAAGTGTGGTACCCACACTGCTCTGTTTGAGCTGATTGATCATCTGAGTGATGAGATTGATAAGGGAAAGGTTGTAACAGGCCTTTTTTTGGATCTAGCTAAGGCTTTTGACACAGTCGACCACAAGTTACTCCTGATGAAACTTGAATGTGCTGGCATAAGAGGAATTGCCAATGAGCTGTTTGTCAGCTATCTGGGTAACAGATTTCAATATGTATCTGCTAATGGATTTGATAGCCCTAAACTTGCGGTGTCATTTGGAGTTCCACAAGGAAGTGTCCTCGGGCCCTTGTTGTTCTTAATATTTATAAATGATTTATATAAGCTTCCCATTATGTCGAAACCTTACCTTTTTGCAAATGACACTAGTTTATTTACATCATCGTTCTGCATTACCTCAAATGTTAAACAGATCAATAGTGATCTTAACGTGATTTCTGAATATTTCAGATCGAACAAATTGACCTTGAACATTGAAAAGTGTAAACTAGTTCACTTTAAATCAGCACGTAAAAAGCTCGAAAAGGTGACTGATATTGTTCTTGATGGTATTAAGTTGAAATCTGTTACTTCTGTTAAGTGCTTGGGAGTCATGTTGGACTGCAACCTCAACTGGAATAGTCATATTACAGAATTATGTAATAAGATTTCTGGACATGTTGGGATCATTAAGAGGTTGAGCGCATTCCTACCCGTAAAAATCTTACGTATGCTCTACTTTTCGCTTGTACACTCAAGATTGGCATACTGTGTTGGTGTATGGGGTGGCGCCAACAAAACCCTGATTAGCAAAATTGAGAGATCGCAGAGGATTGCATTAAAATTGTCTCACAAGCTCCCAATAAGATTCTCTTCGGAGCTACTTTTCAGCAAATATTACCCTAAAGTCCTTAGGGTTAAAGGTATGTACCAGTACTCTGTTTGTAAATTTGTATACTCCTGTATCCACAATCTCTGTCACCACAACATTTCTTTCCAAAAGCCAGCTCATAGATACCCAACCTCTTCCGCAAAATTGTTACGTGTTCCACTCTCCTTGACATTGATTAAACGGAGAAGTATCTCCTTCTCTGGACCTGTCCTGTATAACAAGCTTCCCAGACCAATCCGAGAATCTCATTCACTACTACAATTTTGTTGTCATTTGAAATCTTATTTATCGCTAAACTACAGTAAAGGGTAAATGGGTCTTGACTCACTACTCGTCCGTTTCGGTTCGGTACGCACCATCATAACATGTGAACGTCATGAATTTTTGCGTTTTGCTTTAAGCTTATCCTGTTTTATAAACATAGATTTCCTAGGTATTTTTCTGCTATGCTCTTCG
The DNA here is from genome assembly GCA_029228625.1 of Pseudolycoriella hygida. Taxonomy (NCBI): domain Eukaryota; kingdom Metazoa; phylum Arthropoda; class Insecta; order Diptera; family Sciaridae; genus Pseudolycoriella; species Pseudolycoriella hygida. The sequence continues at coordinate 26,295,510 of CM055403.1, read as the reverse complement.
CTATACTAGTTTCTATTGATTCTTGAATCTTCTTGCTGTCATATAATTTCAATCTGAACAAGTTTTTCTCTTTCTTTTTTTTATTACTCTGATTTTTGTTACTGATTTCCTTGATTTTTCTGTTCCTTTGAATTGGTCATTCCAAAGTGGAACTTTTTGATTTACTTTTATTATATTAAGATAACTTGTTACTCACCTTGATTTATTACTATTTTTTTTTTTGTTATCTTTTGTAATGATTGTTATGATTTTTATATTATGGAATAAATTTGAATTTGAAATTTGAATTTGAATTTAGAAGAAATAGTGAGAAAATTGGCATCTTTTTACTAGAACTACCATAAATAATGCTGGAAATCGACAAGCCCGTCAGCTATCTAAGTCCAGTCGGACTATTTTTATCTGAACTATCAATAAGAGTTAGGTTCCAGTCATTTCACTTAAGTTTCAGCCACTGAAAACGTGTTTTTTCATGTAAAAAGCAACTCTTTTTGAAGCATTTTACAAAAATACTGCATACTGCTACAGCGAACATCACCCAATCAAGTACTTTCGCTGCTGCACCGTGGATTTTGTGTACGTCTTTTCCTTCATCAATCAGGACACTCTAGTAAATAGTGACAAAGAAGGTAGTAGTTTCAGTGAAGTTTCTTGAGCTCCCGACTCACTCAGTAAATTGTAAAATTTCAATTATTCGAACTAAAATTGCCTTAACTAACATTGCTTATAAACTAACGAAATAAAATTTTATAATTATCAAACGGAAATTTTAGTTTAAAGCATTGAAATTTAACAATTTACTAAGTGAGCGCTGAGGAGTGTCGCTCGTTTTTAGAGGGTCTGAGCGGGAGCGAGCGCGCCGCTCGTATTTTTCATGAGCGCTGCTAGCCTTGGCTTTCTTTCAGAGACGAACTGATTGCGAAAATGAACTGCTGGTATGTATGTACCTTGGGAGTTGAATTTAAATTTTAAGTTTTGAGTTAAATTAAGTGAAGCTGAAGTGAATATTTTTACAAATTTTGCTATGTGTCCCGAGGTGTCGCTTAGTTAGACTAGGTGAAATTAGATGTGCCGAGGTGATTCTAAGTGACCCGAAGTATGATGAATTGTACCGTGTTTATGTTTTCCATGAATAGAAAAGTGTTTTACGAATTTCCTTCTAAAATTCTGGATCGATTCATTTGCGAAAAGTTTCCACATTCACTGAAGACATAAGTCTGTGTCACTGTTATGCTGCAACATAACTAATGTGACTATATCTCTTGCTTTAATATTTAATATTATTATTCGATCACTAAGGGGTCGTGCACATATGACGTCACACTCAGAGGGGGAGGTGGGCGGGGGGTCACTGAAAACGTGACGGAACCGGACGGGTGGAGGGGTGTCTGCATGGAACGTGACGTTACGTTACTGTTCCAATAAAAAGGAAAAATTTTTATTAGACATTCAAAACATAAACTTCGCGGACCCGTAGGAAGCCAGTTCAATCGATTCTGGTTGCAAGGATTCGCGTTCTATTAAATGACTGAGTTGTTTTGATCGAGTTATTTACAAGAAACCCAAAATTACTAAAATGACCCTCGCCGAACGGCTTCTGGACATATATTTCCAGGTAGGGGGGGGGGGAGTCGAAAATGTGACGTCATATCTTAGTAGGTGTAAGTCAAACGTGATGCAACGTGACATGGGGGAAGGGGGGAGTCAAAAAATCGAGAAAAAAGTATGACGTAATATGTGTACGACCCCTAAACAGATTCTTGTTCAGTAATGTGTCTTGTCTCTTAAATTGTTATCAGAAATATAAATTTTCCGAATGTGCTGTGCGACAGTATCTTTATGGTATACACAAATCATGAAGAGATGAATTAGAAACTTTCCATAGACCACAACCAAAATATGCAACCTTCGAAAAGCAAATGAAAATAATTATGGCTTCTTGTAACGGCTAAAACTGTTCGTATTTACATATGCAAAATGTTTGAACAAGTTTTAGTATTACAGAATGATTCATAGGACTATTGAGAGCTTACTATTTTAATTAGATTCAAAACCAAATACGCACCAGATGCTGATAAAAAAAAACATGAAAAGCAAATGACAAACTTTTAACCTTTCCAAAAAAAGAAATGAAGTTTTTCAGAAATTTATTCATAAAAGCATGTGAAAAGGTATGGTGCATAAAGCAATTAATTTGAATTTTAGATAATGAAAAGTGTTATCATTCATATGACGAAAACGTAAACATAGAGCACAAAGCCGCAATTTTGTTCATCATGTATGTACATCTAATACGGTCGCTGTATACATAACTTTTTCATATTACCATATGACTTGCTAGTATAACAAAAAAAATCAAAAAAATCAGCGAATATAATTTTTTTTCTCTTCATTAGAATCAGTAACGTGTGTTATACCGTGTGGAAACGATCGTTTTCGTTTGTGATTTTAGTGAATCGGAATACTGAAGTGAGACGATAAAAAGTTTTCCCTCAATTGATTGATTTGCGGTTTCAATTTTCCGTTAAGAGTTTTCGAATATTTTGGTTGTTGATAAAAGTGCACGTTTTCATGAATTTGGGAACCATTTTCCTTGTGCTGAAACATTTTTTTGTTAGTTTGTCACGAATTCTAATTTACATTTTAAATTCTCAACGTAAATATGAAAAATAATTTCCATTTCAAAAAAATAACATTTTTGACAAATTGAACAAGAAGTTTGTTGAAAACAAAAATCATTTATTTACATAATAATCGACATATTAAATTAATTAGTGAAAACACATAATTGATTGAATAACTGCTGGTTTTTGAACCCGTACAGCTACCTGAATTCTAAATGTACAATTTAGCATTGGTAAATTTGTTGAAAGATCATTTTTACACGATAAATCACGGTTGATTAGTGTATCGGTGTACATGTACATGGTTGAAGTGTTAATGCATCACATGCTTCGGAAATTGTTAAAAGCAGCTTCTACGAACGTGGTCTATTGAACAAACAACTTTACGTATACCTCAACCAGAGCTGATTTTAATAGGTGAATATCACTCGTGTAAATAAAATGAAATTTTAGCTGACCCCAGACAATAATTATTTATTGAAATAAATGGAATGTTCAGTGGATAAATATTTGCGTAAAGGCAATTTTGTTTGGATGATAATAATTTTCTATTGTTGACGAAGTGTTCTTATTATCGAGCGTCTTAATTGACACTGTTTTCGAATGCATTAGTTTCACTTTAAATTGTTCACTTCCATGTTTTTACTTGCACATGATTTTAGAACGTAGAAAGAAGTTACAAATCTGGGACCAATATTTGGAAAAAACCGGATAATTGAGAAATTTGCAGAGTAACTGAATCGAAAAACAATTTTATTGAGTCAGAAACCTGAATAAATTATGGAAAATTTCAGAAATTTTTTACTTTGTTTTTAACACGGCGGTCGTAAATTACATTTTATGTATTCACTATGGAGACATCAAAAGGAGTGTAGTTCCAAATATTTCAGAAATGTAATAATTTTAATCCATTGCTTCAATTCTTGCTTTTTCTTATGTTTTTATTATATCGTTGTCATGCGCTGCAAAAAGAAAGCTTTGAAAAATGTAAAATTGCGTTGCACTTTTTGGTGTTTTCAAGCGTTGTTTGGAAGCATTACTTTTCTATAGATTTTTCTGTTTGTATTTTACAATAGATTGCGGAATGCTTCAGGTAAAACAATCCTCCTGACGGTGGCGTCATCTAATATTTTCACAGTTAATAAGGGTACATATTAGTAGATTACTCACCTGCGGGGAAATTTTTTTATCTTCGAGGGGAGGTTTGCATCCCGAGCTGAAGGGGAGGGATGTAATATCCCGAGTAGCTAAATAAATTTTCCCGCTATTTTATTCACCAAATCAATGAAACAAAGTTTGACACCCACAATTAATGTATTATTTAGCGCTCTAGGGAAGCACTATGAAGTGAATTAGTTTTACAGGGATGAGTACAGAAAATTTCTTCTGCTTAAAGTTAAAGCTGCAACGCTTTTGTGACGATTCTCGTGGACAAGAATAAGTCTGCGAAGTATTTTTGAGTAAAAAGCCCTAGAGATGAGCGGGTTGCCTTAAACTTCGAAAAACCCTACCCGAACCCGAATTGTTTTTTCATGGGTTTCGGATTTCGAAAATTTTAATCGGTCTGGGCCGGGTTTGGAAACAGTTCGGATTTCGGGTTTCGACAAATTTTATCGGATCGGGCTCGGTCCGGGTCGGGTTTCGAAAAATGGTCTAAAAAGCCCGACTATTTCTCTTTCGAATAGTTTCATTTGCTCAAGAAACCAGAGGCGCCGCGCCGACTTCTATTTTTCCCATGTGTAACAAGGTGAATTCGAAACCAAGGTGAACTCGAGGAAGGGTATAACAATATTCGAAATAAAATTGTACACAATGAATCAAAGTCAGTTTCGAAAAAAAAAAACAACCGAATGAAGTGAATAGAGGAATTTCATTTTTGAAAACTAAAATAATTGTCTTCGAGGAGAAGATATTTTTGAAAAACGATGACAAAGGATTCAAATTGAAATTAGGGATTACTGAAAATCCGAGGATTTTTTTTAAAGGTTCAAGGATTTTGAGAATTTTTTTAACAACTTCAAGGATTTTCTACGAATTTTGAGTATTTTCAGGTATTTCTAAAACATTTGATGATATTTTGTATGACTTAAAGCTTTTTTTGAAGTGATTTCGGAAAAAGGCAAGAAATAGCACCCTCAGCTACTACTTATTTCCTTATCTTAACTTACCTTATTTCAAATGAACACTGAAAAAATATACGACCATGGTGGATAGAAAATTCAATCAGTTAAAAAGTACTTTTCATGATAAAATTGGGATTTTCAAGATTTGAGTTATGATGAGAAACGCTTTTTTTTGTTTGAGGCGCTCAATACATTTTCTTTTTTTCATTTTAGTTCGCGTCACTTTGCGTCAAAAATGTTTATAAAATTAGGTAGGCTTTCACCCCAATTTCCATCAGGCGATGACGCGACAGACCATATTTTTTTCGCCTTTTTTACTTCAAAAGTATGATTACTCATTCCACTTCAAAAAATTTGTTTATTTTCGAAAATTTATATTTTCCGATTTTCTTTGTTGTTCGAGGGCTTACTCTGATTTTCATGGATTTGCTTCGATTTTCTTTGTTTTTCGAGGGCTAACTCTGATTTTCAAGGAATGTCTCTGATTTTTCAGGATTTTCTAGTTTTCAAAGATTTTCAATGAATATCTGCTCTCGGTTGTCCTTACTGATCCTCGGGATATAAGTTGATCAAAAACTTCGTCCAGATCAATGCTTTCCGCAATTTCTATATGACGTAATCTCTTTTCTGTTTTGTTTGCTTCTTCGTCATATGTGACGTCACCACACATGAATTAAGTTCGTGTGTGGCGTTTTCTTTCTTGCCTAATGGAAGTCGGCGCCACTGCAAGAAACTAGCTTTTAGTATCGTTTTGTCCTTCAACTTTTTTTTCATATTTATACATTTCATTCATTTGTTACAAATTTTTGGAAATATCAATTTTTGCATAAATTTACAGTCTTAACATCGGTTTTACCAAATTTAGAACTTTCTCTATATAGTGGAATTTTCCCCTAAATATTGCTAAATAACTTGAAAAGGCAATCAATGCTCTTTTTTTGTTTAATTAAACCCTATCTAACTTAACCTAATAAGATGACATATAAATTTCCTTTTTATTGTCTCATGAAGTCGAACGATCTGGAATCTGGACTGAGAGGGTAGCGCCTTTATCTATGAATAACAATTTAGAATTATGACTCCAAAGCAAGTAATTAGGAGGTTTGTGTGTAAGATCGGAATTCATTTCATTTGCGCAACTACCAAGATCACTAACAATCGTATTCTCATGTAGGTAGGTTTTGCTGAGCAAATTCTTGGCTAGGCCAAACAAGTGGTCATTCAGTCTATACTAGGTGTTTTGGCGATTTTGTGTAATTCTTCAGTGGATATATTAGGCATTTCACATGAAGGTATATTTAAACTTTCATTTTTCTTATCAAATATTATGGCAGATTATGCCATTCCGCAACTGGGAGAGTAGGCGGTGTGTTGAATTGTAAAGACACGAAAAACATTTGCTCCGTTAAAATTGTTTTGAAAATATAGTTAATTTCGGTCAAAAGTTGCAACATGGTAAGCGCAATAGTCAATAAACTGAATATTTAGTTAGTGGAATGTGTGGGGGTCCGAACATAAGACCTTTGAGTGTGTGTTACTGTTTTCATAAATTGATCGGGACGAAAGTGTGAAAATAATAAATTTGAGTAAAAGAATTTATCGAGGGAGCCTTTATCGAATTTTTGCCTTTCGCTCGCTGTATGGATATGTATCAAAGCGAATTTATGGTTGGGAATGTTGGGAAACTAGATTGTGTAATATGAGATACTGTTGCTGATTTATTTGTGGAGAGACCGTTGGAGGTCCCGCTTATAGCGAGAGACCATTGGAAGTCGCCGTGAACATGGAAAAATACGTTCTGTCGTTGTGGGGAAGGCAGTGTGCAGGATTTTAAATCAATCGGATCACGTCGACGTGATGAAATGAATGTATGTAGACTGCTCGGTAGGCAGGAGAGACAAATGATGTGTGCGAATGACGAGTGCAGTAGAGAGGTGCGAACATGAAGTGGATGTACAGTAAGAATGCAAGGGGGTTCAGGTTGGAGAACGCGGTGAGTATGGTGAGCATAATGGGCGTTGGGTGTGTGGCTGCATGTAAAGTAAGTCAATGCGTACGAAGGTAATTTATGACTGACGACGGCAGTTGTTGTTAGTTACTACTGTAGGAATACAGTAGTATATAAGTGCAACGCATGAGGTTGCAGAGCATTTTCGTGTATGTAATCTTCTGTTGGGTTAGACACAATGTTCACCGCCATTAAATTTGACTATTCGAATTTTTTGAAGTAATGTTGTGCTGTTGTGCCAAGCTTCTGGTGTAAAGTCTGAGTCTGAGTCTGAGATTATGCCATTCCGCAACTGCATACGTAAGTACTGGTCTCAAAATGGTTATATATGCCTTAACCGTTAGTCCAGAATAAGCCTTGAGCAGCATTCTCTCAACATGCTTATTGTGTATCAGATTCAGTCGAACATGGTAGCCGAGGTATCGAACGCTTTCCTTGTATTGAATCTTTTCATTTCATTGATGACTTTAATTTTCCTCTTTTTGTAATAATCTGAGAGCTTGTGGAGATGGTTTGAACATTTGCTTTAGCTGTAAGTGGTTCTTACTCTGGTGGAGAATGTATTCGTGTCATCGGCAAATATAGATAGTGTGGTGTTGGTGTGCATGGGGAGATCGGCCATGAATATGACGAAAAGAAGAGTCCGAATATGGAGCCTTGTGGGACCGATAGGTCACTTGACAGTCGCACTCTAAATTCTCTGTTTCGAACATAGGACATACCTATCTTTGTCAGATAATTTGGGAATTTCATGTGAATCATTTTGCAAATCAATCCCTTAACCCACATTGTATCAAATGCTTTTTCGATATCGAGGAAGGCAACCACTGTGATTGAATCCCAACTCACTTTCTTATACAATCTAATGAGTGCATGTATTGCTGAAAGTTTAGTTCTGAATCCGCATTGGTTAACTCAATATTCAGCTATGTAAAACCTTTTCAAGTATTTTACTCAGGTTGTTTAGGAGACTAATGGTTCTTAAGTTTTCATCGTCGTTAGCTGGTTTACCAGGCTTAGGAACAGGTATCACATGCGCCGTTTTCCACAATTTGGCCAAAAATTCGTGTGCTGAATTTGGTAGTTTTTTCAGAACAATGTTTGGGATGGAGTCAGGGGCATTTGATTTTTTGTTTTTGAGTGTTTTAAGATAGTGTCGGATTTCATTGTAATCCGTCAGCAGGGGTTTCTTTTTTCTTCTTTCTTTTAAGAAAAATTTAGGTTTGTGTAAACCGGGCTTCGGAAACACCTGAACCGTCACTATTTTCATAGAAAAAACCGAAATAGTCATTTACATCATAAGACCTACTGGTTTTCGCGTTTGACGTCAAAAATCACTATACAGAGTCAGAATCAACAATAGAACACCATCACTGACCATGACCGTGACAATATCGGATCTAACTAAATCAAATGAACACATGGACCAATTCGAATGACTATCTGTGGTGGAAACAATGATTGGTCCAATGTCTGTGCACAGTTTAGTTTACAGGAGAAACAGGTAATTCGCTCCGTGGAAATAATAGGTAATTTGCCCATCTTCAACATCAATTTTCACATATACAGGCAGCGCTGTTCATAGTAGACGTGATTTGTTAAGGCAACGCACGTTCTCTATGAGCTTGGAGGGCAAAAGGGAGGCTCACGTTTAAGTCCTTCTGGGAACGTGCACAGGCGACTGCTTTTATTATGTCACGGTCACGGTCGACGGTCCTGAAAAACAAACCGGAACCTGAACTTCTTATGCTTATATGTTTGTAAGCCCGAACCTTTTTTTTTTTAAACTTTTCAAAACTTAAAATCCGATTCTGTTTTTTAATTTATCAAAACACGAACCCAAAACTGAACCGTTTTTCTCAAGTTGCAATCATTCGAAATTCGAAGTGCTAAATTTTGGTTGTACGGAATATTTAAGGAATGCTGAAGTATCTCATGGGTACAAAAGTTACCTTGAAATGCCTTACTTCAGGTAAGTAATTGATGTGAGCGGCCGAAACTCGACTAAAAACCCGAGCCGGACCCGAATCAATTTGTCGGGTCGGGTTTTCATTTTCGTTTTTTTTTTTGGGTTAGGTTTGAATTCAACCAACAAAATCCGACCCGAAAAAATAAATTCACTCGTTATTTTCTCAAAATTTAGTTTAAAA
>CM055403.1:26275068-26286105 GCA_029228625.1 Pseudolycoriella hygida | reverse complement strand
TTATTTTCTCAAAATTTAGTTTAAAAAACATTTCAAATAAAATCTTTTTAAAAAATGTTCGGGTTCGGTTCAGGGTTTCAGGTTCGGTTCGGGTCGGGTCGGATTTGAATTTTTTATTTCGGATCGGTTTCGAGTCAGGTTTGATTTTTTATTTTGAGTCGGGTTCGGTTCGAGTAGGGTTTCAAATTTTCACTTAAGTTCAGGCTCGGTTCGGGTCGGGTTTTCCTTTAAGTTCAGTTCGGGTCCCATTTGGAAAAAAGGTCGCCTGTACGACATATGTCAGCGAAACGGATGCACATGTTACCATTCTCAATATCTGCATATTGGGCATCATCAATTAATCAAGTCACCATTCCAGTAGGGAGGACTTTTTTTAGAAGGCAGAGTACTTTGTAGAGAACGTAGCTGATGATGTGAGATGAGTAATAATTGAGATCGCCCAAAGGATCAGAACGGTTATTTAATTTAATGTGTTTCTCCAAAGGTTTTGGAAAATCGGACGTCCATAGGGCATAGGAAAAATTCAAGTTAAAATAACAGGCGTCTCTATTTAATGGTTCTTTTTTGGAGAAATTCAGACATTTGTTTAAGTTGTATGTGTCGCACGCTACCACTTTCGTTCGTTTGTGATATCATTTTTAATCGAGTCTGAAGAGGATTACATGAGGACACAATTTTGTGATAAGACCCAAACTCACGAGTGTTTTTTTGATCAACAAGCTTTGGAAACTGTTGTTTCAAGAAGTGTAGAGGTTGCATATCCGAGCCGAACGCGAGGTATGTAACTTCACGAGTCAAAATATATATGCTCAAAGTAACACGAGTGAGTTTGCGAGCTCTCAAAATTTTGTCCGAAGTAATAAATTATGTAGCAGGGTCCACTGTATAATGTTTATTGCGTATCCATTCGAAAATTGAGCATTATATGTATGTTTATCCCCTACGAAAACCATGCATTACATGTAGGGTGAAAACAAAAGTTTTATTTCACAAGTGGAAACAAACGTTTTACCTCACTAGTGAGTGAGGTAAAACCACTGAAAACGAAAGTTTTACCTCACTAGTGAGGTGGAACGTTTGTTTTCGCTAGTGATGTAAAACTTTTGTTTTCACCAGTGCACTGCAGTGAGGCAAAAAAGACCCTACATGGTTTTCACAGGGGGTAAACATACAAGAAAATGCTCAACTTTCGGATGGGATCGCCAAAAAATTTTTTTTTGACGTGAAAAATTCCGTTACTTTTATTTATCATTATCATGGATTCATTCATCAAACGGCAAATTTCAAAAAGTCTACTATGGGACAGTACCTCGTAAGCCTCGTAAGGGGTACGCATCACATGGTCATAACGCTACTTGTATGTATGGTGCCGCTGAAACCATTGGTTTTGCTGAACGTTACTTTGTACAAATGAGTGCAACATACATTTTACATGTTGTGTGTACATTATACCCTATAGACGAACATGAAGTACGCCTTAGACGTAAAACGATCGTAAAAATGTTCACGAGAGTTGTACATGCCAAATTCTTTCTTTTTGTTGTACAAATGAAAAGATCCATTTGCAACCCTAACGGAGAACCAGACTCATCATCATGTTAGCGGTGAAATGAATGCAATCGCTCACTAGAAACCACTTCATGCAAACTCATCACTCTATTAACTAAGTCTGATAAGGCAAGGTCTTGTGGTAGACTACACTCATTGAAATTATTCGTTATAATATCGTTCACCATATCTACTTTAATTGCTGCGATATCACTCGTAATAGAATTAACCAATAAACTGAAATTGCTTACATTTGTTGAAACATTTGGTTGAAGATAAAATCCTCTTCGTTACAATACATATGTTTCAAATTTTGTGTATCTTACATGATTACTTACCATATTTCACTTAAATGCGATAACATTTACATATGCTAATTAATTTGATAAGAAATAGTGGAGGCAAGTTACCAAAACCTATAATTTGCATCAAGGAAAAACTAAACTGGGAATCCCTACAAAGTCCCCGACAATTTCCAAAACCGAAAGTTCTAAGAATTATAGTAAACTGTTCTAGTTGTTCATTTTATTTAGAATATACAGACACACCTCAGATTCGGAATCAGGTCAAATTAATCTGAACCTGGACTGCTCTAGATCAGGATTTAAAGGCACCCGGACAAACCTCGGATGAATATAATCCGGATGCTACAAATTCTTAAATTGCTGACGCAGAATATCAGGATGACATAGAATTCGCCTGGTGGGCATAATGTAGCGTGGCGCAGGAGCAATCCAGGGTGTAATCTAGCCTGCCGCAGGCCCAATTCACCTTGCCGCAAATTTTGAAGACGATTTAACAAATGTAGACCAGAAAAAGGACTAATCCCTATGATATGGTTCGGCCGTATCAGGTCAAAATGAAGTTCAAGCTTAAGCACTTAAAATCAAACGTTTTTTCCGTGCCGAAAGTCCTAAGTCCCTAAGACCTACTACCGATCTCAATTTGTTTTAGGATGAGGTTCGTTGTAAACTGCCTAACGGAAACGTTAAAGAATTAAGATTTATGTTTTATTGTTCAACTTTTTTTAATTCAAATTCTGGACGGAAATCACAAGTCAACAGCAACATTAGTTTTTATAATGAACGAAACGATTTCGAAATCAATAATTCCACATTATAAGAATGAACGCAACACAGGAATTCAGTTCTTATCACATGAGCAATGTTTGTTTTATTAATTTAAAGAGACAACGTTGTTGATCGTATAATCAATTTCTTTTTTACAAGTAGTTATGATTTCAATTATCTAACCGGATATACTTCGCTATTTAAGTAATTTAAGTACAAATTTGATTTTTCTATACGATATGTTTGCATCACTGAACCAATCATAAAACGTCACATAGCGAAATGTGATCGCAGAAGGAAATGTGCACTTGCCGATGTTAAAATATGCGTCATAAACTGTACCATGTTGTTGTGACGCAAGTCGCTATTCACATCCGAGAATATCTCCATGTGCAGTTCTCCTGTTTTCGCTTTATCACTGGTTCATCTCATTTACCATCTAAAATAACATACATAATTAGAGAGAGAGAAATCCGACAAGCGACGAAAACAGAGGAAAATAAATTATACCAAACCTATCAATTTGACCGTCTATGAGGATTGAGATCTCTCTTCAAAAATCAACATAACAAAAAAAACTTTGAGGAAGTTTAACCTTTCAAATGAATAAATAGTTCTTAGAATTCACAACAAAATTTAAATTACCAAAAATAGCCGATCATAGCAAATTTTTACGACCAAAAATATCCCGACTACCTACCCTTGTGAACTTGCTTGTAAGCTCAATTAGAAATCATACAATTTACCTGCTAAATTTTCGTATCAGTCAGATTTCATTAGACGGACATCAGTTGATTTTCATACACATTTCATTTCAATTTGTAAACTTTAATGAAATCTATCATTTAATTGAAAAACAAATCCGGCAAAAATTGATTTACATGAGATTTTTTTTTAGTTTACGAAAACGTTCGAATTTTGAGAAATATTTATTACATTTTTCACACACCTCTCTTCAGCAACGTAAATATTTATAAAATGCAATCTCTGATTGGTTGTATAAAGTTTGTAATTTTCGAAAAAAAAACATATTGAAGAGACCCGTACGCATCAGAATGGATGTGTTTTTTTTAAAGACCTGAGCATGGCCGACAATTTATGGAAGAAACTTTTCTTAATTTGAGTCCTTGGACTAAGCTAGGCCACTAAAACCGAATCTGTGCTAAGGCCATACGTGTTTTTTGTACTTAACTCGAGTAAATCTCTTCCGATTTTCAAATTTTATTTGATCGAAAGGTCTAGGACTGTCTCCCGTTTTATGGCAAAAAAATTTTTGATTGCAAACCTTTGGACTCAGTCAGGACCCTAAAACTGAGTTCCTACTAGGGCCCGACGTTTTTGCTTAAATAAATTGGATAAATCCCAACTGATTTTGTTGATTTTTTTTCTATTTGACAGGTAATCGAGTACCGAATTATATTCAAAAACAAATTTGGGCCCGGTGCCTGTGCTTAGGGCTGAAGTGGGGCTCAGGTCTGTTCTAAGCTTGGCCCTAGCCAGAATTTTTTTTTTGCTATGTTGCGGGGCAAATTCAGGGAAACATTTTGTATACGGAAGTATGTGTCCGAGACATTTTCTTATAGCCCTAGGTCGGTTCTAAGGTCTGCCCAAGACAAAAAAAAAAATGGTTTGTCACTATGTTGTAGAGAAAATGGAGCGAAATATTTTTGTCTACGTAAGTATTTGTCGGAGGCCTCTCCTGAAGACCCTAGGTCGGTCCTAAGGTCGGCCCTAGACAAAAACATATGAAGGGACCCGTACGTATCAGAATAGATGTGGTCAACAGAGTTGACATTACGAAAGGACTCGAATGTATTGAAGTAAATATTGCCTTAACTCTTAAGTGTATGAAATTACGTCCACATTAAATTGTATAGGAAATTGCCGAGAGGGCAATATTGAAAAACCCGTCCATAGAAACGATGTAAAAAAAGCCTTCCGAAAGTACAAAATTGACCCCAAAATAGACAAAAATGTTCATCTCAATTTTTTCTACAACAAAAAACCATTTTTTTGTCTAGGGCAGACCTAGGGTCTTCAGGAGAGGCCTCGTACAAATACTTGCATAGACAAAAAAATTTCTTTCCATTTGCTCTATAACATAATAAAAAACCATGTCTAGGGCAGACATTAGGACCGGTAGGAAAATGACGTTCAAAATTATATATGAAATTGAAGGCTTTTTTTACGCTGTTTCTTCGAACTGGTTTTTCAATATTGCCGGCAATTTTCAACACGATTTAATGTGGACGTAAGGCAATATTTAATTAAATACGATCGAGTCTTTTCGTAACATCAACTCAATTCTCGAAAAACCATTGGTCGAATTTGACTCACACTAAGGACACTACAACCCGAATCACTCAACATATAAAATATAATTCAATTTTCGTGATTTTCTGATGTCCACATCTTTTATTCAAAACCTTGAAGTGCGATTTCTGTTCTAATTTCGCAGAGATATAAGTGAATTAGTCCCAAAAACCTTCAAAAATCCACGTTTTTGACCACTTTTTCGGCCGTAACTTCGAAAGTTTTCGACCGATTTTGCCCAAATTCAATTCTGTAATCAATTTTTTGATTATCTTTCAGGAAAGAAAAAGCTTTTGAAAATCGTGTAAGATTTATGTAGAAGTTTTAGAGCCCTGGCAGAGTTTAAAAACTCAAAATTAAAACAGTTTCTTCCATAAATTGTCAGGCATGCCCATGCCCAGGTCTTTCAAACAAAAAAAAATTATGAAAATCGGAAAAGATTTGCTCGAGTTATGTACAAAAGACCAAAAACCACTTCAACGGCCCTAGCTCATTGGCCCTTGAGCACTTAGTGCTCAGATTCAATACCAAAAAAGATTTTACAATGACCTTTCAGAGGAAAAAAGTTTTCGAAAATCGGTTGAGTTTTACTCAAGTTATCGCGGTGACGGACGGACGGACGTCATCTGAGGAACATGATCGATGCTATCCCCTTCTTCGCTCTTCGTACGGGTTTAAAAAGTTTAAATTTTAACTAGTCAATGATTTGCAAGATGGTATTGACAGCTTCAATGTCGCATACTGGAATAATCATGGACGAAAGTGGCATGTCTCTTAAGGTGTCATCATGCTCGGAGCGGTAGCGGAGAGCGTGACGCAGTCCCCACACCCAAAAAAAACGTCTACAAACCCAAAAACCTCCATACAAAAACCTTTGGGACAAGACACAATGTATAGGCGAAGTTTTGAGTTTTTTCCCCTCGCCCCCTTCCCCTCCAAATTATTTTAAAAAAAAAACTACGTCGCAGCAGCTTTCCAACAAGCCCTCACTCATCAAAATCGGTTGAAAATTGGCTGAGATATCGCCAATCAAAGATGACCAATTCCTATGGAAAGTGGTCAAATTACCTTTGTAATTAATAACAATTTTATTCCTGTGTGGTGTGTCAACGATCTACCTATGTCTCTATGTATCTATCTACTTTTTTTTTTCTCGAGAACCGCCCGAGCGATTTCCTTAAAATTTTCAGGGAACGTCAGTCTCGGCCCCAAATGAAAAATTTCATATGGCGCTTTTCCGGGAAAATTCTGGAAAAGTCGTGGCATGGGAAAAAGTGGTCAATTTTGAGGGTTTTTCGGTAATGCTCGGAGTTTTCAATTTTAGCTCCGGAGTGACAATAGCTAGAGAATTGGTTTCTTCGGGAAAGTTATAGAGTTTGGTCCGGAGAATTTTTTGGGATCTTAAGAAAATGGCTGCCAGCAGTCAAACCGGCGCCATCTTGAATTTTCCCAAGCAATAAATTAGGTTTTTTTTGGTTTTCGAATTTTAGCTTCGGAATGACAATACTTAGAGAGTTGGTTTCTTCGGGAAAGTTATAAAGTTTGATCAGGAGATTTTTTTGGGATTTTCAGAAATCTGCCAAAGTGACGCCATCTTGGATTTTGGTAAGGTATAAATTATGCTTCTTTGGGTTTTCGATTTTTAGCTCCGGAATGATAACACTTAGAGAGTTGGTTTCTTCTACAAAGTTGTAGAGGTTTATCAGGAGAATTTTTTGGTATCATTAGAAAATGGCTGCCAGCTGTCATAGCGACGCCATCTTGGATTTTCGTTTATGCTTCTACGGGTTTTCGATTTTAGATCCGGAAAGGACGCTACTTAGAGAGACTGTTTCTTCTACAAAGTTATAGAGGTTTTATCAGGAGAATTTTTTGGGATCACAAGAAAATGGCTGCCAGCTGTCATAGCGGCGCCATCTTGGATTTTCGTTTATGCTTTTTCGGTTTTTGAATTTTATCTCCGCAATGACACTACGTAGAGAGATGGTGTCTTCTAGAAAGTTATATAGATTCATCAGGAGAATTTTTTGGCATCATTAGAAAATGGCTGCCAGCTGTCAAAGTGACGCCATCTTGAATTTTTTGCTATCTTCTGAATTAGAATAGCTAGACAGTTGGTTTTTTCGGGAAAGTTATAGAGATTGGTGAGGAGAATTTTTTTGATGAATAGAAAGTAGGTTTGCCGAGGCGCGGAAGTTGGTCAAAATCGAGGCGAAAGTTTTCGCTAAAAAATTTTTTTCGTCGGAATCGATAGATATTGACTTGGGCATCATTTTGATGAATAGAAAGTGGGGTCGCCGAGGCGCGGAAGTTGGTCAAAATTGAGGTGAAAGTTTTCGCCAAAAATTTTTTTTCGTCGACATCGATAGATATTGACTTGCGCATCATTTTGATGAATAGAAAGTGGGGTCGCCGAGGAGTGGAAGTTGGTATAAATCGAGGCGAAAGTTTTCGCCAAAAATTTTTTTTCGTCGGAATCGATAGATCGGAGAAAAATTTTTTTGGAGAAAAAACTTTTTAGTATAAAATTTTGTTTTGGAGAAAATTTTTTTTGGAGAAATTTTTTTTCTAAGAAAATTTTCTTTTTTGAGAAAATTTTTTTCAAAAAATAGAAATTTTTTTAACAACTGAAAACTTCCAAAACGACTGATATCACAACAAAAACCTTTTCAAAGGTAGTGTGTTAATGATATCGCTTGAGGTGATGCTATCGCAGAAAATACGCAGAAGTTCGTTTGAATGGAACCTTGTGTTCAAAGTTTTGATTTCCTGAAAAAATTAGAGCGCTTTCTTTGAAACAAAATTACGTTGTGTTAAAAAAATTGCGTCACAAATGCCAGACCCACCAGCTGAATAATTTTTCAATACTTTCAGTTTTTGCGCTGCAAAAATTTGACTTTTGTTTGTTATTGCGTAGATACTAAAAGTATTTATGTAATTTTTCTTGATCGTGATATTGAACTGGATGAGGGCTTTTCTCTGCTTGTCGATCCAATAAAACAAAACTAATTTTTTATTTTCTATTTTCTGAACGTTTCGTTACTTATAGTAACATCTTCAGCAACTGTAATTTACAAAGATATTCATTTTCATTAGACTAGAACAAATTTTCGCACTGTCTTATAACTAATTAACTTACAATGTAATTTATCAAAAATTGGAAAAAACCTAGAAAAAGAACTTCAACAGTCAGTTTTTTTTATAAGCTGTTCCTGAGCTTAATTGAAAACTAAGTGGAAAAAAAGCTTTTTTTTTTTCGTTGATGACGTGACAATTTTCGAAACGGTCACCATTCAATGTGATTGAAAAAACTGCACGTTTTTTCGTCATCTTTCGAAAATTGTCACGTCATCAACGAAAAAAAAAAAAAAAAATTTTTGTAACGAAATATGTAACGAAACGTTCAGAAAATAGAAAATAAAAAATTAGTTTTCTTTTATTGGATCGACAAGCAGAGAAAAGCCCTCATCCAATTGCGTAGATTGTTTAAGGTAAATGAAAATTTTTGCGCGCTATCGCTCGCGCGTTGTGTGTAATATACACTTGAAGGGTTATTACTCGCTTACCACAATGTATAAGTAATCAAGGCTGGCATGAGCGCCGCTCATCGTGAGCGGCGCTCGGAGCGCGAGCGCGAGCGCCGCTCATTTTTGAATACCATGAGCGGGAGCGCGAGCGCCGCTCATTTTCAGCGCTCACGCGCTCATTAAACATACATATTAAATTTTCTTTGAATTTTGTGATTTTATAACTGTTTCGTTTGAAGAAAAAAAAAAATGGTACAAATCTTTCCTGTAATGACGTTCTATTTCATTATATTATCGTTTGAACTGTTCGAAGATAGGAAACAGCGAAGTTCTGAAACAGTTAATACAACGTCATTTTCCATTGATAATATTGTTTACATACTTCAGTTTAAAACACGTTAGTTATAGCGACTTTACCGACTAAGATATGCAGCCGGTAATTGTGAACTGTTGCTTCAGTATGTAAAATATGCTACCTAACTGCTTCCAAATTGTTATTTTGACTTGTGGGATAAAAGCCCTTACCTTCGGCTCGGGCTACAAACTTCCCACAAGTCAAAATAAAAATTTGGAAGCAATGAGGTAATATACTATTACTTAACTTTACTTTAAAATATTATACAACGCGCTAGATTAATTATGCTGATTTCAAGCATATTCAGTGGCGTCGACTCCATGGGGGCAAAGGTTCATGGGGGGAACGCCTCCTATGGCGTGAGACCAAACAGAACAAAAAAATCAATTAATCAACATTTTGCGCCTATTTCTTCCGATTTGTCGTTCTGCCTTTTCTAACCTTTTTCTTAACGTCGAGTTCGGGGATCTATGCCCTAAAAGTGAGTGAAAAGTGGTTAAAAAATCGTTTTTACCTCTCAGAATTTTTGAAATTTTCAATAAATTTTCTACCCAGCATCGGCTGGAAAAGGTGCCCTTAGTGGGGAAATGGACTTTAAACTTGTTTACTATCACGATCGAATAATGATTTTTCAATTTTCCAAAAGAAATTTATGAACTTTACTAACGAGAATTTTTTTGGGGATACTCGTGCTCATCGGTACATTTTTGCATTTCCAGGTTTCAAACGACACACCACAAGAAATTATTAGGGAAAAATTGTGTTTTTCGCGACACTAAGACTGTGGTCGCTTCGATCAACTCCGGCCAACTACGCAGTAAGGCTGTTCTTTTTTTCAAAGTGTCAATTTTTTCGGTCTCCCCTTAGAAGCCGACAAGATTTTTTTTTGTTAAAAAAATCGATTTAGAGGTTCCGCAAAGGTCAAACATTTTTAGTTTGATTTGACTTTGTTGCAGACAAATTATAAAAGTGGTGTATCTTGTACTTATTGAAAATTTGTGAAATCATTTCACAAATAAAAAAGAATGTCAAATTTTCGATCTCCGGAAGATGCGTGAAGTTTCGAAGGTATTCCGTCCAAAATTTTCATAATCACAGCAATAAGTGCAAAAATTTCACTCTCTCCGCTCGCGATTCAATTTTCATGCACAAATTCTGTGTCGCTAATTAAAATGAAAGTTTATAAAAACGAATATTTTCTAACAAAGAGGAAACTAGAGCCTCAAACCCCTCATTTTATTACATCCTGGCTACGGATCGACTTCTTCTTTTCTATTTCTATAAATTTCATCTTTCCCTCCATGGGCAAAATATAAGTCGGCGCCTCTGAGTATATTACGATATTTGCAAGTATAACATTCTATTCTAACCCAAATAGTCATAACTTTATTCATGACCATTTGATATAACGGTTAGAAAATTGTACTTGCGAATATCGTAATATACTTGTAATCAGCACAATAAATATAGCGTGTTGTGACATACTTTATTTCATATGAAGTAGAATTTCGAGCGATAGCGTGATTGCATGAGCGAAAACGCGACAACTACATGTAGAGGTGATGGATTGTTTTGACAGCTAACGAATAATTTCTCATTTAGAACTCTGAATACGTAATTTTTAAGGGGAAACATAAAGTAATGTAAAGTATATATATTATGATACCGGTAATCAGAATAGTACTGTTGGCTACCAAAGTCCTTAAAACTTTTTTTTTCGGTGTACTAAAGATTCCCAAACTGAAATTTTAGTTCAAAAAGCATTGAAATTTTACAATTTGCTCAGTGAGCGCTAAATATGAGCGCTGATGAGCGCCGCTCATGAGCGGCGCTCCGAGCGCGAGCGCGAGCGCCGCTCGTTTTTAGAGGGTATGAGCGGGAGCGCGAGCGCCGCTCATATTTTTAATGAGCGCTGCCAGCCTTGTAAGTAATCTTATATTACCTGTTGATTTCGTTGATGTTTAAAATTGTCACCTGTCAATATTTATATTTCGGTGTTGGCTTAGATGTTGTGCGGGGTTTACACTTCGACGTTTTGTTTGACTGTTTCATTCGTTCACTGTATTTTAGAAGGTTGTAAAAGACTGGTGTCACGTGCTCAGCATCTTTTTTGAAATTTACTGCGTAACCTTCGTGAAGTATTATTTGATTGACCTCATTAATTTTCAGAATTCCTCGGTGGCGAACTTTCTTAAGGATTATTTTGTCGTTAAAGTCAAATTGG
>CM055403.1:26226357-26274568 GCA_029228625.1 Pseudolycoriella hygida | reverse complement strand
AATCAGCAAAAGTGAGAGCGATGTCCCACAGGACGACGATCGAGTGCAGATATATGGACGAAATCACGACAAGTGAAGATCTTCAAAAAGCTCTGAAAGAGCAAGGTGACATCAATGACGAGCTAGATTCAATGACGATACGCATGAGAAAAATGAGAGGCGAACTCCAAACGGCGGAGATAAAACTTCCAGTGGACGCAGCGATTAAGATTCTCAAAATCGGCAAGATAAAGGTGGGCTGGACTGTATGCCCGATAAGGGAAATGCAGCAGCTAGACAGGTGCTTCAGATGCATGGACTTTGGGCACCAGGCAAGGAACTGTAAAGGGGAAGATAGATCCAAGCTCTGCAGGAGATGTGGAGGAGGAAACCACCTAGCAAGAGAGTGCACAAACCAGCCAAGGTGTCTGCTGTGTACGTCAGAGAGTGACCACGTGACTGGTGGAGCGAGATGCCCAGTCTTTAAACAGGCGCTTAAATCTAAGACGAAACGAGAATGGAAGTGATCCAAATAAATCTTAATCATTGTGACATGGCACAACAACTTCTTTGGCAAGCCACAGCGGAAAATAAATGTGACGTAGCAATTATTGCAGAACCGTACCGTTGCGATAGAAAGAACGGTAACTGGGTTGTTGACAGAGCCGGGATGGCCGCAATTTTGACGACGGAAGGGATCCCATACAAGAAGTGGTATCAGACGCTCATGAGGGATTTGTGATAGCAAAAATTGACGGAGTGTATATTGCTAGTTGTTATGCACCACCAAGATGGAAGATTGTGCAGTTCGAACGAATGCTGGAATTAATGACAGGAGAGCTAACGGGACGAAGCCCAGTTAACATTGGAGGAGACTTTAATGCATGGGCAGTCGAGTGGGGTAGTAGATTGACAAATGAAAGAGGCTTCATGCTGCAAGAAGCGCTAGCAAGGCTGAATGTGGTCCTGGCAAACGTGGGAGACACAACTACCTTTCGCAAGAACGGACGAGAGTCGATTATTGACATTACATTCTGCAGTCCAGCACTAGTGCCCAGTCTGAATTGGAGAGTGGATGAAGGGTACACATATAGCGACCATCAGGCACTGAGGTATACCGTAAAGAAGGGCGCGGTGTCGGTAAGACCGACGACTCATGAAAAAGAGAGAAGATGGAAGACGGGAAATTTTGACGAGGAAGTTTTTAAGGAATACCTCCAAGCAGAAGACGAACACGAAGAGAAATTGGTAGGTGAATTGACGAAAATCATGGTGCTTGCATGTGACGCGGCGATGCCAAGAAGGATAGAGCCGAAGAAAGGACGAAAACAAGCATATTGGTGGAACGAAAAAATAAGACTCTTGCGCGCGGACTGTTTTAAGACAAGAAGGAGGATGCAGAGGGTCAAAGAGGACGGTGCGGTACGGGCGGCGAGGCATGACGAACATCGAAAGGCAAAATTAGAATTAAAGCGGGCAATCCGGGATAGCAGGAAACTTTGTCTTAAGAAGCTGTGCCAGGACGCTGATGCGAACCCGTGGGGCAAATTGTACAAGATTGCGATGGCGCTGATTAGAGGCTAATCGGTGCCAAAAGAAAGTTGTCCTGAGAAGCTAGGCGCCATAGTGAGAGGGCTATTCCCACAGCATGAACAGGTCCCATGGCCGCAAACTCCTTATGACCAGGAGACTGAAGATAGACAAGAACGATCGTTCACTATAGAAGAGATACAGATGGCTGCCAAAAAGACCAAAAATAACAAGGCGCCAGGACCGGATGGGATTCCCAATATAGCTAAAAAGACGACAACATCTACGAAGCCGAACATGTTTAGACTGACGATGCAGAAGTGCCTTGACGATGGACATTTTCCTGATAGCTGGAAAAAACAAAAGCTGGTCCTAATACCAAAACCAAGGAAGCCGCCAGGTAAGCCATCATCATACAGACCTGTGTGCTTGCGAGATGGAATGGGAAAACTGTTTGAGGCTATAATCCTGAACAGACTAAAGAAATACACAGAGGGCGAACGCGGACTGTCAGACGACCAATTCGGATTTCGAAAAGGGAGATCGACGATTGACGCCATAAAGAAAGTGATGGAGATTGCCGACAGGGCGGGAACGAAAAAAAAGACCGGGAACCGCTTCTGCGCTATAACAACGATAGACGTTAAAAATGCTTTTAATAACGCAAGCTGGAGGGAGATAGCTAAGGCGTTACATGCCATGAGAGTTCCCGATTACCTCTGCATGATAATTGAAAGCTACTTCGAACGACGAGTGCTAACGTACGATACCACGGAAGGACAAAAGATGGTAGACATCACGGCTGGAGTACCTCAGGGATCCATACTGGGACCAACGCTGTGGAATGCAATGTATGACGCGGCGTTACGATTGACACTGCCAAGATGTGCAACGACGATTGCTTTTGCCGACGACCTGATCCTCACGGTGTCCGGGACGTCAAAGTTGGAGGTGGAAGTGGTCACGATAGAGGTATTCGAAACAGTCGAAAGCTGGATGACAAAGGCAAAGCTCAAGCTGGCTCACCAAAAAACAGAGATCATGCTAGTTAGTAATTGCAGAAAGACTGGACAGATTGTTCTGAACATCGAAGGCAATGAAGTCACATCCACTCGACAATTGAAATACCTCGGAGTCATGCTGAATGTCCGCAGAAAATTCAATAGCCATGTGGATTACGCGTGCGAAAAGGCAATGAAAGCCAACGCAGCACTGGCTAGGATGATGCCGAATAGGTTTGCACCGCGCAGCAAGGAGGCTTCAAGCAAGCGTTACCCTATCGATGTTGCGATACGCGGCACCAGCGTGGATAAAGGCGCTGGGCACGAAGAGGAACCGGAGGAGATCGAACAAAGCTCATAGATTGGCAAGCATAAGGGTAGCTAGCGCATACCGAACGATCTCCCTGGAAGCGGTGTGTGTAATAGCCGGAATGATGCCAATATGCATAACGCTGATAGAAGATAGTGAATTCCACAGACTGAAGGAAATTGACGGCCAAAACAGAAAAGAAGTCAGGTCGCGATTAAGAGTAAACTCACTGAGACAATGGCAGCGGGAGGGGGACTCCACGGACAAAGGAAGGTGGACCCATAGGCTCATTCCGAACGTAACCACATGGATAGAAAGGAAGCACGGAGAGGTAAATTTCCATTTGACTCAGTTCCTGTCGGGTCATGGGTGCTTCAGAAAGTACCTGCATAGGTGTGGATTCGCAGAGTCACCCTTCTGCACGTCATGTCGTAACGAGGAGGAAACGGCGGAGCACGTGATGTTCGCCTGCCCCCGTTTCGAAAAGGAGCGATGTGCGCTGATAGCTGCGAGCAGGCCAGATATGAGTGCCGATAACATAGTGTCAGAGATGTGTCGCGATGAGGAGGTGTGGAAAGTGGCAGATGACGTGGTTGCGAAGATAATGGGGAAGCAACAAAATGAATGGAGAGAGGAGCAACGAAGAGCTGCTGAGAGAGTAAGTGCGTAAGCACAGCCCCTCCCCGATGCCGTGAGGCGGTTCCGGGGAGACGAGAGCATGGAGAATAAGGAAGGAGGTTTTAGTTGGTAGGTCATCGAAAGATGGAATCCAACACTACCTGGGTCGTCAAACGACCAGGCGCCTATGAAGGTTTCCTCACCCTTAGAAAAAAAAAAAAAAAGTTATAGTCTAGTTTTAAGAGATAAATTCATTTTGAAGTTTTCCTTCTACAAAATACAAACAAAAACCACAACACTAAAAATGATAACCTACTACTAACAATTCAGTTGTAAAAGCTCACGACACAGCTTCATCACAATAGTAATCGAAATATTATTATTATAGAAAATTAATGTTGAAAATGGTCAATCATAATAAATCCTCTATCTATCGTTCATGTGCTTTCGATGCCGCACCGTGGATTTTTTAAAAGTCTTATTCTTCATCAATCGGAACACTCTACTATTTACTTTCTTACGTTGTTACTATTAATTTATACCTTAGACGAAGTGCACAACGCCGCATCGGGATCTGTGACGTATGTAGATTTCTAAGCCGCAGAGAGCTTAACAAACGTAAGAGAACGATTCTTTCGTTGACTGTCTTACCAAAGTTATAGAGAAAAGTGGAAAGTATGGAACTAAATTCTGTGAAAAAAAAACTGTAGAGCGCAACAAACAACGTAAAACGTTTTGTGTCCATTCTGATCAACAATATTATCAAGAGAAAGTGACGTTGTATCTATTGCTCCAGAAGGTCTATGTTGCCTTTCTTCGAACAGGTAAAACGAAAAGATAATGAAATAGAACGTCTCTGCGGGAAAAATTTATCGCAAAAATATTTTTCTTCAAACCAGACAGAGATAAAATGCCAAGAAAATTTAATAAGATATGAATGCGTGAGCGCTGAAAATGAGCGGCGTTCCTTCTCGCGCTTAGAGCGGCGCTTATTTCTGTCAAGTTGAGCTTTCACACAAACCTTTGGCGATGCGATTCGCATCCGCGCCCAATATAATTAACGCATTAGGATCGCGATTTCGATTGTTGCGATGTTAACTTAAAACAATCTTCAACTATTTCACACGAAATTGCTAACTTGACAGTTCTTTTAGGAATCGATAAATTATAGGCCGAGACTAATAATACAGTGACTGATAATTTCACCCCATTTTTCATAAAAACTTTGATCGTAACGTGAAATAATAAATACTTAATGACATGATATCGGTGCTTAGAAGGGTAAGATTATCAATACGATTTATTTTTAAGGTAATGTGACAACGTAACTTTTTTTTGTAAAGATACCAATCTAGATGTAATTTGTCTTTGGTTGAGGTTATATGTTTATGACACTCTTAAGATCTAAGAGCACTGCATGAGCTTTACACATGCGATGAACTCCTTGAGTAATAAATATTCTTTATGACATTGAAATACCTAATCACTCGATAATTTTGTAATTAAACACTTAAGCTGATATAAACCGATTTCTCGTTAACTTTCCCAAAGAAACAATTTAGGTCGCGTTGCTGGACTCTGTGGCGAAAAATTAAAATCAGCGGAAAATTGTCATTGTGTGCCATTTTTCAAAAATAAAAGAAACGTTTTTGGTAAAAGTGGTGAGTCGGGCATGTTGTTTTTATTAAATCTTATAAACAAATTATTCGAATCCTCATTACGGCTCCTCGCTTCTGAAGAAGTGTAAAAGTAATCTTCATAACAAAGCCAGGTAGAACTAATTAAATTACTCGCTAGCTGAAAACTACAGAGGTAGGTCTACCGAAAACGCTATGCAAAATATAGATCGAAATATAGAGTTATCGATACTTTATGAAAAATTCGTACTGTTCTGCTTTATAGATATAGCAGGCGCCTTCAAGTATTTAGCATACTTAGTTACAGAAAAGGCTTTTGCCACAGGCGCAAAATAGACCCGGGAGTAATAGGATGGATTCGAGCTGTGCTACATATTAGAGTAATCTTTGTGCACAGTGGAGTATCAACAATTACACTGACAGTCTTTAAAGGCTGTCCGCCACTGTTACGGTGGGTGGTAGTAAATGAACTACTAACTATTCTGAACGATAAAAAGTTTCAAACGAAGGGATTTTCAAATGACCTAGCAATTTTGCTTAGAGGAAAGTTCATTGGCGTCCTATGTGAGTTACTGCAAACTATCAATCAATACATGCAAGACAAAAATGAAAATATTTACGAAAATATAACCAAAGACCCGTACGTATCAGAATAGATGTGGCAAACAGAATAGATGTTACAAAAAGACTCGAGCGTATCTAAATATAGAAATGAGCAAACAATCCAATCTTTTGTGCTCTTTCCATAGAAATTATCCAAGGCAATGTCAAAGGCCCTAACGAAGTACTTCTGAGACCATTGATTTTGATGGCCTAAATGTTCTCCCCTGCACCTCACCTCACAAAGAGGACCAATGTAGTTTCTTCAAGAAATCCTGAAACTATTTTCTCTTAAATGTAATTCTTACCGACTTTACCTTAAGAAGCAAACTTCAAACTGCCGTAATTATATAGATATGTATCATCACTCCCAATTCTAGAAGTTGCTTTATCCCGCGATTTGAATATTTTTTATTTTATTATTTAGCGTATGGTATAGCACTCTCATATTTAGTTACATTGCAGTGATATTAGACATGTAGTTGAACATATAGAAAAAAAAGAGAATACAAAAAAAAAAGAACAGTTTCGCGAGAGGTAAAAGACACCGATGCGAAATATCACAAATTTAGATTAGCTAGCCACGTAAGGGCTTGGTCATTCAGTTGTAGAATATCACTCATTGCCCCGCTACACTTGTAAATCGGACAATCCGTTAGCAAATGGGATGTTGTTTGGTGTTGATAGCCACATTCACAGCTCAGATTAGCAATCATTCTACCATTTCTAGAAGTGGCTAAATCATGAAATTAGGTTCTTTTTCCCTCAGACCCTCAAACATGAATTCTCTAAAGTTTTATTCTCTACAACTTTGCCTTCGGAAGCAGCTTTCTAACTTTCATAGTTCTAGAAATATGGGTCATCCCGGCCAATTCTAGAAGTGGCCATTTACCAGGATTGGACCATTTTTCCTCAAAGTCTTTAAACAAGTGTTCTCTAAAATTTTATTCTCTTTAACTTTTCCCTTGACAGTAAATCTCCATATTACATAGCTAAGCAAATATAGACGAAAAACCATCTGCTTTCGTATATGGCCAAGATACTCAATTTCGTCCATTCCACTGGTCCCTGTGCCCAGACCACTGACACGATTTCTATTAAAATCATTTTTCCAGTTTTGTTAGATCAAATGCTTTCATTTAACACCAAAATAATCAATTTCGGTGCTATACTTGCTGAGATATTCGTGAAAAAGTTTCACCGCCTCTTGAAAATCCATTTCCGACCTCCACTTCTACGACCACATCTCCGAAACTACTTGACCATTTTTGCTCATCTTCGAACTTGAATCATGTGAGGCATGTACCTTTCAGGGAAAAAAAGTTTAGGCTGAACGGCATCCCCCCAACTCCCAACTCGATCTACCCCATGTTACAATAAAATTGTTTGTAGTAAACGTATAGGACCTTTGTACTTCGTACGGGTCCAAAAACTATTGTACCGATGTCTTGTTGATGCAATGTCTTGGATTCCCAATGCAATGCAGGAAAGCATACGGATAAATTCCAAAGAATAATCTGTGAGAAAATGGAGATCGACTCCAACCGCTGCCATGGAGTCACTTTTAGGCCTGACACCATTGCATATCTTTATAGAAACGGAATCAATTAATATAATATTAATCCTACCAAGAGAAGATTGGTTTAATGGCAAACAACCACCTGACGGAAAAGTCTGTTATACAGACGGTTCTTAGCTAGATACTTCGGCAGATGCTGGACTCTACACCGAATGATCCCAAAGTAAGAAAGTCAATCTCATTAGATGGTTATTCCTTAATCTTTTTAGCGGAGGTAAGAGTAATTATAGAGGGTTGGCAATGTACTCACTGAGGAGAATATTGGGAGCCAAAATGTATCAATCTGCTCGGACAGTTTAGAAGCAATAAAGGCACTGGAATCATTTAGTTTCAAGTCGACTCTAACTTTAGAATGTTGGGAACTTCTAATCTGCGCGACTACATCAACCTTGGGTACCATGAAGGTATTGTAGGTAATGAAAAACTAGCCAGGATAGGGGCGTTTAGAACACCGTATGGTCCGGAACCTATACAAGGTACACCTTTCATACTCTAAACGTATATTTAACACAATAAAGCATACATCTTCACATTCTACTTTTTGAAATTTAAAAATACAACGACGAAAGCAGTCTGTTTCCGCCTTAATTTTCATCGTCGAAACAATACATAAATCTTGTAAAATTGTACATACTTGTTATCTCATAGTTGATTTTGATATAGTGTGTGTACCAAAGTAATCCAATTCGAGTAACAGAATGTGACAAGAAGCAAATATTATCTAACTAATTTGAGATGAATAGAATATTTATTGAATTACAAACAAAGATTATTATTCTGTAAAAGTTAATAACAAGTTGGTTTAGTTGGCTAACGAAAAATTGTAATTGAAACACATTTTGTAAGAAGATGCTATCTTTTATGACAATATGCCAATTTCGAGAGGAAACACTCAAAGTTTTACCAGCATTCAATATGACAGAAAGAATAGTTGCAATTCATATCGTCTCAGTCGAGGTCTTAGTATTTAAGTGTTTAATGTAGAGAATTTATTGTTTAAAATTATTTCATTTATTTATTGACAAAAAATTTGGGTATATAAGTAAGTTGAATGAAATTAACAAAATAAGAATTTCCTAGAATTTTGAATCATGTTAGAATGAAATCTATAAATTCACACATATTGCATAAGAATACCAATGCATTCAAAGATTGTTAACTGATAAGGTACACAATGTTTATGTAAGTTTGTGAAAACATTTGCATTTATAACTTGAAGAATTTCAGATATACCATTGAAAATGATCAAGGATTGCGACTTTTCAGTAATTATATTTACATAATATAACAAAGCTCGGAAAACAACCCTTTTTAGAAAATTGTTAGACCCGTACGAAGAACGAAGTTCTTCTAAAAGGAGTCTTACGTTTGTAACCACCCCAATTTCGACTCTGGAGTAGGGACGGAGCTTCGATCATGGTCCTTAGATGACGACTCGTAGTTCGTTCTTCGTACGGGTCTAACAATTTTCTATTGAAGGTTGTTTTCCGTCATTGACAAATCAACAATACAAACATATGCAGGGGACCCGTACGTATCAGAATAGATATGGAAAACAGAATACATGTTGCAAAAAGATTCGAACGTATCAAAGTAAATGTTGCCTTAACTCTTAAGTATATGAAATTACGTCGACATTAAATTGGATTGGAAAATTCCAAAAGGGCAATATTGAAAAAACCCGTCCGAAGAAACGGTGCAAAAACAATCTCAAATCCTTAAAAAAGCATTAAATTAAAAAAAAAATGGAAAAAACTAAAAACAAATGCACTAGACCCGATCTTAGAACCGACCTAGAGCACTTAGGAGAGACCTTGATACTTCCATGAACAAAAAAGTTCGCCTTTTTTTCCACTTCAACACTGCACAAAAAAACCTCATCATTGAAGAAATATTCACAAAAAGCCACTAAATATCGTTAAGGATCGCGTAGCGTGAGTTGGGCCCACACTGAAGACTCTTCAGTCCGAACCACTCAACAGATTTTGACTAATTTAATTTTCGTGATTTTCTGATGTCCATATCTTCTATAATATAAAATCCAAAATGTCACTGCACCTCACTACACCTCACTACACTTCACCTCACTGCACCTCGCTACACCTCACTACACCTTGGTGCAGATCACTACACTACACCTCAGTGCACCTCACTACACCTCACTGCACTCCACCTCACTGCACTCCACCTCACTACACTTTACCGCACCTCACTGTACCTCACTGCACCTTGGTACACCTCACTGCATCTTGATGCAGTGCGCTGAGGTGTAGTGTAGTCGGGTGCACCAAGGTGCAGGGAGGTGTAGTGTAGTGAGATGCACCAGGGTGCAGTAAGGTGTCGTGAGGTGCAGATGGATGCGTCTGTCACATATCGCACCTTAATCTTGCTACAAGACGGTATAAGATATGTGGTAAGATATGAAGTATAAGTTCTTTTTGTTGTATTGATGAAAATATTGAAGCAAAAATCTTACACACTGTAGTATAGGTGTCATCCCCCTATTTAGTTCCAAGGTTGGTTCTAGGGTCTTCCGACTTTAACCAAAAAATTCTTTTCATTATTTTTCAACAGATGTTTGAACAGGAATATCTTAAAAAGAAGATTATAAAATAAATTTAAACAATCGAAACTTACGACACTCCAAGAAGTCTAAAAAGGAATGCAAGTACACACTATTTGCTACAAAAATAATCACCACAATTTCAGGAAACGATGTTTTCGGATGGTTGATGAAACTTTTTCGCTAACATCCCCTCGAAATTAGCACATAAATCTCTCTTCAAGGTTTTGAATGAAATATGTGGACTTAAGGAAAACAAAAAAAATTGGCAAAAATCGGTTCAGTAGTTCTGGACCCTACCATTGTATGGGCCTAACCCGCGCTACGTGACTTGGTGGTATTTCGTGGATATTTCTTTAATGATGAGATTTTTGTGTTGTGTTGAAGAAAAAACAGGGGAAAATTTTGTTGTCTTGGATGTATCGATCCAATGCCTGTCCCTAGCAAATAGGCTGACACAAAGGTCGACCCTAAAAAATATGTTTTTGATTTGTTTTTAAGAAAACTCAGCGGAGTATTCTTGCCTACATAAGTATAGATGGGTCCAACCTAGAGCTCCGGGTCGGTCTATAGGTCGGCCCTATCACAAAAAAATATTAGTAAATAATTATGGGTCAGAACTCAAAATATGTGACTCTTTTAAGCTATAAGACATAGCTTGGACAAATTTCCAGCAAGTTTAAAGTTTCTGATCAACTCTTGAAATTTGCTCAAAAACTGATTAGGGGCATTCATAAATTACGTAACGCCAAAATTGGCATTTTTTAGACCCCCTCCCCCCTGTAACGCTAGCGTAACGCAAGGCCTACCCCCTTCACATAATGGAAAATACGATTTACGGGTTTCTTATCGACTAAAAATTTTTTACGACATCTTTGTAAGAAATATCGTATCCCCCCCGCTGCGTAACACTTCGCCCGAAAAAGGTCGTAATCTCACATACTTAAGAGTTAAGACAACATTTACTTGGATACGTTCTTTTTGCGACATCTATTCTGTTTGCCACACGCGTACGGGTCCCCTGTATATATGTTTATGTTTATGCAATAGTTTTAGTAAAGTTCATTGAAGCAACGATCTGGATTTGACGGTTATGAAAGAGCCGTCTGTCAGTAACCTAATTCCCTTAACATAGGCTTTCTATTTACCTCCGGCGCGGGTTTGTCAGCCAAATTTTTTTTTTTAATTTTGACTAAACCCCTAATTTAGTGTTCGTTTGTCCAGCCCAAATGAATTCTATAAATAGAAAGAATTACTGACAGCCATAATGTTTAAAGAGCAATAACTTCTCTATGGAAAAGTAATTTACCATTTTCTTTTTTTATTGTTGAAAATACCATTCTTATCTATTTCTATGCTTTTGTATGGGGTGGCTAAATACCCCGGATGCGATATAATTATTGTACGAATACCAGTAGGGAGGAAAATAGAGTTTGTGCAAGTCATTGCGTTTGGGTCACGGCTTGCCATGGATGGTTATTTGTACTCATGTACAGAATTTGTTCGAAAGGAAATGTGTACAGATAAGATCCATAAAGTTATGGCATTAACTTTCGGTGATATGGTGCATCTATAAATACATTATTTTGGAAGTTGTTGAAGGCTGGCAATATTTTTATTTACGTTTTATTTAGATCGTTGCTTGAGTATTTGTAAATGAGTTAAAAATGTGTGTTATATAGTGGACCCAAAGTGTCCTTTACAAAAATTTAACCGCATATGCTTAAAGTAACAAAAGTGAAAAATGTCGTCGCCTGTCACTATTTGACTTGAAACCAATTTATATTTTCAATTTTAATATACCTCCTTGTGTGCTTTTGTAGTTGCTCGAAAACCAAATATTTCTCAACATGACATTTTACTTGTTGTATTTGCATTTTCCTTGTCCTTAATTCAGTTATATATTAACGTAACATATGATTGAGTTATTGTAATGGTAACTTGGAAAAGTGCACGATTTATTTATGTCTGAAACACGAATATTGAACATTTATTAGTCGGAATACTATTCTTAGCCTAGTGCATTTGGTTCGTTTCATCACAAGGTTACAAGACCAAGATTGTTCGAATCACTTGGCGCTTTAAGTTGATCTTCTTCTGAAGTTTCAAGAACTTTCGCCTATGCAATAAAATAATGTCTGCACTCGGAAAAAATCTCCACCAGTTTTGTTCCTGAGCTTTCAGCTTTACCGTCTCAGTTAATCGCTTTTTACAACGGAAATTTTTTTTCCTAAATCGGAACAATTTATTTTGAGCTACAGAGAAAGTTTTAATCGCATTTGTCGAGGACGATAAAGCTGAAGAAGATCTGAAAATTGATAGGACCCGTACGAAGTACAAAGGTGCTATACGTTTTTTTTATTAAATGTTTTAACGTGTACCCACCCGGTAAGTTGATTTACACAGTGTGCGATGCGATAGGTAAATGGCTCATAACGTACGTGTAGTCAGAGTAGTCGGTAAATTTTATGCGACGTGTTTGTTTTGATATAGTAAAAGTTTGTGATTCTCAAATTTCTTAAATTTGTGGTATTTTACGAAAACGATTGTCCTGCCTATGACATTACTCAATTCTCGGCAAAACATTCGTTCCCTAAAGCCGCCTATAAGTTCTCAATAAAGATGAAAAACTTGAATTAAATCTCGATACTAAACAAAAATTTAACCGACAACTAAAGTCATTTCATAGAAACATGAATGAATTGGCACGCGGCAACTTTGATTCGTTCGTAGAGTGAACATAACAAAATTTGAAACTTGAATTGATTTTTATGAAATAAGATGTTTTGTAGATTTCAACTTACCTTGTGGGTTACATGTTAAAACATAGTACAGAGGAACACTGTTTATGAGTAATATTACAAGTGTGCGTTACATCGCACACCTGTAATATTACTCATAACAGTGTTCCTCTGTAATATACTATAGCCGTTTACCGTAGTAAAACACGCACGAAGGCTTCCGTTTGGGCACATTGTGCTAGCATTTGGATTAGGCGCTTAATGATGTTTCAAACCGTCCCGTAATATAGTACAGGATGTGCTTCAGTTGCAAGGATTTTATCAGGTCATACCTGATTGAGTAGCTGCGTAAATGTGTCCTTCTCTTCGTAATAAAAGCTTGACAGTTACGTAGATAATGTTCAGCTGAATCGGTGTGGTGCCCAAACAGATCACAGCTTGGATCCGTTCGTCGTCCGATTGTTGTGAGATGTTTGTTAAAGCCGTAGTGTAATGTTGTTATGCCGATATAAGTTTTTAGTCTTGTTCTACTAATGTTTAGCAGAAATTTCGAATTTTATTCTTATTAACTCTTATGCAGTTTTTAGCTTGTCGGCAGGTAGGGATGTTGTGCCAATATTCGCTAAACTTACTGTCTCGTATGTTGTTTAGAATGCTTTTCGAGTGTGGGTAGGGCGTTCCAGTCATTGGCTCTGCATCAGTTATTTTCTGCGACGCTCCTAATCTGGCCAGTTCGTCTGCTCTCTTGTATCCTTGTACCTGGTACCCAGATCAGGTCGATGCTTTTGCTTGAAGCTAAACGGTTGAGTATTTCCCAGCACTCTAACGTTAACTCTGACTTAAAACTGTATGCGGATAAGGCTTGTATCGCTTGCTGACTGTCCGTGCAGATCGATATTTTCCGTACGCCTAAGTCTACATCTGAGACGTGGCTGCAGCTTTCAATAATAGCTCTAATTTCCGACAACAATATAGATGAGTGCTCTCCCAATGGGATAGATTTTTCAATTCTTGGATTGTCGCAGAATACCCCTGCCCCAGCTGAGTTATTTATCTCCGAACCATCTGTATAGATTACTATTCCTTGCGGTTTTACGCTACCACTTTGCCAATCTTTTCTGGATGGAATCCTGATGTTAAACGTCTTATCGAACTTGTATTGTGTATTGTGTTTTAAACCAGATTCTTGAGTGGTCCGTCTCTCTCTTATACTTTGTTGTTTTGTGATTCTGTTAATCGTATTGATAGCTTCCGTTTCGAAGAAGATATGCAGTGGAGTCAAATGCTGAGCTGCTTCCATCGCGGTCGTTGGTGTCGATTTCCAAGATCCTGTTATGGCTCTACAAGCTATTCTCTGAAATTTATTGAGTTTGGTTTGAACTTGTTTATTCCCACATATATGATTCCAAAGAAAGCAGCCATAAGTTAAAATTGGCCTGATGACAGTTATGTAATTCCAGAACATAACTTTCGGTGATTTACCAGGATTTACCATATGCTCGTCTACATTGCCATAAGGCGATGGTTGTTCATCTAAATTATCAATCCACAGCATCTTATGGTCATCCCTACATACTTTGTCTTGAAGACGTGTAAAATGGGTGTTCCCTGGAATGGAATTTTGATGCCTTCTATCTTCTTTTTCCTTGTGAATAGGATCATTTTTGTCTTTTTGGGATTATCCGATAGTTCATTTTCATCGCATCAGTCGCTGACTCTGTTCAATACCGTTTGGAGTAGCTCGCAGAGTACGTTCACAAATTTTCCGCTTAGTAGGGTGGCGAGGTCGTCAGAAAATCCCTCCGTTTGGAAGTTCGTACGTTTGTAAGAGTTGACGATTGTAGACGTGTATCGCTGTGCTTGTACTTTTTTGAATTTTTTGCTTGTTTTAGTTTTTTTTTACAACCGATTGATTGTTTTGTGATTGAATTGACTGCTCTGTAGTCGCCAAAGTAATATTTCTGCAAATAATTATTGTGCAACAAACATTATTTGGACTTTTTCTGAAAAACAATTGCTAGAGTTAACAATTACTATCGACAACAATTGTACACATCGTTTTGTTTTTGTTCCCGCCGAATTTTGGAGAGTAATATCACATCGAGAGAGTAAATTGATTCTCTATTTACATAGGCTGAAACACATTTTCGAACAATGGCATCAAAGTGCAATTCTTGCAACAATCCAATATTGAATGCTGAATTTATTTCCTGCTCTGGAATTTGTGCGGAACTGTTTCATATAAAATGTGTCGCTGTCAGCAAACCTATGCTTAACGCAGTTAATGCATGTGCTAATATTCACTGGTTTTGTCACAAATGCAATGATACCAACGGAAATAGGAACATCTCTGCGTCGTTTGATCGAATGAACGATACTATTGACTCACTAAAAACTTCACTATCCCACGATTTGATTCAGTTTGTCGATGGCTTCAAGTCATTGACCGAAACGTTTATGACTACAGTGACTGCATCGATTGTTTCTAGAGATCACGGGTTAATCGCTGCGACTTCAAATTCGCAAGTAGGAGATGCTCGTGCTACCGCTAAGGAAACATCGTCGTTTGAATCAAGTAGCTTCATAACTACGTATTGTGCTCAGCCCGTTTCTAAGAATGATAGAGAAAATCTGAAAAGTGTCATTTCAAATATTGGGAGGGACATCACAAGCGACTTTCTGGCTGAGTATGTTGCTCAAGTTTTGAATATCGAAAAAGATAAGATCAGCTTATCGATGTTATTACCAACTGGCAAAAGTATTAGCGATCTGTACTTTCTGCAATACAAAATCACAGTGCCCGAAGTCAATTATGATACGCTCATGTGCTCACATTCGTGGCCGCCAAATATTCAACTGCGCGATTTCATTCCTAAATCAAAGTTTTGTGTGGTGGATAAGGAAAGTTTCGTGTTTAAGTCTACTACTCGTACATCTTCGAACTTGAACTATGTTGTCTATTAATGCCTTCGTTATGTTATGTTGCTAAGTTCGTACTTTTTTTTTAAATTTACTGATTTCTTTTGTAACTATTGATTGTTTTGTTCCTTAATTTGGTCGATGGTTTTTTTTTGTCGAACTAATGTTTCTTAGAGGTCGTTGATCGATAATTTGCTGTTTGAATTCGCTCTAGAACCATTTTGTTACTTTTATGCTGAAAATGAGTGATTTTTCTGGTACTTTTGTTAAATAATTGTAAATGAATTTGTAGTCAGGAAGCTGTATAAGCGGTTGACGTAATAATAAATAAATAAATAAAAAATTCTTGTCGTTTAGAATAGTGAGAAGCTCATTTATGACTAGGCACCATAGTAGAGGACAACCTTTGGAGACCGCAACTGTAAGTACCGTTGTGCCGCAATTTACAAACAGTAATCTGCTGTGTAGCATTGCCTGAATCCAACCTGTCAAGCCTGGGTCTATTCCGTGCTTTTGGCACGCTTTTTTGCTATAATTCAAGTTCGAGGATGAGCAAAATCGGTCAAATAGTCCCGAATATATAGTCGAAGAAGTGGAGGTCGGAAATATCTCGGCAAGTAGCGCACGGAAATTGTTCATTTTGGGGCAAAATTAAAGCATTTGATCTCAGAAAACTGGGAAACAATTTTTTGTGGAAATCGGGTCAGTGGTCTGGGCACAGGGATTAATCGAATGGATGAAATTGAGTTTCTTGCCCATTTAAGAAAGCAGATGATTTTTCGTCTATATTTGCTTAACTATGCAATATGGGGATTTACTGTCAAAGGCAAAGTTGTAGACAATAAAATTTTAGGGAATACGTGTTTCAGGGGTTTAAGGGAAAATGGCTCAATCCTGGAATATGAATACTTCTAGAATTGGTCGAAATGACCCATATCTCTAGAACTACAGCAAACCGAATATTAGAAGGGACAAGTCAAATTTTGAACAATGAAATCCCATTGTTTAAAATTTGACTTGTCCGTTTTTATATACGGTTTGCTGTATGAAAGTTAGAAAGTAGCTTTCAAAGGCAAAGTTGTAGAGAATAAAATTTTAGAGAACACGTGTATCAGGGTTTTGGGTAAAAATGCCTCAATCCTGGGATATAACCACTTCTAGAACTGGGGGGATAATCCATATCTCTAGAGCTATAAGAGGTAGAAAGTTGCTCCAAACTCAAAGTTGTAGAAAATAAAATTTTAGAGAACACGTTTCCCAAGGCTTTGGGTAGAATTGCCCCAATACTGTGATATGACCACTTCTAGAATTGGGAGGAATGATCCATATGTCTAGAACTATAAGAGGTACAAAATTGCTTCCAAAGGCAAAGCTATAGAGCATAACATTTTAGCGAACACGTGTCTCAGGGTTTTGGGTAAAAATGCCACAATCCTGGGATATGACCACTTCTAGAATTGGGAGGGATGATCCATATCTCTAGAACTGTAAGAGGTAGAAAGTTACCTTTAAAGGCAAAGTTGTATGGAACAAAATTTTAGAGAACATATATTTCAGGGTTTTAGAGGAAAATGGCCCAATCCTTGGATATAACCATTTCTAGATTTGAATGGTCTGAGATGTACTTCGGTAGGGCATTTGACATTACCTTGGGTAATTCCTATTGATCTTTGAAATTCTTATAGTTATAAGAGAACATAAAACGTTGGATTGTTTGATTATTACTATATTAAGATACGTTCGAGTCTTTTAGCAAGATTTGTTCTATTTGCCACATCTATTCTGATACGTTCGAGTCTTTGATTATGTTTGTTACTGCCATCGAAATGGTTCATTTTTACAAATATTTTTTGTCATTTGCTTATTCATTGATGGAACAATAGATACAACAATTACAAGGTGTAATTCATCCGAAAAAACTAGTTCTGACTAGATCCGATATTGATTTTGACACATTCGTACCAACTACTTTTTCAAGCACACCCGTCAACATGTTTATCCTTGAAGAGCTCTACCTCCAGTTCCAGTTAGAGCGAGGGGTAAACGATTCTAAAAAATCCTGTCACAAACTAAAAGAATCTTTACAAATTCGTTGAGACAAAATCGCAGTTATGGGTCGAAACGTAAAATTGAAAGAAAATCTTTAAATAAAACAACTGTTCGAATCCATAGAACACTTAAGCAACGGGAAATTCCGGCGTTGTTCACACAGCTGCCACACTGCTCACAACTTTACATCTAAAAAGATCAAAATGCGCGACCGGACCGGCAGCTTTTTTTCGAAAACCTACCAAATATTTGTCGGTAGTTGTAGACTTTTTAAGGAGTGCTTTGATAAGTTTTTGAACTGCGTCCTAACTTTCAGTTGAAAATTTTGTGAGCTCACTGCGAATGCAACCCTACATAATTGCAACTGGAATCGTTCTGCATCTTTCAAACGATTGGTTGCAATAGTGCAATAAGCCGAGATGGCGTTTTTTGGGAGTCTTACCAGAAATTTTGTCCCGCCATTTTTAGCATTGTCGTTTACCCCTCATCAAAGTGTTAACAATCCAGAGGCATTTGGTAGAACAGTTTTTGGCTTATGATTGGCTCATGAAATGTTATAAATCAATTACAAATATAAAAAAAATCATAGGCCTAACCCATTCCTAAACCGATCCATGAACCAAATTGACATGGATGTTAATGGATAAGGGATGAGCTCGGCTAATAGAAACAAAACACCATCTCCGCCTTTATGAATTTGTTGAATAATACAAAGTGAAATAACAAGAAATATACTTACCTACTTTTGGTTCAAATTGTTCAAATTTGAATTCGGTAGTCAATGTTTATAGTAATTTCCCTCAGTAAACGTTAACGTTTGTCTTTACATCAATACCTCACAACGAACGTAACAAAACTAACCAAATACAATTTTCCGAAATGAAAATAAATAAAAAAAACGTCTTTATTGCCGTCCAACTATTTCGAATTGACCGTCGCAATTTCGACGACGACATAGTAAGGTCTAACATTGGCCTATAAATGGAAAACAATGAATGGAAAACGTACACACTATAGTGAATCTACATGCCACAACACAACAATGGCAGTTACTCTTCGTGATTATGCAAAGTGTTGACTATGCCCGCAGCGGTAGCGGAGGGCGTGACGCAGTCCTCACATCCCAAAAAAGAATTCCACAAACTCAAAAACCTTTGAGACGCGAACTTTTGAGTTTAAAAAACAATTCGTCGTAGCATTTAAACGAGCCCAGACCCATCAAAATTGGTTGGATATCTCAAAGTTTGAAAATTACATTGTTTTCATTATTGTATAAACTTTTTCCTGATCTGTCGGTTTCTATCTATCTATAAATAATTTTTTTTCCGAGAATTATGCAGCCGATCTTCATGAAATTTTTACTGAACGCCTTGGTCGCAAATAAAAAATTTCATTGGCCGCTTTTCCGGGTAAAATCTGGAAAAGTGGTCAATTTTGAGGGTTTTTCAGGCAATCCTTTGAGTTTTCGAATTTTAGCCTCGGAGTGACAATACCTAAAGAGTTGGTTTCTTCTCGAAAGTTTAAGAAAATTTCTGGGATCTTAAGAAAATGGCTGCCAGCTGTCAAGGTGACCCCATCTTGGATTGTTGCTATCTTCTGAATAAGAATACCTAGACAGTTGGTTTCTTCGGAAAAGGTATAGAGATAGGTGAGGAGAATTGGTGACACGAAGTGTTCCGAAGGTAGTCGAATGTGACATGAAGTGTTTCGAAGGTAGCCGAAGATGATACGAAGTGTTCCTAAGGTAGCCGAAGGTGACACGAAGTGTTGAGAAGGTAGCTGAAGGTAACAGAAAGTGTTCTGAAGGTAGTCGAATGTGACATGAAGTGTTCCGAATGTAGCTGAAGATGATACGAAGCGTTCCGAAGGTAGCCGAAGGTGACCCGAAGTGTTCCGAATGTAGCCGAAGATGATACGAAGCGTTCCGAAGGTAGCCGAAGGTTACATGAAGTGTTGTGAAGGTAGCCGAAGGTGACACAAGGTGTTGAGAAGGTAGCCGAAGGTGACAGGAAGTGTTCCGAATGTAGTTTAAGATGACAAGAGGTCTTCCGAAGGTAGCCGAAAGAGAGAACAGATAGTTACTAAAGAAAAACTGCAGCTGTACAGCACGTGCTAATCGATAATAAACTATCATTGGTTGAGTTTTTTATTAAAAAGTTCTCAAATAAATCTAAAATAATGGAAGAATTGCCAAAAAAGACAAAAATCGCACGAACAAAAATATAAAATAAAAAAATTACTTGCCTACACCAACTTGCAATCGGAGTATTTCCAACGCTGCTCCTTCGATTCAAACAGTGCAGCAAATATTAATTTAATAAATTTCTATCGTTAGGGAATTGGCTCTCTTGAGTGGGTCTGGATCTGGAGTAACCAGTTGCCGTTGTTGGGGCCTCCTGAGCTTAGAGACCCTGATGATTGAAAAGCTCGGTTGAGTTGTTGTAGGTAACTATAACTTTATTAAGTCGTTCAGTCATCAGCTAATATAACGAAAAACTTTTGTCATCTTATCGTTTCGATATGAATGACAAATTGCGCTGAAAATGTTCAATAAATTAACATTGGATTCAACAAGTGCGTAAATTTTCAATTCGTATATTTGAACGCGATCTTGAATCCTTTATCTTTGTTGTGCTAAAAATCGACTTGACTTTTACGCATGTGTAATTTGCTATAATCTTATGACAGCTACTTATCGTGTGGTCTACACACGATAAGTGGCTGTCACCAGATTATTGCTAGCCGCTTCTATAGTCGTGCAAATAAGTCTATTTGTCAGTAATTTCACGAGTAGATACATCTTTCACAATATTTCCTAAATACGACTTGTCAACGAAGAAATGTGCTCAAAATTTATGTTTGAAGTCGTAAATCATAGGAGGAATGATAATATTTAAAGAAGCTGATGCTTTCTTGGACTCACACACTGCACAGATTTCTAGATCATGGCGGATTCATTTCATAATCAAGGGAGTGTATTTCAGGCTGGTACAGTTAATGCAAAAATCGTGAATGTGGTCCACAATAAGTGAGTACCTTTATAAAAACAAACGAAAAATTAACTGCATCGACAAAAAATTAAATTATTTTACGAATTCAATAGATCTATGTTTCATATATACTGAAATCGAAAAACTTTGGGTTAGTTTTGTCTAAATTTTCTACCGTTTTTCTTCATACGGTCTTGGGCTGAAGAGCAATGGCAAACAATTTGAACATAGGCCCTACATAAAAGGGACTGATGGTGAAATGGTGAACTTAACACATTACACAAATGGGGGAACTTACGTTGCGTTTCATACGGGGCCGTTCATAAATTACGTTTGCTTTTAGTGGGAGACGAAATATGACAAGGGGGAGGGGGGTGTTAGCCCGAAACAGACGTCATATTTCAAAAAATTACAATAGCACTTTTCATCATCAAACTCTCTGGATTATTAGTGTACCCTCTAATGCTTTGAAAGGGTCCCCGTTGGCCTTACTGATTTATTCTATGCACGTAATATGTCAGTGTTGCCGACGAGGTACCTTTCGGCTTGGAGCTTGAGATTGAGAAAATTGTTCCTATAACTTTACATCCGCAACACTCGCAGTCACTTCCGTTCTGAAAAAAGTCTCTCAATTTTTTTTGATAATAATAATAATAATCCCAATGGCACTGATTAGTCGGGAGCAGCACTGTAAAGTGTCTGGTTCGACTGCCGGGGTGTTACACTGAGTAACTGCCAGCAAGTGTGGATTAACCACACTAGGGATTACATGCTTAAAGGGTCATTCATAAAGGATGTCACGTTTGCTATAAAAAATGAGTATCCATAAAAAGGTAATAACTCAGTCAGTACAGCAAATTCTGTTTATAGAACTTTGGCTACCCCCCCAAATAGGGGGTGTGTTTGGGGGGGGGGGGTAGCCGGAGTACTATAAACAAAATCTCTGACCAGTTAGGAGATATGGACTTTGTGGAGTTTATAGCAAGCGTGACATCCTTTATTAATGACCCCTAACGTGTATTCCGAACCACGCCTTCGATTGAAGGATTATTTCTTTTTCCGATTTTGTCGCGCGCTAGTACATCTGGCAACACCTAAGCGCGCATCGAACAGATTCGAATCACATCCCTAACGGTATGGAATTTGTCATTAATTTTTGACGCTTACACACACCTTAACTTAGCAGCTGGATAAGAGCCTACTTGTTTCGTACACAGTGTATCGAATATGGACGTCATACTTCGTTATGTACAAATCGTTGCGATATTGCTACCCCAACTACCCATTTATGGAGCTTGGGTGAGCTTAGGTACGTTACTTTCATGATAAGCGTTGAAGAAAAATCCTACACAGAATTTTTCCACATCGGGGTTTGAACCCGGGTATTCTTGGTGGAAAGCCAGTACGTAACCACTGAGCTAACCCGTTCCCGTTTTTTTTTTTTACGTCGGCAGTTCAATGCTTTCTCAAACTTAGGTCTGCAATCTTTCTGTTCTACCTCATAAAATGAAATGTTTGAATTTTTGATGATTTGCTTTTTTTACATAATTTCTGATAATCAGAATATGACGTCTGTTTTCGAGGGGGGGGGTCGGGAAAACAGACAGAATATGACAAGAGGGGAGGGGCAAGGTCTAAAGAGTCGAAAAAAAAGCAGACGATATTTTTGGACGGTCCCTAAATTAAAAATGCTATCGTTAGATGTGACTGTTGGATTATTTTAAAACAGAGATAAGAACTTCAAATGTAATGTATTGGTGAATTTTGATTATATTTTTGATATTAAAACAGCATTTCGTCTCGGCTTTCGATAATTCCGAACAACATTTGTGTGAATGCATCATAAAATGGGTGACACATAACAAATATAGTAAAAATTATATCGATGAAGTGTATATCTTGCTCAAATAATAATACATAATAGTACATTACGTATGTGCTTCCAAATTGTTGTTTTGACTCGTAGGAAGGTTGCTGTATGAGTCGAAAGCGAATGCTGTGGTCCTACGAGTCAAAACAGTAATTTGGAAGCACTTGCGTACAATATTTTACATGTTGATGCTCGGTAAATGCGTTTTCCGAGTCGTCGTATTGTTCGATTTAGGAGCGCTGTCGGTCACCAGTACGCAGACGTTAGTTTTTGACAAATCCGTGTATCGCAATCGTGCTTAAGAGTGAATTCGCGAATACCTCAACCAATCTGATATACATCACCTCGTCAATTCTCCGAATTTTGACGTCAATGGAATCTGTGGACTATCCTGAGAAACTCGTAGAAGAAAATTTTGTTTGGCCGGCAGAGGTGGTCAAAAGTACCTCTGCACCGGGGTCGCTGAAAACGTGTTTCTTCAATGTCTTTCAGAAGGCTGATTGTATTTGGTTGAAAGTCAGACAATGTTTAGATATGTGAGAGTAGATTTTTTAAAAATATATTAACTTAAAAATGTCACGTGGTATGGGGGCTAGAGCGGTCAAAAGGTAAAAAAACGAACTGTTTTTAGAGGGCTCTAGAGGGCGCTAACAGCGGTGACCAATAAAAGCTAATTAGATTTGTTTGAAGAGCTCCTTTTGGACATTACAGTGACCTATGAGGACATTATTATTTTGGGTGATTTCAATGAAAACTGCCTCGGTCAACTGACGGGCGTATGTAAAACTGCAAATTGCGTCAATCATACCTGCACAAATTGCCAGTTTTCAGATATTTTGGGAAAATATGATCTAGTGTTTATGGGAAATGACCCCACCCATTTCTCGCTTAAGATTGGAGATAGACCATCGTTAATAGACCTCTTTCTTACTAACAGACCTGAAAAAGTGCGTTTCTTTAACCAAATTTCACATGGACTTTCAAGTCACGACATTATATTTGGCTCATACTCCTGTAACAAGAACATAAGTATTCGTAAACCACGGTTCACGAGAAACTATGGGGCAGTTGATCTTGATAGCCTTTTCTCAGATGCATCATCGATGTGTTGGAATGAAGTTTACGGCGCTAGCGACATTGATAGCATGATCGATGCCTTTAATAGTAACATTTTACATCTGCTTGATACTCACGCGCCACTGCTGCCGATACGTAATAGTAACTTCCTACTGTCTTCTGAACCATGGTTCACCGAGGATATACACCGTGTAATCATAGAAAGGAATATAGCTAAACG
The DNA here is from genome assembly GCA_029228625.1 of Pseudolycoriella hygida. Lineage (NCBI taxonomy): Eukaryota > Metazoa > Arthropoda > Insecta > Diptera > Sciaridae > Pseudolycoriella > Pseudolycoriella hygida. Next base: position 26,250,885 of record CM055403.1, on the reverse strand, counting down.
AGCATACATGCGTCGTGAAGCCACTAAAGAACATTACCACAAACTAAGAAATGTAGCTACCAACTTAATCAAGAAACGAAAATACGATTATGTGTACCCTAAACTCGATGTTAGGTTGGGATCAAAGACCATTTGGAGAAATCTTCGCGATATTAAACCTAGTTTTACGGCTGATGAGTACAATGAGTATTTGACATCCAGATGTCGCCTTGCTCCCCCGAAACCTTTGCGTAGAATTTCCCCAGGATCGATGGAGTGGTTTTCTTTTAATAGTGCCACACAGCTTGAAGTCGCTAGGGCAATTTATTCTATTAGATCTAATGCCACGGGCCTTGATAATGTGTCACTAATTTTTTTAAAGACGTCCTACTTACTTGGGTGCAAATAATCTTCTTGATGTGTTTCAGTCGGGCTTCAGAGCTAAACATAGATGTAGCACTGCTCTTCTTCATATTTCTGATGATGTAAGAAAGGGATTCGACAAAAAGTATCTCAAAAAGTATGGACTTCACTAAGGCATTCGATACAATCAGATATAATATCTTGACTATCAAGCTTGGCAGTAAATTTAGACTCTCATCCTCAGCCATTTCATTAATTGACAATTATCTCTCTGATCGTCGACAATCAGTAGCGATCGATGAGTATGTTTCGAAGCCTTTGCAAAATGGGTTAAGTATTCCGCAAGGTTCGGTTCTAGGTCCGCTTCTGTTTGCACTATTCATAAATGATCTACCCAATAGCCTGAGGACTTCAATGCATCACATGTTTGCTGACGATGTTCAGCTGTACAAGCATTTCAAGGAGGATGCCGTCGTCGATTCAGTTCGTGAACTCAATGATGACCTTCGATCTGTGTGCCTGTGGGCACGAGCGAATTCGCTGATTTTGAACCCTGGTAAGTCGCAAGCGATTTTGTTTTCTGAACGTTCTGTTGTTAAATGAGGTACATTTCTTCCTAAAACTCTTATGAGCATTTGTATAAGGATTCATTTCCTTTTTGTTCATCTCGATAAATTTGATTGATTGATTGAACATGTGATGAGAAGCGCAATGATTCTAAGTTTCAACAAAACCATAGAGATCTTTTGGTTCAAGATGTTTGTGGTCATGGTAGTCATTTTTGTGAACAACTTGAAATTCGAGAGCGTTTCTCTAGAGTCCCCCAAAAACAGTGCTTTTTTTACCTTTTACCGCTCTAGGGCCCCATACCACGTGACATTTTTAGGTTTTTATATTTTAAAAAAATCTACTCTCACATATACAAACATTGTGTGATTTTCAGCCAAATACAATCAGTCTTCGGAAAGACATTGAAGAAACACGTTTTCAGTGATCCCGGTGCATAGGTACTTTTGACCACCTCTGGCGGCCGAATAAAATATTTTTAAAACATTTTTTTTCAACGATTTTCTCAGGATAGTCCATATATTCGATTGACACAAAATTTAGGAGAATCGAATTAACGTTAAGTTAGCACAAAAGTTTTCCCAAAATTGTTTCCATCCCGCTAACTTTTGCTTGGCCGCTATCTTTATTAGATACCGCTAACATTATGCGCTAAAACGACCATACTACGCAATACGCTTTCGTATGGGAAATCTTTCAATTTTGGGAATTATCTGTCCAACGTAATTTTGGGAAATCTTTCAATTTTGGGAATTCTCTGTCCGACGTAATTTTGGGAAATCTTTCAATTTTGGGAATTCTCTGTTCAACGGAATTTTGGGAAATCTTTTAATTTTGGGAATTCTCTGTTCAACGGAATTTTGGGAAATCTTTTAATTTTGGGAATTCTCTGTTCAACGGAATTTTGGGAAATCTTTTAATTTTGGGAATTCTCTATCCAACTTAATTTTGGGAAATCTCTCGCTTTGCTCGGTCTACAACACGCGAAATTGCCTAAAATTAGTCGTCAAAAACAGACACACAAATAACTATTTCATTCTTCATATGCGGTGCGAAAGTAAAAAAAAATTCATCCCACGGGACGAAAATTTTATCGTCACATGGGATGAAATTTTTACTTTCGCACCGCATATGAAGCATGAAAATTTTTGTACTGAATTGACTATGTGAATCGATTGTAACACTTGTGCGATTACGGTACCTCGCCTTTGGCTCGGAAACCGCAAACCTTCGCACACGTGTTACAATCGATTTACATAGTCAATACAAGTTATAAACTATTCTTCATCGTCTTCTATTTCTTCCCCAGCTACGGGAAACCAATATCTTTGGAAACAATTTTTCAAGCTGATGTTCCGGACATAAATTTTGTTGGACGATCGCCGGAATTAGAATTGTTGAAAAAGGCCACAACCGGTGATCCGGGACCATTTCTGATTGCAGTCGTGACTGGATTGGGTGGTGTCGGTAAAACTCAACTTATTAGGAAATTCATTCAAGACAATGAACAATCATACAATCACATCATATGGATCAACTCCGATCAACGTGAACAAATAGAAGAAAATTTTAGAACACTGGCCGAAGAATTGGGAATACCAACACGATTTGAAGGCACATACAGAAAGTTTGACAATATTTCCCGAGACGTTTTCGGCAGGTTGGCAACGTCGAACACTTCCGAATTGAGAAATTTGATGGTTTTCGACAATGTTGACAAAAAGACAGACTGTGACTTTGTGTTCAAAATTGCAACATCAGGGAAAAGGCCTCATGTTATAATAACGTCACGAATTCAAGAATGGAGTGATTCAATCCAACTCATAAAGTTGGAAGTATTTGATACGGATGTCGCCATCGAGTACATTTCCAAAACATTAATTGATCCGAATAAAAAGTACAAAGACTCGGTCGAAGATAAAACGAAATTAGCGGAAAAATTGCAGAATTTCCCGTTGGCTTTGAAACAGGCAACAGCTCACATAAACCATCAACGAAAAATGACTACTTTTCGAATAACTGACTTCATTCACAATTACAACGCCCAAGCGGTTTTGGGTTCAACTCATTTTCAAAATGACATTTTCAACACCTATACGCAGACAACTTATAAAACTTGGGGAATCACAATTGATGCGATCAAAAAATGTGGTTCAATTGGAAGCCTAGCGATTAGAATTCTGAACATAATTGCATATTTCAATCCTGATCGCATTCGTAGGGACATCTTTTTCAATCTTTCCTTTTCGGAATCTGAGTCAGATGTCAAGGAGAATGTTATGTTAGCTGTAAGACTTCTTGTTAATTACTCGATGGTTGACTGTCAGGACGATCAAAGTACGCTAAGCATTCATAGATTGGTGCAGCAAGTGCAGATCGTGGTCTTAGAAAATAGTAACATGTCGATTAACATACTACGGGATGGCTTAAGCCTTGTTGAGAAATACGACATTTTTGTAGAAATTTATGAACACGCGATTGTAGTTTTTCTTGCGGCAAAACATTTCGCAGAATTGATTAGAGAATTCAGAACGCTACCACATGTTATCTCAAAAGAATTATACCACTGCATGAAATACTCCAGAGCCATTGACTTTGGAAAAAAAATTCTTCATAATTTGGTTCAAATTTTTGGGGAAGATGGGGAAATCGCATTGTTGACTAAGTCAAGTATCGCTCTTTCTCATTTAGAATTGAAGGAACATATTGATGAAGGGTTCCGAATGCTTGAAGACAAAACGAAAAGGAATTTTAGGAATAGATCATGCTGACACACTAACTAGTGAATCTTCGATTGCATTTGCATACAATAAAATGCGGCAACCATTAAAATCTTTGCAACTGTATAATGAGGTTTTTGAAAAACAAAAGAAGAGTTTAGGAAGCCTTCATCCACAAACGCTGAAAACTCAGTCAAACATAGCCTGTCATTTGAGTGATATGGGGGAACATTATGAAGCGCGCCAAACGTTCGAAGAAGTTTCGGAAAAACTGAAGCAGGTTTTAGAAGACGATGATCGACAAACTCTCAATTGTCAGTCTAATCTCGCTGATACGTATCTTCAAGCGGGAGAATATTGTAAAGCGCTCGAATTGTTTCAAATTGTTTTTGAAAAACGGAAAGAAAAATTGGGATATAATCATCCGCAGACACTTATAAGCCGGTTTCACATAGCGTATTCATACAGCGGTATGAAGAAACATTTCGAAGCGCACCAAATATTTGAGAAAGGCTTTGAAAAACTAAAGCAGATTTTAGGGGACGATCATCCACACACACTGTTTAGTCAATGTACCTTGGCCAATTTATGCAAAAGCCTTGGGAAATACTCTGAAGCGCTCCAATTGTTTGAAAAAGTTCTTGAGAAACGAAAACAGACTTTAGGTGATGATCATCCGCGGACACTCGAAATTCTGTCAGCCATCGCAGACTTAAAATTGGAGGAATCGGTTACGACTCCCGAAAGGAAAAAACAGAGAAATATTTAAAGAAATTTTGCTGAAAACCATCAGCTTTCTATAATAAGTAAATTTATCAGTAATGGTGGCAGTCACGAAATTGTTATTATACTAATAAACGCCCAAAGTTTGTTTATGTGTCTATTTATTTGTCTATCGTCTGTTTGTCTGTCGGTCAAAAATCACGAACCGCATCACATACGTCCGAGTAACTAAATTCTGTCAATTGGTGAAAACACAGGGACATAAGTTAAGAAATCTTGATCAGAATCATATTTGGTTAAGAACATTAGAGGAAGACTCAACCTCAGATAAGATAACACCCAAATTCAGATTTGATGAGAACTTCGATATCTACATGCCCTCAAGAGACAATTGGGTCAATGTCAATCCATGTGCCAATCCTATTACGGAAATTTCGGTCCCACATGGAAAATATTCATTCATTTTTCTAGCGGAAATACGAGCTACACTGGAATGTGTAAATCAAAATATAAAACAGAATAGATCTAATGAAATAATATTCATTTGCTCAGATAGCCAAGAAGCTCTTAAGGCATTGACTTCTTGGAAATTCACCTCAGCTCTAGCTCTCGAAGCATAAGAATCCCTCAGTAAGTTAGCAGAACAGAATAGGGTTGATCTATTATGGGTACCAAGTCATGCTAATGTCACAGGGAATGAGAAGGCAGATGAATTGGCAAGATCGGCAGCTCGGTACACACATATTGGACCAGAACCTATAATGGGTATACCCTACAATATTTACAAACAAAAAATACACAAAAAAGAGCAGAGGTGTTTATAAAACACTGGGATGATATACCCAGTTGCAGGCAAGCAAAGAACTGCATTAGAGTCAATAAGAAAAACTTTAAATACTTAATTAACTTAGGTAGAACTAGACTGAAACTATTGACTGGAGTAGTTACAGGTCACTACGGATTTAGTAAACATCTCACGACTATAGGTAAACGTAGAGTCACAGACTGCGATTTGTTTGGCAATAACACAGACTCGGCCCAACACTACCTATGTAACTGTCCGGCTTTTATCACAAAAAGGCGGAAGTTCCTAGGAAGCTACTGAATCAATTACAATCTGATTAAGAATTTGCACCCGCAGGACATCCTAAACTATATCGTTAGCGTACGGGAAGGTTCAGCTAAGCAACAAAATAAATAATAGTGAGCACAATAGGCGCAAACGGTGGATTCCGTGCGCGTTCGAAAACGAACAACTATTTTTAATAAAAAAAAACTAAATTAAAATTTCGTTTTGCATTTCCTTTTATAACCCAAAAATCAATGCAAACCTGAGTCGAATGGGAAGGGAAAGCTAGAGACAAGCTTGGGCTCGCTATTCAGTTCAAATAGTGCGCACGCACCTAAGGGGGGAGGGGAGGGGGTACTTAAAAAGCGTGCAAAAGAGTGCAGGGGGAGGGGGTATATTCAGGAAACGTGCGAACTCTTCAGCGAAATGTATTTGCTACATCCATGGGTTTTTATGATTTATCACAACAATCTATGTAAAGTTCACGAAAATTTAATGAAAGCACACAAATCAGAATTATTTATTGTATAACGCCTTCCCATATTGGTTCAACAACTTTTAAGGAATATGTTCGTACGAAATCAAGTCATCATGCAGCACATATGTATATTCTGCTTCTAGAAATTTCACTTTATTCGCTCCAAACTGTACCGAACACATTGCTGTCACAATACAACTCGATTTGAACATTTGAACCTGCAGCTTAGAGTGCTATTTTCAAGGCCATCGAATGATAAAAGAGAAATATACAGGAGAAGAATCGTAAGATTGTGCAACGTTTAGTTTTAACTCGTTTCACCGAAAAACCAAGTTTTACATGCACAGAATGCAAGCGAATACGTGAAAAAAGAGATAAAAGAGAAATAAGAAAGATGCACAAGCTTGTGATTCTCTTCCTGTAATGTATTTAAATGTACAATGAAAGGCTATTGTTTCTACCACAGATGTGTACTGGAACCATGTTGGACTCAAATTTTGTGTTATTGTAAATTTATCATTGTGCAGACTAGATGTGTTCGCCGAATGATATAGTATCGGCTGAGGCGCGCCGATAGGCAATATCATCGGCGGCGCGGCTTAGCCACTTAAAAAATAAAGTGGAGTTTTGGGCTATTTTGCGAGGTTCGGCGAAAGTTATTCGCTTGCTGTTACGGAAGTAAAACTTCGACGACTATAATATATTAAATGAAAGGTGGTCACTTGGTCGTACTCTAGAATCCTCCAGTCGGGACACTCAGCCGTAGAACCATAGGTGGTAAATTTTTTATGTTTGCATGTAAATCGAGTGAAATCCGTCTGATTCTTCTAATTCTTCTTTTAATATTCGAATTACTTACGACAGCACTAACCTGGTCCAAGGTCGGTTCCTAGATTTTGAGATTCGAGGTGATTTCTCTAAAATTTTTTTACTTCTATGGGATTTTTCGATGTATTCGAGCTCATTCCGACATGAATGGCCTCATTCGAGGCTGGTTCCTACATTTTGGAATTTGTGCGCACTTTTGGGGGGAGGGGGGCTTGGAAAAGCGTGCAGAAGCGTGCAGGGGGGGGGGGTTCTAAAATTAGTCAGTTTATTATCTGTAGAAATGTATGGAATTTATCGAATTTGGTTGGTACCAATGGTCATGCTGTAAGTGAATATTCGCGCAAATTATTTGAATGCATAAGACGTGTCGTAGAATCTTAAATCACTCATTTTATCGAAATAAAATGTTAACAACCGAAATATTTTCGTGCTCTAGGTTAATTATCTAAATCCGACAAATCAATTGAAAAACAAATTTTGAATGAGTTGTACTCCACTTTTTACGGAGTCTAGTCATTTTCTGAATAACACAAAGCGCAAAACCGTTAATCATACTTTCGATTCGTTTAATTTAATATTTGAAATAAATTAAAAAACACTTAATTTGATTTTTTAATTTCAATTTTACGGAGCAAAAATTTTAGCGATCACACAACTTGAAAACACACTAATTGTTATCATCCGCGAAAGCGTCACTTCGAACGATAACATTAATTTTGGAAGGGGATTTACGGACTGCGTCACTCTTTACCTTTTAAGAGGTTTTTGTATGTTATATATTTAGTCACTTCTATTTACGATTCAGGGCAGTCATATTTAGTTTTAGATACTTTGTCAGTCACGCTATGCACAGGAAAATCCAATGCAGGCGAGGGAATTTTCATTTATTTATTATTGATTTTTTAGCATGAAATATTGCTATAGATTTCTTGTTAATTCACTTTTTAGAAAGATTTGGAGAATTTACATTATTAACAACGGATGTTACCTCGTCTAGTTTGTTTCACATTAAATGTTATTTCTAGAAGGGACTAGAGGCGTGCGCCGCGCTGATGCATAGTCAATTAACTCGAGCCTTCTTTAGATAACAAAGTCAGTTTTACTTCACATTAAGGATGTCGTTTTTTTTTTGTCATTTTTTGCTGCCTTCCGAAAAAGCCTAATCGTGGCTTAAATAAAGTTCCTACTAAATTTCCATTCCGATTCGATTTTCAACTCAAAAAGTCCTTTTAATAAATTAAACTGAAGTCTGGTTGAACTGTTCCGAATCTCGAAATGCCTGAAATGGATTTCATACCTAAATATGTTTCAAGTTCCATACCAGCAATAAAGAAATTTTCTATTGAAATAAACCAAATTCTTCCAACAGAAGTGATTTCAATAGATCAGACCTCAGTTAATGTTACGTCTAGTGAAAAGAATTTTAAGGAATATTGTTGGATGTCATACCTTTGACGAAAGCTACAATGGGGCTGTATCTTAACCGATTTGGGGAACCGTAAAAGTTTACCTCTTGGATGTACCAGGTCCCTTGATTGAATCTTTTAAAAATGATAAGAGATACATATTGATGAACATGGTCATTGATCGATGCTCCATTTTTGATGATCCATTTTTGCACAGTTCGATGCATGAGCTTATCATCACAGGTCTATGTACATCGATGTGTATACATACGTGGTGACACCTGTTATAGTGAGCAACCCCATGAACGATCAGGTAACCAACCCTGGTGTAGTAGTGTGGGTCACTTAGCTGAAGGATGAGAGGGGCTGTCTTCGGGTAGTAACTAGACGCTACGTTTAGGGAGGGTCGAAGACAGCTGACTAATACCGATCTGGCTCTGAATACGGTGCCCCATGAAGGATCGTATCAACCCTAGCATGGCCTCACTGCTTGCATAGGTAACCATGGGATCATGAAGGTAACTACACTACGAGATGGAGATAGCGGTTTGGAGGGGGGACTCAACAAAATGGAAGAAATGAATAAGAATGACAGCAAAAATCAGCAGACAAAATCAGAGGATCAGCGGATAAATCAATCGGAGGTTAAGATATACGACGTGTTCGCAAGAAGCGCGAAGATAACGAGGTCGCCCGTGAGAACAAGCGAGGAAAGAACAAATGCGCTTCAGACCAGCGATACCGGCGAATCGAAGATGACAAAATTGGAGCAAGCCAAAAGAATGGTGAAAGAGTTGCATGAATTTATTCAAGATAAGAATAACGTGCATAAGGACATAAAGAGGATGGTGGTCAATATTAGGGCCTGCTTAAATGATGTGAAACGGGAAACAGCTGACAAGAAGGAGAAAACAGACGGAGATGCCGAAGTGCTAGCTACCCCACTCTCCTCAAAGAGAAAACAAACGCCGGAGGTTACGCCCACAGCAACAAACGCGGCGAAAAGGAGCAAAAAAGACAAGAAACAACGGTAAATGGGCTGCTGACAGAGCCGAGATGGCCGCAATATTGACAACGGGCAAGTACCCCATACAAGAAGTTGTATCAGACGCTCACGAAGGATTCGTGATAGCGAAAATTGATGGAGTGTATATTGCCAGCTGCTATGCACCACCAAGATGGACGATTCTGCAGTTTGAACGAATGTTAGATTTACTCACAGGAGAACTGACGGGACTCAACCCAGTTCATATTGGAGGTGATTTTAACGCATGGGCAGTTGAGTGGGGTAGTAGATTCACAAATGATAGAGGCTTCAGTCTGCAAGAAGCGCTAGCTAGATTAAATGTGGTTCTGGCAAACGTGGGAAATGCAACTACATTCCGCAAGAATGGGCGAGAGTCGATTATTGACGTGACATTCTGCAGTCCAGTACTAGTTCCAAGTCTGAACTGGAGAGTCGACGAAAGTTACACACACAGCGATCACCAGGCATTGAGGTACACCGTGAAAAAGGGTACAGAGGCAACAAGACAGATGACTCATAGAGGAGAGCGAAGATGGAGAACCGGAAATTTCGATCAAGAAGTTTTTAAGGAATATCTCCAATCAAAAGACGATCACGAAGAGAAATCTGCAGAAGAATTGACGAAAGAAATGGTGAATGCATGTGACGCGGCGATGCCAAGAAGGATGGAACCGAGGAATGGGCGAAAACCGGCATTTTGGTGGAACGACGAAATAAGACTTTTGCGAACAACTTGTTTTAAGACAAGAAGGAGGATGCAAAGGGCCAGAAACGAGAATGTTAGAATAGAGAGGTCCGAAGAACATCGTAATGCAAAACTAGCACTGAAGCGAGCAATCCGGGCGAGTAAGAGGGATTGTTGGAAGAAACTGTGCCAAGAGGCAGACACGAACCCGTGGGGCAAAGTGTTCAGAACAGTAATGACGATGATGAAAGGTACATTGGGGCCAAAAGAAAAGTGCCCGGATAGGCTAGGTGTCATAGTGAGAGAGCTCTTCCCACAGCACGAACAGATCACATGGCCGCAAACTCCTTATGACGATGAAGCGGAAGACAGACTTGAACGGTCGATCACTGTAGAAGAGATCCAGATGGCTGCACAAAAGCCAAAAAATAACAAAGCGCCAGGACCAGATGGAATCCCCAATATAGCTCTGAAGACAGCAGCATGCGCAAAGCCTAACATGCTCAGATTGACAATGCAGAAGGGCCTCGACGACGGATATTTTCCTCAAATATGGAAGAAACAGAAGCTGGTCTTAATACCAAAACCAGGGAAACCGCCAGACAAGCCATCATCATATAGACCTATATGCTTGTTGGACGGGTTGGGAAAAATGCTGGAAACCGCGATCCTGAATAGAAAACACACGGAGGGCGAAGCACGGACTGTCGGACGAACAATTCGGATTTCGAAAAGGGAGATCGGCGATTGAGGCCATTAAAAAAGTCATAGAGACCACCGACAAGGCGCGGAAGCAAAAAATACGGGGTAACCGCTTCTGTGCTATAACGACGCTAGACGTTAGAAATGCCTTTAATAGCGCAAGCTGGATAGAGATAGCCAAGGCGCTACATGTCATGAGAGTCCCCGATTACCTCTGTAGGATACTGAAAAGCTATTTCGAGCGACGAGTACTAACGTACGATACTAATGAAGGGAAAAAGACAGTCGACATCACAGTTGGAGTACCACAGGGATCCATATTAGGACCAACGCTGTGGAATGTTATGTATGACACAGCGCTGAGGCTGAAACTGCCAAGATGTGCTCAGACGATTGCTTTTGCCGACGACTTGATCCTCACGGTATCCGGAACGTCGAAGATGGAGGTAGAGGTGGTTACGATGGAGACGCTAGAAACTGTCGAAAACTGGATGACAACGGCGGGGCTGAGGCTGGCCCACCAAAAAACTGAGATCATGCTAGTAAGTAACTGCAGAAAAACCGAACGAATCATTTTGAACATTGACGGGGAAGAAATCACATCCACTCGCCAATTAACATACCTTGGAGTTGTGCTAGACGACCGCAGAAATTTTAATAGCCATGTGGACTACACGTGCGAAAAGGCAATGAAAGCCACCGCAGCATTGGCCAGAATAATGCCAAACGGCTTTGGACCGCGCAGCAGCAAAAGGAGGCTCCGTGCAAGTGTCACCCTATCGATATTGCGCTACGGGGCACCAGCGTGGATACAGGCGCTAGATACGAAGAGGAATCGGAGAAGGCTTAATAGAGCCCAGAGGCTGGCAAGCATAAGAGTAGCAAGCGCATATCGAACAATATCCTTAGAAGCGGTATGTGTTATAGCCGGGACGATGCCCATATGCATAACGCTGACAGAAGACAGTGAATGTCATAGAAAGAAGAGAATGGAGGGTCAAACTACCAAAACAGTTAGGACGAAATTAAGAGCCGAATCACTGAGACAGTGGCAGCAAGAGTGGGACTCCTCGGACAAGGGAAGGTGGACCCATAGACTCATACCAAAAATAACGACATGGGTACAGAGAAAACATGGAGAGGTTAATTTCCACCTGACACAGTTTCTGTCTGGTCACGGATGCTTCAGGAAGTACCTGCACAGGTTTGGATTCACGGAGTCACCTTTCTGCACGACATGCGATAGGCAGGAAGAGACTGCGGAGCACGTGTTATTCGTCTGCCCCCGCTTCGAACAAGAACGAGGAGAGCTGTTGACTGTGAGTAGGCCAGATGTAAGTGCCGAAAACATAATATCGGAGATGTGCCGCGATGAGGAGGTGTGGATAGTGGCGGATAATGTAGTTGCGAAAATAATGACGAAGCTGCAAATTGCATGGAGAGACGATCAAAGAAGACTGGCAGTTGATCTAAGAGAGTAGGTGCGAAAGCACAGCTCCTCCCCGAAGTAATGCTGTGAGGCGGTTCCGGGAAGAAGAGAGCACGAAGACTTAGGAAGGAGGTTTTAGTTGGTAGGTCATTAAAGAATGGAATCCAACACTACCTTGGTTCAGAAAGACCGGGTGTCTATGAAGATTTCCTCACTCTTATAAAAAAAAGTTGTATGATGATACAGATCGATGTATATCGATACAGAAGAGTGTATCCCAGACAGAAACGTTCGCAGCGATGAGAGGAATACAGTGCTCCTTACGACCGGAATCGGAAAACGAAGGGGTTACTATTCTCACAGATAGCGAGGGTATAATTAAGGCGATAATGTCGCCTGTCACCACTTCCAAGCTAATAAAGGAGTTCAAGGAAGCTCTAAATCACCTTGACCAGAAAAAAAGGGTAATAGTTGCATGGGTGCCTGTGCACTCCAGAATAGAAGGAAGTGAGAAAGCTGATAAGCCAGCAAAGCTGGATTCTAAATTAGTCACCGCAGTCGCTGTGTGTAAAAGCGATGAAGGACTGGATACGACCGGAGGCTAGTAAACATTGGCGCGCTTACAGTGGAGGGGCGCATTCGAAGCGATTCTTCCCAGTGCCTGATGCTAAATGGGCTAGTGAACTCTTGAACATGGACCGGTATCGTATAAGAAGAGTAGTGGGAGCGATTACAGGACACTGTGGGCTTAACAGACACTTGACAAAAATGGGCATAGTTAGTGATCCCAAATATAACTGCGGCCGAGGTGAGGGGACGGGCTATCACATTATTTGTGAATGTCCAAGTTTCTCCTCACTCAGGCGCAGGATCCTCGGTGACAATGTGATCAGACCGCTGGATGTGGCCAAACCGGGACCACTTGTCTTGGACAAGTTCCTAGCTGCCACTGGCAGGCTCGAAAGATTTACATGATGAACTGGTAAATAAACAAAGGATAAGTAGATCTGTGTTTCGGGACCCAGAGATAGGCTTACCGAACCTGATTAAATATCGATACAGATCAATATATGTCTAACAGATCAATACATGTCGATACAGATCGATACAGATCGATGTATATCGATGAGGATAAATTTATGTCGATATAGATCGATGTATATCGATTCGAATAAATATATGTCGATACAGATCGATGTATATCGATGCGGATAAATGTATGTCGATACAGATCGATGTATATCGATACAGGTCGATGTGTATTGATACAGGTCGATGTGTATTGATATAGATCGATGTATACCGATACATATCAATGATATCGATACAGATCGATGTATATCTATACAGACCGATGTTTATCTATACATATCCATGTATATCAATACAGATCCATGTATACATATAGTGTCCTCAATCATGATAAAGTCTAATGAAAATGAACCCATAAACGATTCTTTGCTCATGGTTCAGGGACCCCAGGGGAGCTCAAAAAATCGCATAATGGGATTTAGTTGGATGCTCCCTCCATAGTCGACTGTTGAAAAAACGATTTTCTGCATACATTTTCAAGGGTTTTTCATCAGTACATAATACTATTTTAAGCAAAAAATTGTTCTACGCTATGTTCAAAAATATTTTAGTTTTTCTTTAGTAAAACTAATTTGATTAACCAAATTGTATTAAAAAAGCACTTAAACTAGCCTTATAAAAAAACTAAAATATTTTTGAACAATTTGCAGGGGTAAATCTGCAGACAGGTGGAGATCGATGTATATTGATATATATCCATGTAAATCGATACAGATTGATATACATCGATCCATCTATATCCATCTATATCGATGTATATCGATAGAGATCGACTGGTTGATGTATATCGATTATTGATACACACCGATGTATCATATGCGCGCTGTAGCAATGCGCCCGTGACCCAAGTCCCCATACGATCAAAAAATTAAGAAAATTTGCTTTCGTAGACGGCGGAACCAAATATATATATGTATATATATATATATATATAAGTTTTGACTATTTTCCCTTGCGTGGTACCCCCCTGAGACGTAGTTTCTGCGGAGATTCTAAATTCTACGTAAAATTTTGATTGGAATCGACATTTTACTCATTAAAATCGGTCCAGTGGATTCGAAGATATGACCTTTAGAAAATCGTCATTTTCCATATAAAATGTGCTATTTCATAGAAGCCTAAGAAAATTTATATATCCTACGTTAGTCAGTTAGTTAGTGATTTCCATTGGCACCTGTATGAAAAACGACTTTTTTGGAATTTTCTCGAGAACGGCTCGATGACTTTTCCTGAAATTCCGGTGGGCATTCTACGCCATATGAGATTTTAAAAAAGGGGGTACCGGCCTCGTTTGGGCGCCAGGGCTCTTAGAAGGCGCCATATAAAGCTCATATGTATGTGTCTTCTTTGACTATACTAAACTATAACATTGAAGGTCCGGCATTTGGGACGCATTTTTTCATCAAAAGCGAAAATATTTGAAAAGAACTTTTTGCGTTCGGAAGCTGTAAACATCGCCCAAATCGATATCAGTTGTTTTGGAAGAAGGGACTCGGACTTGCGTTTTGGGTTTTTGTTGTGATATCTATACATATCGATGTATATCGATACATATCGATGTATATTCATACATAACGATGTATATCGATACATATCGATGTATATTCACACATATCGATGTATATCGATACGTATCGATGTATATTCACACATATCGATGTATATCGATACATATGATGTATATTAATACATATTGATGTACGTTGATACAGACCGATGTATATTGATGTACATCGATTAGGATCGATACAAGTGTGTTATTTTGTAGAACAAAAATTTCTTGACGGCACAATTTTAAAGGAGACTTCATCCTCCCAAGTTTCCCGACTTCACTCGCCAAATACAAATCTTTCAACTCACAGTTTTAAATTTTGTATTGATTTATTTTTATCATTTTTTTTACATCATTTTTGTAAAATAATATAAACTTACAAATTAATTGATACAAAATTCAATTTATATTTTATGTTATTTAAATTGTTTATATCCATGTTTTTCTTTCTTGGTAATACGCTGTTATGAAATTATGGTTTATAAAAAAACTAATTGTCTTCCTTAAAAAAAAGTGTGATTTTAAAGTTATTTTATTTTTCTTCTTTTTTTCTTTCATTATTGTTATGTATTTTATATATGAATTCTATTTTCCATTCCTTTCGGTTTTTGCTATATATAATATAAATTGTGATATATTTAAATCTATAATTTTATGAAAACAATATTTTGATGATGAAAAACTTTTTTGTTTTTGTAAATTTTTTTTTAACAAATAAACAAATTTTGTTTATAAAGTATATTTATTACAAAAAGTTTTAATTTTCAATGTAATAATTTAATTTATTTTTTTTTAATTTAATTTTATTATTTAGATCTATTGAAGGTTTTATCGTGAAACGGGACTTAAATATATTTAATAGTAATTATATTTGTTTACTTTTATTAACTACATGAAGTTTTTTTTTTGCATTTTTAATGATGTGGTAATTTAACAAAGTTGGGCTTTGATTTTAATAATAATGACCATTTAGTGAAAAGTGAAGTTTTTTTATTTATAAAGAGCTAACGTTTTGGTTTTCATAAAATAACTTATTTATACAGAAAAATGTTCTTAAGATATGTTGAAAGTTTTTATTTAAGATATTTTTTATATAATTTTATAAAAACTAAACCATTTGTTCATTTTATTTTTTTTTTTAACACAATTTTGAATTACCACATCGCATAATTCACTTTTGTTTTATATAAATTGAATGAAGTTGATTACGTTCTACTGATTGATCATTTTCATTTTTCTCCTTTTTTTCTTTCAAATAGAAATTGTAATTTTTCTTTTTTCTTTTTTCAAATATAATTATAAATTGGAAAATAATGTCTATTTCATCTTTATGTATAAGTCTTTGTGCTTTTTTTCTTTACTTTATCATTTTCTTTTAATAATATTATTTCGTTTTTATTATTTCTTTTTTTTTATTTAATCTTAAGAATCAAAAATGATTTTACCAATTAAGCACTCAGTTAAAAGTGCAACTGTCTTTCATTTTCGGTATTTGGAAATATTATGTTTTTCGGTTCGAAACAAAACATGGACATTGGTAGGAAAATTCTGATGATCAAAAACATGCATGAGTAAAGGATCAGACTCTTCTAATCACGATCAGTGTAATTATAGAACTCTTAAAAGAATGAAACAAAAAGTTCTGGGAAATAACCACAACGAATCAGTTAATAATTAAAGATTTTATCGTATTCTAATTGAATAGAAATCACGCATATATTCTGATTTCCATTGGTCTCCTTTGCCATCTAAATATGATGTGAATTGTTCTATTTTTTCATTAAATTTTTTCTTACGTCAAGAGAATATTTTTTGCAGAGACTCACTAAGAAATGGGATATTATATTCGACCGATAAAACTATTCAACTTTACCGATAGAAAATAATAAATGTTCGATAACTTTTCACCGATATCCTCATTTCAGCCACTTCACTATGGAATTTTTCCTTTACAAAATGTCATGAGGTCTCTTGGGCACCCCAAATATACGCGCTTTAATCGTACTTAAAATATGCGTTTAAGAATTTATCGGTAAATAATTATCGGTCATTTATTACTTTTTATCGGTAAAGTTGAATTGTTTTATCGGCCGTTTATTACCATCTCTAAGAAATTGACCGATTTGCGGTGTCGTGTTGGGCATATGACAGTATCCATGACCTTCGAAAACATGCTTAGAGAATGGCTCGATTATGTTGATGTCCGCGCGAAAGAAACAGTGATATTTGTTCGTTAGAGTACAGACTTGACGAATGCATTAAGTTCGATTGTTATGCTGAAGTGACCAATACTGATGAAGTATTGCAACGTTTAATTTGGTCTACACAAGCAATACAACACAACCAAACTAATTTGCAATATAACCAGCAATACAACAGCTTTAAATATCATACAGGAAGAGAATCACAAGCTTGTACATCTTTCTTATTTCTCTTTTATCTCTTTTTTCACGTATTCACTTGCATTTTGTGCATGTAAAACTCGGTTTTTCGATGAAACGAGTTAAAACGAAACGTTGATCTTACGATTCTTCTCCTGTAAGTTTTTTTCTGCAGTTCCATATAATAAAGTATGTTTGAAAAAACAACAAGAGCAAAATTCGAAACGTAAGCATGCGTGTGAAGATAATAATTCATCTTCATACTGTCGTTAACACAAAAAATTTCTATTTTCGCTCTATAAAAATCATATTATACAAATTTTCGAATGACAATTTCATCACTATAATAAATGATAATGTCAAGAAATACGTAAACTATATTGCGAAAGTGGAAGTTTTTATATGTTAAAGACAGTAGCCAAACCGATAATTTCTAAGGCGCGGTCTATTCAAACTGTCAAAATGATGTACAAACGTCTGTTCTTGTACCTACAGATAGCAATGCGAAAGAGACATATGCGAAATTTTTCTAATATGGCAACATTTCATTAAAAACATTCGATTTGTGAATGAAATTCGGAGTTGCCTAATTCGAAGAATTTTCCAGCTGCCACTTTCTTATTGCTATGTAAATCTACCCTCGTGTCAAAAATAATTTCTCAATGATGGCTTTAAAGACATTATTTATGATGGGAATTTGGAATTTGACATTGTTTCACATAGAACACAGCGCCACTTTTCTATACATCAACGGGACAGTTACATTTTTGACGTCTCACGTAAGTACAGAAATTTTGTAACATTCAGCTGTTTTTGTCAGATTTTCAGCATTTATACAATTTTACATGAAAAATGTGTATGTAAGTTCTATTGTGCACGAAAGATCCGAATTTATTCGAGTTTTTTTTTGTTGAGCATAGTGCTCACGAGGGTGCTCACTTATTCATCCAATATTCATTCATAATTCATTATCGCCGAAGAAGTAACAATCGATTTGTAACTTGATTCGGCCATGCAACGTAAATTTGTTGATGTTGCCGAATCCTATAACAAGCTGAAATTTAAAAAGCGACATCTATCAAATGTAGACGAAATTTTAAATCACCAAAAAATCGGTGTAAATTCGATGTTTATTATTATAGTAAGTGACACCCACGTAGTGCTCATCCTTCTATAATTTTGACGCTTAAAACGTCATTTTGACAGTTTGAATAGATCGATTTCTGATACCAACGCATTTAATTTTCAGTAAATCTATCATTTGAAAATTGTCATTTTACCGATAGTTTCTACAATAAATGAAAAATATTTTCACATTCTTTGCTATTCATATTTTACAATCGGAAGTCTTTCGATAATTTAGAAAAGACAAATTTATAATTTTCAAGTGATAATTTGAGAATAATATATCGATTCCTTCGATTGAAAGTTAATTGAAGTGTCATTGCCCCTCACCGAATAATTGAAATGTAGATTCAAATATGTAAAGCAGAAGGATAAAGACTTCGGGAGAAAAACAAGATAAAGCAATGGTCCATGGCTATTTTGACAAGTCAATTTTAACAGACGTAAAACGTAATTGTAAGCAATAAATTATTCTACGGCATACCTTCAAAACGTACCCCTTTTTTTATTTTGTAGTTTTTCTTGTAAAAAATTACAAAATTTTAGCCCCATTTGACAACCGCAAACGAACTGAGGGAGGCCGAATGTACTACCGAATAGTATTTACTATGTTATGAGCGGTCTTTACGCTGGAAATCAAAAGCCATCCACTTTTTAGAGTTATAAAGAGTAGTATTGTGATTTGAAATTTAATTTAAATGTCCGCCATCGCTCGTTTTTTTTCGATTTCTGCGGCTGTACTAACTGAAGTGATCCTTTCATTTATTACTTTAATTAATTTTATAAAAAAATCGGTGCATTTTTTCGGCATATCGAATAACAATTTTTTGTTTAAAATAATATTTTACGTCACTTTTGTTGAAATGGCCATGGACCATTGAATATGAACCTGCTCCCATGTATAATATATGAGTACGTTCACTTTCAATTGCTTTATCTTGTTTTTCTCCCGAAGTCTCTTGCTCATATTTTGGAACAGTCTTTGAAAGCCTGTTAAGCGCAAGCCGCAAAAATTTGACCTTATAAATTTTTCGATGTTTTTTTGGAGTTTTTTTTATCATAAACAAGAATACAGCAAAAATTCTTCCGAAAAAATATCGCATGCGATTTTTTTCAAACCATCTTCTGAACCGTTATCGGAACATCATTCTCTTACACTGTATATGAGGTATAAATTTAAGCAATTGTGTATTGTAACAAGAGCTGCTCTGAACATCACAACTTCAACAGCTAACATTTTTGAGGCATACTCTTAAGGACTTCCTAAGAACACGTCACAAAACTGTGAGCTGTCTAATTTGCGATTTTAGAATAGAATCCTGTCTAAATACCAAATTACTCAAACTTATAGCTCATGTACTGTGAGATGATGACTATTACACAAATAATAGAGGAATTACAACTCAAAGAGTTTAAGTATGAAGGTATAAATTTGCTCTGAACTAACATCGCAAACGAACTTGGAATGCGATGATTTTTCAGAGCAACTTTCGACCTTCATAATCAAACTTTTTGAATTCTGATTCATCTATTATTCGTGTAAGATTCATACTCTCACAGTTCATGAGCGATATTTAAAAAAAAAGTTTATTTATGCAGGATTCCGTTCTAAAAAAAACATCGCAAATTTGACAGTTTACATTTTTGCGATGTGCTGTTAACCTTTTAAGTGTTTCATTGACTCATTTGTTAAATCTAAGGCCTTCACAACTGAAAGACCGTTTTAATTACATGAACCAAAGGATTCAACTTAGATTGATGAAAATATATCATCGACATGTTAACCCAGCCCAAGTCAACTCCGCCAATGTAAGAAGTGTTGATAAACAGAAAGTTTTCCATTTCGTTAAGTTAGTAGAGTCTGATTCCTTGTGACAATTTATTGAATTTTATTTATAAGAATGAGAATTTCGGTGTTTTTAATTTTAGTAATTTGGTTTTTCAATTTTTTTTTTTTAATTTCTTTAAATTGTCTAATAAATGCACAATCTTATACACTATATTAATATACATTATGTATAATATAGATATTAGATCCATCAGTTTGAATAATTGCTTGATTAAATATTATAGAATTTTATAACAAATTCATAAATTTTTTTTCTCTCCTTCAATTTGCTTTTTAACTAAAATTACTTTTTTCAATGTGTAATTTCCATATATAATATATATAATTCGTAACACCCAGAAATACGTCATTCATGTAAACAATTCAATTTAATGTAAAATTTCTTAAGCTTTTCTTTAATAGAAAATGATTTTCACTAGTTTTTATTTTTGTTTTTTTAATATAAATTCCATTATTTAGAAAAGAACAGAACTAATACATTGACATTATTTATTTTCATAAAAAACTTTTTTCTCTCTCTTTAAAGTTTTATGTTTTGTATCACGTTTATCGCCAAATCGACTTTAAATAGTTGTTGTGTTAAATATTCTTTTTCTCTTTTTTTAATGCAATTAGTGTAATTTTATCGATGGATTTTTTTATTTATTTATTTATTTTCTCAATATCCTCTTTATTCTCGTATAATTTGCTTTTATGATAAGATTTTTAATTTCAGTTGTGAATTTCATTCTTTTTTTTAATTTAATTACATCAAATCAAGCAAATACCAAACCATTAACAATTTTTTTTTATTTTACATCATTTTAAATGATTAACGATATAAATATGTATATCACAGTTGTGCTGTTGATAATTTTATTTTAGTTTGCTGTTTAATTTGGATTATGAAAATTTCATTGAAACTATGTGGAACAAGCGCGGGATGACAAATTAAAATTGTTAGCAACTTTGGGAATGTTTCATCTCTGAATAGAGAAATTTTGGTTTTCTTCACGCTACGTTTTTAAGAAACATTAAAAAAATATATTTAAAGTTAAGAAAACTGTGACATTTTCGAATGAACTTTCAAACTATCTTTGAGAATAACATACGTTCATTAAAGACTCGTCTGTTGAATTGCTTTTCTACTCATCGAATCATTTTTTATACCAACGCAACGTGAGAAAAAACGTAAAATTACGAAATTCTTGAACGAAAAAATCTTTGAATACAAAAAAGAAGAATAAAAATAAAAGAAAAAAAAACGAGATTTTTAGTTTAACAAATATTAGGAAATTGAAAAAAATCATTGAATGGAGGAACTTGGATGGCGGCACAGCAGATTAACTATAATTCCATATGTAATAATGTCTGAGGATGTAGCAGATTTAGCATTGACCCTGGCATCACTGGGTGGATAGAAGCTATGTTGCTAAGTAGAATAGTAGCAACCCAATACGGAACTTCGTATATCCACATCTCTACCACTAAAGGTTGTCCGCAAGGAGGCGTCCTCCCCCATTACTGTGGTGTATAGTAATTGATGAATTAATCAAGGAACTAAACAATAACCGATTCCAAACAGAAGGATCCTCAGATGGCCTGGCAGTTCTACTAAGAGGGATGTGCGTAAACGTGTTATGCGATCTGCTTCAATCAGCACTCAAAATAGTGGAAAAGTGGTGTGAAAAGAATGACTTTCTGTCAATCCTAACAAGACGACAATGATTTTGTTCACAAGATAGAATAATACAGAGGGCCTTCATATTCCTAAGATTAAAGGCACGCAAATTAAAATATCAAACCAGGTCAAATATTTAGGTGTTATCCTAGATAATAAACTCCGGTGTACTCCAAATCTTGAACATCGCCTGAACAAAGCTACTGTAGCACTATGGCAATGCTGCAAACCCTACGGAATCAAATGGGGCCTATCACCTAAAGTCCTACACGTTAATTATAAGACCCATCCTGTTGTATGGATCCTTCCTTTGGAATCACATCTGCACACTAAAGAATGTCAAAGTAAATTGAGGAAATTACAAACATTAGCCTGCAAAGCAATTACGGGGGCGTGGAAGACCACTCGGACAAACGCATTAGAAGTAATTTTAAACCTTCCACCGCTCCACATTGTTATTGAAACAGAAGCCATTAAAGTACTAGACAGAGTAGCCAAGCAGCAAGAAGGAAAGATCTTCAGAAAAAATAATCACACAAAAATCTGGCATGATACACTGCTAACCATACCCTCACTGCTAATGCCTTCGGACAAAATAACCACAGTACACAAGTTTGGCAAGAAATTCAAAGTCACATTAGCAGACAGATCAGACTGGCTTAATATTAACATGCCTCCTGCGAATGGAATAACAATATACACAGATGGACCATTAATAAATAAATCAGGAGGGGCAGGCGTCTACTGCAATACTCTTCACGTTGAAATTTCGATACCTCTAGGATCTTTTACCTCATCAAAAATACAAACACGATAGAAGAATACGTTGCCATATACACGGACAGTATGGCCGCCCTAAAACCTTTAAACTCAAATTACATGCAATCAATACTGGGCAAACCTAAAGGAAATCAGTTCCACTAATCAAGTAGAGCTAATCTGGGTTCCATCTCACTCTAACATTGAGGGTAATGAAAGAGCAGACAAGCTTGCCAAAGTTGCTGCCTTAAGCAATATAATCGGTCCTGAACCATCCCACAAAGCTATAACAATAGATTAATTATATCTCGTAAGTACGACAAATTTACAGCATGCTGGCATTCTACAGCCAACTGTAGACAATCAAAACATTGCCTTACCATAGATCAATACAAAACTAAGTTCTTATTAAACATTAGCAGAACAAGACTGAAAACCTATACAGGCGTTGTAACGGGACACTTCGGCTTTAACAAACACCTGACTACCATCGGCAAACGCACAGACCCCAGCTGTGACCAGTGTGGTGAACTCACTGACACAGCCGAACACTATCTATGTCACTGCCCAGCTTATATTACAGTCCGTCGTAATCTTATCAAAAGCCTAGAACCGAAATATATCCTGAACTACATCACAAGTACGAACAGATTCCAGGAATGATCAACAAATAAAAAAGATGACATAGATGACAATATGACATTTCGTATAAGGAAAATGTTCTATTGAGAATCGCGCTGGCGCGAACCTCCCCGTAGCCGTAATAATCCATATCGACCGCATATTCAACCTCGAAAAGTTAGTGACTTTGCCACAACTTTTCAATTTAAACTTTTTTATCATTCTCGACTAAATATATGGCCTATATAAATTTAGAAAAAAAGAGTAATATAGGACATTTATTGGTCGCCTCCTAAATTCATTTTAGAGATATCACTACTAAGATCTGTCATATTTTAATGAAAATCTTAAGAATTCTTCAATGTTTTACTTTATTTCAACATTATCACAACTTTGTGAACTGTGAGTTATTTGTCAAAGCTATGTCTTGACTCCGCAAAGGACGCGATAAGAATGTCAAAAAATTGTAAAATGAATTTCACTTGCACCTTTTCATTGAATCATTTTGATGTACTCTACGTCATTTTATTACAGCGCAAAGACTTGAAAATACAGTGCTGCTCACAGGAACAGAGAAATGATATCTTGATGGGTGCCTTCCGCCATTCAACGCTATCTAGGTATCACAGACACGCCGACTTTACCTTTCCTTGTTGGGGGCTAACTTTGAATTAGTCTATTAAACCAAAAAGTTTTTTCGTGTGGGGCCGTTCATAAAAACGTAGCGCTAAGATCGACATTTTTCAGACCCCTTCTCCCTCCTGAAACGCAAGCGTAATGCAAGGTCAACACCCCCACCCCTCCCCCATTCGTTACGCAACGCAACTGAACAAAATCAATAGGTTGAGATTTTAGTTTTCAAGCTCTTCAACAGATTTTGTTCGGAGAAATTATCGACAATGCAAATAACTCACTGCACCTTCTTCAACAAAATACAAAACTAATTTATTTTGGAATAAAAATAAACGTTTTAAGTATTTTGTGTAACAAAATTGTATAGTAATAGCATTTAGACAACACATTAGTGGAAAATAAACACTGTCGGTAAATTCTCCATAGTAAATCTGTATTTTATCATTCATAGTAATCTGCAATTTAGCAGGTAAAGAAGTGAGTTTTGAGCTTTTTGAGCTTTGGAATCGACAATCTTTTAGATTAAAATCACAACCTATACTCTCAAAAACGTTAATATTTACATTTCTCGCCAGTGTGGCGTATTTTTTTTTTTTTTTTGGTAATGTCGACTGCTGGTATAACATTGTTTAGTGTTTTGACGAATGGGTAACACAATATTCTTCGTGAATGGCAGAGGTCGTGTAGATAACTTGTGACAATTTTTTCACTCAAATAAATAAAACGAGACTCAACTATCCTGTTTTAAATTGTACCATTTATTTATAAATTCAAGACTTGACCAAACCTTGATAATGAGAGCATAGCTCTCGAAACCGGTCGGTAGAATTTATAAATAAATGGTACAATTTAAAACAGGATAGTTGAGTCTCGTTTTATT
>CM055403.1:26202694-26225857 GCA_029228625.1 Pseudolycoriella hygida | reverse complement strand
CGCTGAAATTTTGGTTACGGCGGCGACGTGACGGCATAACGCTCTTTTTTGTTTCGGTTAA
Source organism: Pseudolycoriella hygida (assembly GCA_029228625.1). Classification (NCBI taxonomy): domain Eukaryota; kingdom Metazoa; phylum Arthropoda; class Insecta; order Diptera; family Sciaridae; genus Pseudolycoriella; species Pseudolycoriella hygida. The sequence continues at coordinate 26,225,796 of CM055403.1, read as the reverse complement.
CCGCTTAACCGGTTATTTCGCATTCGGTTAACTGTAAAGATTTCCCGGTTAATTGCAATCACTCCAATCCAATTAAACAAAAGATATTTCCAAACCAAACATTTTGACATTCAGTCCAGAGCATACTTCTTATCAATGCGGTGTACTTGAACTTGAATGCTAAAATGCTATGTTTTTCCATATTTAGTCGAGAATGATAAAAAAAAATTTAAATCCATCTTGTTGCCGCCCTGGGACTTTTCTCTAACCTCGCACTGTGTTGTCCAATGTCCAATGTCGTACTATGAGTTGCATTAATAATTATTATATGTTCGATGCATGTAAACTTCATATTGTTAAGGATATTTCCCGAGAAAAAAATGACATTTCCAGTTTTTCTTCCAAGAATATTTCACTTGCATTTCCGACTAACGTAGCGAACTATTCCATGGTATTCACGAAAAGTCCACAATTTTTCGCTGATTTATTATACATCGATGTCGAAGAATTTACTCTACTCTAAGTATAAATTAAACCTCTTATTTCTTTCACAACACTGATTGGGATGATAAATCAAATATTTTACGTGCTAACGAGAAATAATAGTTTTCTTTGGTTGAAGATATAAAATTTCTATTATGTTTAGCAGACGTGTCTACTGGCTACTCAATTTTTGTTATATTGATCAAAGGAAGAAAGCTTAGGATAAGTGCACCGCCTACGAGCCCCGTGCTAGTTGCGAGCTTTTCTTTTGTACTTTTTTGAGAACAAAGGAAAAGACAATAGGGGCTCGTAAATAAAGCTATTTTTAAACAGGCTCGTAACCGGTGTTTTCACCCTATATCACCGGGAAAAGTTTTTCTGTTTTCTCAACACAATCGTTCAATTATATTTGTGTGTATGAAGTTCTACATGAATGGAAGCGCAACATTATTGCAATTCATTCTACTCTCTTTCTCATGTGTCTTAATTTATAAAGTATTACATTTTGATGGCGTTATGCTTCATTTGGCAAATCTATTACTTCTAAGACTTAACCAACTGCAGACTTTATCTATATAGATTGTAGTCGCCAAAAAGAATCTAATGTTACAGTTCTTCTGTACTCTATAGGCAGTTCTTAATGAAAATAGATGGCAGCAATTTCTATACAGCCGTAATTTGCGTAAAAAATATTTCTATTGTTTAAAAATTTTGTTTTTTTTTAGAATTTTTACTCGCATAAAAAACTTGTGTCCGAAAAGTGATCACAAATAATAGTGAAAATATTTTGAACAGAACAATTGACAAAACGATGCAATAGTTATTTACGTAACTAGGAAAAATATAATGTTTTTGACGAGTGTGAGGTTTACAGCCCGCGACGAGGCCAAGGGCTGCAATCACACTAGTCAAAAACATATATTTTTCCAATTTTTGCAATTCACGTATGTAATAGGTCGTATTACCTTAGCATTTGGGAGTATATAAACTCAAATATTACGTTATTAATATGAAAGCGTGCGGTAATTTATATTTCAGTGCGGTAATTTCTGTTTCATTGCGGTAATTTCTGTTTCAGTGCGGTAATTTCTATTTCAGTGTGGTAATTTTTTATTTTTGTTCATTGCAAAAAACGTTGTGTGTTACACGTAATGTTAGGACTGATATTAACTCACGGGTTACAATTTGTCCTAACGAGCGGTAAAATTAGTCCTTACATTACTTGTAACACAAACTACTATTTCATTCCGACGGTTCAGAAAACTGCTTTCCTGTTTTAAAATATGACGGAAAACAGCAGTTTTCCGTCCTAGGAATGAAAATGTTTTTTTTTTGCAAATTATTTGTGGTCATTTTTCGGACACTAGTTTTTATGCAATTTTCAAAGAAACAAGTGCTAGAAAAATTGACCACAAATAATTTGCATAAAAAACACATGTTTATTATGCAAATTACGGCAGTATACACTTGACGTTTGAAGCAAACTTAACCCAATAAACTTCGTTCGACACAGTGCAGCACAACTGTGAAACGTTAAATTTAACAAAAGGAAGACAATAGAGAATTTCTTCAACTGAAACGTGGAAATTTTTACTTTAATTTTCGATCACATAGACAAGTAACAAAAGGTCACAGGTTGAGAATTTTTATTTTGAATTATTTTGTCATTGTAATGACGCTCAGAAGGATTTCTTCACTTCACACCTCTGCACAGATTCGACGATTGTGTAACTGATTTAAGGGTTGTGATATTTGGAGCAGACTATCTTTAGTTCATGATACCGACGTAACGAGGATAGTAGATGTCGCAATTTTCGTTGAGAATGGCCTATAGAATTCTGGAACTGGCAAAACTAATGTCAGCGCAGACAGGATTAGTACAATTTGTTGTAGGAAGCAAAACGTAACAAACTTCATAGTAAATGTCACACACCCTTGGGAGAACTATGTCAAAATTTCGTTGTTCGGATGTAAACAAAAGTACGTGCGTTTAGGAATTTCTCTTGTTCTCTGTCAAGTGCACGTGCTTCAATGAAGTAGCCTATTGGAATATATACATATTTGAAGTTGGTTTCGTGTTGTTTCCTACAAGTTATGTGAAATGTACCAGATTCTATCGTCACGCTCCGTGGCCATTTCTAGAGTTACACCGTGATTATGTGATTGGACTGTAAGGTTCGCACTTTTTTCGATTGAACAGAATAATGTTGTGGATTTTAAAATGATTAGTGAATTTGCGAATAAATTTGATATTTTCACTGTTCTACCGTGCGTAAAGTCTTTAGCTCAAAGAAATAGGAAGCTGATTGTCAGCATTTTTCTCGTAGCTGAATATGGCGCTGGTGCACCTTCTTCTTCTTCTTTTTCAGCCCATTTGTATCCCCTGCTGGATGTAGGTCTCTCCTATTTCGTGGGTTTTTAGCCATTAAAACACCGCGCTGATGCATCGCTCTGGATAATTTTATATGAGTAGTATTAGCAGTGTTACCAGCGAGAATGTGCAATATCCCCCAGTGTATTATTGTCCATGAGACGATATTATTGTATCAGTGTCCGATATTATTGTCTCATGGACGATATTATTGTATCAGTGGACGATATTATCGCCTCATGGACGATATTATTGTATCAGTGGACGATATTAGCGTCTTGGACGATAATCCACTGGGGGATTTTGCACCCCGCCGTTACCAGCAGCAAACCACAACCCATTCGGTAATTTTTTTTTATCAGCAGAACTCAAACGATACAAAAATCAACGGAAGGACTAGAAAATAGAATACGACGGCTGCTATTTAAGTTTCGGCTGTTGGATGTTGCAAAATGTACCTTCTATTTCTCTTGTAAACTTTGACGTTTTTTAGGAATAACAACGTGGACAGAAATAAAATATGTCAAACTTTTTTTTATTGTAGCTAGTCAAAGAGAATTCTGCAATGTAGGCTAATTTTCAAAGTTACAACTACGACAACACTAAATTATGTGTTGCCAGCTTCAATCACTATAAATTTCGTAAAATATGTTTTTTTCTGAGAATAATTACCTTGATTCATCGAAAATTTATTTATATCGTTTGTTCATGCTAGTCCTTTCAAGAAAAGTCTTCTTAAAAGGGCAATTTTCGTTAATTTTTGTAGATCTCACCAACGTCACCCAAAGCGAAGCGAATAACGCTTTTTAACTCATTCACATCGGGCAACATAATAGTAACTTGGTGTAAACTTGAAACCTTCTCGGTATATGTTATTTCAGAAAAAAAATTGTATGAAATTTGGTAGGGTCCCTTTTCCATGGCCTGCTTCATACACCAATATTGAGTTATTTTTGATCTGTCAACATTGTTTATTCCTAAAAAATGTCTAATTTTACCAGCAAAACACCAAGGTACGTCTGGCACCACTCACACAGCCGAAACTTAAATACATATATATATACAAACGAATCGAAGTCAAAAGAAAAAAAAAAGAAAACTTTAGAACTAAAATTGTAAATAAAAAATGAGAAGCAAAAACATATAAATAAATAAATAAATGAAAATTTAGCAAAATGCGTCGTCGCAAAAAATAAAATAAATAAATGAAAGTTAAGCAGAAAGAGTCGTCGCAAGTTTGGTCCAAGGATTGCATATGCTCATTGGCACCACCAGCGTATAAAATAAACATTCCGCAAAAGCATCGTCGTAGATTTTTTTCAAGGACAGTATCTGCTCATTGGCACCACCTTCGTATCTTCACAGGTAAAGCTAAGTAGATCACTAAAGGTAGCTGTTGTCAACAATATAAGCGTCCATGTGGGTATTTCAACAATTTGCAAATGAGCCAAACACTGAATCGTCAAGTTCAAACAAAACATAAGTATAAGTTCAAGTATAACAAAAGTTTCATACGTATGAAGTTTTTTTACTATTGAAGAACTACGAAAAACTCAAGCCTGCGATAGCTAGAAAAATTCGAAATGCGAAAAATTATAATCTAATTGAATTTTCATTCTCATCATTTGCCGTGGGGTGGATAAACAAAAAAAAAACAGGTTCAAAACGAGGAAAAACAAAAAAAGACTTGTTTTAAAGCAGAAAAAAACACAAAAACTAAAAAAATATAAAAAAGCAAAAAAAATAGGGAAGGAAACTTAAAAAAGTTTAGAATTCGATGAAAGCTAAAAAAAAGAATAGAAGAAAACGAAAAAAACCCCAAAAAAAACAAACAAAAACAAAAAAAAAACTAAAAAAAATTAAAAAAAATGAAAAACATTTGTCATTTGTCAATTGGTACTTTCGCCGTAGAAAAATTAAATGTGGCAGCGTTTCTTAAACTTTTCTTTCTGCTTTTGAAAGTTGCAATAAAATGTACTGTAAAGAGATGAATAGACAATTTACTCTTTGTTTTAAGTTTTTTTGATTAAATATACTTTTAGTAAGGAATAACGTTACGTTATTCCTATTTTAGTTTTTCAAAACTTTTTATTCCATTTCCAATTAATTAAATCAATTTGTTCGTTTTATTTTCGAGATATTGCTACAAATGAATTTACCAATTTGTTTTAGGTTATGTCAATTTTGAGTTTTTAGTGATGATAATTTTTGCGTTACAATTGAAGTGAAATTCGTTAAATTTATCGTCATATCAAATAGAAAGTTTCGGTAACCATAGAGAAAGTTCTTCATTTTTCGTCTCGGAATATCAGGTCAAACATCATTTAAAAATTGTAAATAAATTATTTCCATCGAGGAAAATAAGATTTTTCTTTTTCACATATTTTTATTTTAAACTATGGCATCAGTTTGCTTGAGAATTTTGACCAATTTTAACTACTTAATTAATTATTCAATTAACGATTCGATTGAAACAAACATCTTTGGTCTTAAAAATACAATAAATCACTAGAACTTGTATTCAATTGTGTACCATAAATGGGCATGTAATTGGTTCCATCGTTGGTTCCATCGGCTGAGCTTTGGAGTTTTCTCTCGTTCAACGCATCAAATTCGCAATGCTTCGTGTGGTACCCAATCAATTACTTGCATTAGGTATTTCTTTTTACAACTAATTTAGTTTGTAGTTGCCCATCACTTGCAACTAATAGATTGTTACAAAGTATTTTTACTACTCACAATAATAGTAACATAACTTCATCATTTAGTTACTCTGTTAATGAATTAGCCGACATTTTTGTATCGCTTACATAATTTTCGAGTTTATTGTAATTTTCATTACTTTTTGAAATAAGTTCTTTATTTACACTTAATTATGATTGTGCTATTTTCCGAGTAATATTTTAAGTTTGCTTTTCTTTAAATCGATCGACATTTTTAAATCATTTTGTTTTTTGTCAAGACAATTTATATAATTTTTAGTTTTAATTTATTAACAAATATTGCTTACAAATCATGTTTTTCCTCAAATTTGACGATGTTGCAGCAAAAATCTTACACAATATTCAGCATAAGTCAATAAACGAAACTAAAATGAAAAAAGGAGAATTCTCTACCATTTCCCCTAACACAACGAGCTGTACGGTCATCATTTTTAAACAAGTATATACGAAGTAGAATGGACATTGTGACATCACAATGGACATTGTGACATCACAATGGACATTGTGACATCACAATGGACATTATGACATCACAATGGACATTGTGACATCACAATGGACATTGTGACATCACAATGGACATTGTGACATCACAATGGACATTGTGACATCACAATGGACATTGTGACATCACAATGGACATTGTGACATCACAATGGACATTGTGACATCACAATGGACATTGTGACATCACAGTGGACATTGTGACATCACAATGGACATTGTGACATCACAATGGACATTGTGATATCACAATGGACATTGTGACATCACAATGGACATTGTGACATCACAATGGACATTGTGACATCACAATGGACATTGTGACATCACAATGGACATTGTGACATCACAATGGACATTGTGACATCACAATGGACATTGTGACATCACAATGGACATTGTGATATCACAATGGACATTGTGACATCACAATGGACATTGTGACATCACAATGGACATTGTGACATCACAATGGACATTGTGACATCACAATGGACATTGTGACATCACAATGGACATTGTGACATCACAATGGACATTATGACATCACAATAGACATTGTGACATCACAATGGAAATTGTGACATCACAATGGGCATTGTGACATCACAATGGACATTGTGACATCACAATGGACACTGAACTTCTTGATGGAATCTTGCCTTTTTCGATACTATATTGTATGTTGACATTGTGGCATCACAAGTGACACTGAACTTTTTGATGGAATCTTGCCTTTTTCGATACTTTATTGTATGTTGAGCGGATGAAATTGAACTCGAAGAATTTTGAGCGAGAGAAACCACATATTGAACGAAATTGAAGTGAGAATATTGAACGGGCGAAACTGAGCTTAGGTAATATTGAGCGGGCGAAACTGAACTTAGCAAATATTGAGCGGGTAAGACTGAGCTCGGAGAATTTCAAACGGGTGAATCTGAACTCGGCTAACATATATGGCGATATTGCACACACATACATTATTACCCTTAGCAATATCGCCCGCAGATTTTTGGGTGAGAAAATTAAAGAATGTAGTGCCCAACTTTTCAATTTTTTCTAACTATTTTCGATCTAACTCTCTTCTTTGGAAAATGTTTCCAAACTCAACGAAAAAAGACAAAATCTTATGGACTGACAATTCACATTTTTCTATTTCGGCTCAAATATGAAGCATGTAAAACTTAATGCGTGGAGTCTCTAAAATACAAATACAAGTCGCTCTGCGCAGAAAAGGCAAGCGACATTTCTCGGAGGGTTACAACGATATCAGGCGACGACGACATGTCAATGCAATATATGACAAAGGTAGGTGAGGAAGGTAATTGCAAGAACTATACTGAAATTAATGCTTCAGACAATATTTGGTTGCTAGTCCGACTAATGCTCGAGCGATATAGGTTGTTGTTAGTTACTGTTCCAAGAATGTACCAGTATATAAGAGCACAGCATCCAAGTAGCGGTCCAGCGCTGACTATGATGTATCGGAACGAACTAGCCATAGGAAACTATGAGCGCACTGGTTTCGGGACATAAGGGAAAATATCTACAAGCGACGTAGCAATTGTGTTTACAATATACGCCGCCAACGTATTTTATTCACCGTGCACGTATTACGAACGTCGTGCACGTATTATGTGAGCTTATGACACGTTCGTTACGTATGGTATACTTAAGTAAGGTTGATAATACATTCACCGCGTATATAATACGTCGTCGGCGTATATTATAAACAAAATTCCTACGTCGCTTGTAGATATTTTCCTCAGTGTGGAGAGCTCAGTATTCAGTACTTGCTCCACACAGGGTCATAACCTGGAAAAAATTAGGGCTAATACTTTATAGGGTATATCCCAAGCTTAGATTGTTCATTCTAAGTCTGAGTCTGTAAAATTTAATGATTCACTCACAAAAGCACTTTCGGTTCTTGTTCTTGTGACGTAAATAACTATTTCAAGGCGTGTAATGTGAAAAAAAAATGACCGACACACACGTCTGCTTTGAATCTATTAAGTATTTAGGTGTGAAAATTGTTTTAAAATATTTGTTTCCTGTCAAGTTATCTTAACAGGTAATTCTATTAACATTGGCGGAAAAACATTCGGTATGTACTATAAGTGACTAGTTCCCAACAATTACCACAATATATTAGCGAAGGGTTACGATTGCAAAACTGTGGTTACAAAATTTCGATTATCTGGAAATTTCGATTTCTTCCCAGATGTGTTACTGCAACGAGAGAATTTTTTTCCCAATCCAGAAAGAACGGCAACGGCGAAGAATCTAATAATGAAAACTCTACTCAAAAATGTTAGAAAATTTCCTATACCAGCGCAACTGCTTCAACAGCAACACATCTTAAAAATTTCATTAGGAAACTTCACGTTTAACATAATTCCTTTATGAGTCTTATCTTGATGAAGACTGTTAAGCAAAGGGAGTGCTTCGTATTCTCTTCACCACTTAATAGTTAAATAATTCGTCTCCAAGTGACCATATAAGTTATGTCACCTCTGGTTTGCATATCTCGAAATTAGACTCTTGTGTAATTTAGACAACTAATCCTAACACTGAATAAACTGTACTGTAAAATCACCTCTATACTTTAATCATCTCGTTCGTACCAGTTACATAAAATTAAGTTCTATTTGCAGAGTTAATACTTTGTAATTACCCAGCTTTAAAATCCTTATTTATTATAGATGAGAAATGTCAACCGAATAAAGTTTTCGGGAAATTGTTAATTCTGAACATGAAATAAAGCATTTTGGTTTAATTTTAAAATGCTTTACGATTGCAGTTTATTTAGCGTTGACTTAAACGCCTATTGAAAATCCACAACTCCAGTCTCCCATACACTCAACTGAGAAAAACAATTCCCCCAACGAATTGTTTAAGATTTTTGCTACTGTTCTTTCCTTGTCCTTGATCATTTCCAAACATACTTCAAATATATATGTTCTGTAGCTGCAATTAAATATTTTCGTTTTATTTATTTCATTTCTCTTTAAATAATTTCTTCTATTTTTTATTTCTTTTATGTTTTCTTTTTTTAATAATAAATTGATTTAAAAATTTTCGATATTAATTTAATTAATAACAAATTGATTTCGTGATAAAACCAATAACAATAACCTCCCTCATATGGCTACGAGACAATAATATGCGGCGCCGAAAACAGTACAGTTATTGTTGCAATTATTGTGAACAATGTGAAAATAATAAGGCACAGTCTGTCGACGACCATTGCTGCAAATTTCCAATCACGTGCTACGTCATTGTCCTCGTCATCTTTGCGAAGCTAGAAAAATGGTTTTGAGTTTGTTCTCTTTTAGTTTTACTTATTAATATTTTGTATTATTATCGTCGTTTCATTCACTCAGACAGACCTAAAGCTAATGTTTGATGCTCTCGTGTTGATAACGCTACACTACTAATGATTGTCTATTTCGTATCTCCCTCCTTCCGAGATACGAAATAAAACATTACAACACTTGTAGTGTAGAACACTATTATTTATACTCGGGGGTATTATTCCACAGCTATTGAATAAGGAGAAAAGAAATGCCGATGTATGGAAATTTATTCTCTAAAAGTATCTCAACATAAACGTCGGATATCGTGGCTTCTGCTCAACGTATGGCCAACGTGGCTCTTCGAAAGATCAATGTTCGGACTTTTTTCGTTCATCGGCGTAACTTCTCTTCTAATTCAAGGTGCTGCTACAAATGTGTAGTCGTCGACCCAGATTTTTATTTTATCTACACAAATAATTTGTCCTCAATTTGTCCTATGCGTCCGACACAAAAAAAAATTTCAATTCGGTCAGTGTTTCTTTGATCTTGCAATTTTAAAAATATTTCGGGCGACTTTATCAGAAATAGATCAAAATTTATCGTTAATTTAGAAATGTGGCATAGATTCGTCGCTTTCTATCATGTTTCTATCCATTCTATATTTTAACAATCCACGACAAAAAGTTTGGCTGATTGGGACGTTTGCGCCTACGATTGTCTCTGCGCTTGTTACCCTAATTTTGTGTGTTCACAATATGTTTGAAAAAATGTTACGCAATGTCTCCTATGTCCTTATTTCCCTTTTATGAAGACGAGGTCGATGGGTGCTCATAGTGGATGATAAAACTGCAAAAAATATCAATGTCTGTCCCATCCGAAAACGTGGTCTTTCGAGAGTGGGTGGACAAGTCTCTTTAAGAATGCTGCTTATTCGGGTGTCAAAAGATAGATAGGTGGAATTTTTTTTTTTTTTGAAATCACTTGAGTGGTTCGGGGTCTAAGCTCCATAAAGTGAATCAATACAGTCAACCCGCCCGGACGTATGATACAAAGTTTTTTTTTCAGTGAATAATGAATTTTCTGCAGGAGCCAAAAAGAATTTGAGTCTACGAATGGAAAATAAAATCGGTTCTGTTTTTTGATCAAAAGTTAGTTGAAGCTGCAAGACGACAAGCGAGTAGTTGGGGTTGAGCGCACCAATTCCTCACAGCTGCGAAACTCACAGCTGGAAATTCATTATGTTCCTATGCTAGATCACGGAGGACCAATAAACCATTGACATGGGTATAGAAAAGTAGCGATAGTTTATTGTTGAAGAATTAAGGTCCATAACTTGTGTCCTAAAATATAGTCTACCTTTAGGCGCTCAAATATTATATTTTCGCTGATATTCATGGACAAAGACACAGTTTCAAAAAAGTAAGTCAGCATTTCCCTTCCTAAATATGTTGACTTTTAATAGCAACTAAACTTATTTCTTGGGATCCTACCTACCTTGAGAACGGTGAAAAAAATCGTAAAATTTGCACAAAAACTCGTCGTTCTGAGACAAGGTTCAATCCCAAATAATAAATTTAGTTGCTGTTTAACGGCAACATATTTAGGAAGGAAAATGCTGACTTACTTTTTTGAAACTGCGTCTTTGTCCACGGATATCAGCGAAAGTATATTATTTGAGCGCCTAAATGTAGACTATATATTAGCACACCAGTTATGGGCCTTAAACGAAACAATATCTATGACGTCATACCTTCGGTTATATTTGTGACGTCGTATTTTTGACATTATTTTTGTGACGCCGTATTTATGACGTAATTTTTGCGGCGTCATAATTGTGACGGTGCAAAGACAGACGGACAGGAAGGGACAAAACATAAAGTAGCTATCGCTACTTAATAGTGACACCCTTTAAACGAAGAACAAGCGAAAACCACCGGAGGGTTCCGGAAAACCTGAACGTGAGCAGGCAGTGAAGAGAATTTTTGGTTGGGAGCAATAAACAAGTCATCAGTTCTTTCGAGTCTGGTGAAAAGATCCTTGAGCAGGATGGATGGCAAGAGTGCTGACGGATTAAGATCTCACCAATATAAGATGACACTCAGCGATTAACCGAAGTGCAGAAAGTCCGAAGAAGCACAGCAAACTGCGAAGTCATGCTTCGGCTAGATTCACCAAAATGAATTTGACACGATTGTACGTATCACTTTCACACCAACCAACCAGTAACAGCACCACCCAAAACACCCTATTTTCAATATTCGAGAGATTTTAAGTCGAGAGAAATCTCTACACGAGACGTGTTTTCAATTCAATTTTCAATTCGTGACTTTTGACGTTTCTTGTGAGAATTTCTGTGAGAATTTTATGTGACAATTTCTCGTAAAATTCTCTCGTGGTATTTCGTTAGGGAGAAATATTTCTCGTTGGAAAAAATCACAATGTCACAAAATATTGGAAATAGGTCCCCAGATCGACAAGCTTTAAGTTCGAAAGCGAGAATGTGACAAAATGTGTCTAAATCGGAAAGTAGAGGAAAATCGGGAGAATTGAATTACGTAGAAATTCGTGAGATGCGATACTGGAAAGCAAGCATTACTCTCAAATTTAAAACTTCCTTATTTCTACTCTGTACAATGATGAGACGGTACATAAGTAAAGGATTTTGCGAAACACGTGCAGTGTAACTGATATGTCCGCATAATTTTAATTTGAAAATGGACAAGAGACGGTAAGAAAAATTGCACCAACAATGCAACAAAAACCATAAACGTTGCGATAAAATGAGAATTTTGTATTTGAATATAAGTCAGGAAAGTATAACTTTTTATTCCATAGTAAACAGCGATACCTTAAACGAGACAAGTTATCGGAAGTTCCTTACTTTATATTTTTTTTACATTTTTAATTACATATGTTGCTTAAAACACGAACACATTTCAGCTATAAATTCGATGAAAACCAGCATTGCAACGTACTGCAACATTAATTAATTGCATTTTGACTTATACACAGCCTAATCCCATACCATGACGTTTTTTTCTCTTTACATAAATTATTTTAAGTTTATCTTCGTTCGTATCTATCAAAAAGTAAACTAAAAGGAAATGTAATTGGAATCAGAGATAACAAAAACTTTGAAAAAGTTAGCCACGAAACGCAAAATGTTGAAAGCAAACATGATGGTCGACATGTAAATGCATCAAACATTCGCTTTTGGAATATTTGAACTGAAGTGAGGGTGAGGGTCGTAGCTACAAACTTTTTATAAAGTATGCACATAGATCGTCAACTCAACGAAAAATTAATTAGTCAATTGAGAGAATCTCTGATTTGGATTTAGACCTGAATTGCACTAGCAAAAACATCACAAAAATTTAACTGAGGCAGGTAATCAACAGCTGGTTTTTCATGCAATAAATACAGCTGTAGCGTGTAATTCAAATCACCTGGAGAAGAGTTACCTGTAGTAGGTAAGAATTTAGAACTCGTTTGACTTAGAGATTCATAATTATGCATAGTTATGCTCAGGACAATTTTCTTATCATCAGCATAGGTTTTTAGCTGACCCTTCTTCCCATAATTAAGTTTTTTGTTCGCGGTATTCTCTTTAAGAGTTTTTGTTGAATTGATTAGAAACTTTAACTGACCGTCAGAGAGACCAAACAAGTTAACTGTCAATAAAAGTTTGTATTTATTCTGCATTGAGCAAGATATTTAAACAGAAAAAAATTATGGAAAAAAAATTTTCTCACCTGATCTGTGATGTATCGAATCTCTTTTAAAATTAAAGATAACTCATAGTCAGCAGATGACTTAATACACGCATGCGGTGCTATTGCATCTGGTATTCTATTGCCGTCATCACCTGGCCTGAAATTTAAAGGAAAATGGTTTAAATTGTATGCCACCATCCAAGACGTCATAACGTCCTTTTGTCGCTTGTACTAACCCAAAAACCGATCGAAAAAACGCTGGATTCGGTGGCAGTGTACCTCCAGGAGTTAATGGTCTACAATTATGTCGAAAATCATCGTCAATATCAAGTACATTTGCTAACAATGACTTGGACGATCGCTCCTTCAATTCGACTTCGGTTAGAATATGTTGTTTACGTTCTGAATTGTCTGAACATGGCGTCGGTGGATATTCCATTGAATATGTTCGGCCGGGTCGTTTCATACGTAATATGCACGGCAGCCAGTATAGAAACACAACTTTTACCTGTCAGACAAAGAAAGCCATTAAATGAGATTTTTTGTGTCTTTATGATTTAGGGCGTCTTTGGCACAGTGAGTTTTAAGTTTTTAAAACGATAAAAAAAATTGGTTTTGTGTAAGCCGTCACTGCTCATACAATGCGTTGTAGATCTCGTCTGCAGCTCGTGTTGGTAACTTACATCAAAAGTACTTTAAATTATATCATAATCGTTGTTTTGCTAATGCATGTGCTTCCTTATGGAAGCTTGTGTAAGGTTTCCAGCACGAGTCGGAGGCGAGAATCATACGATTTAAAAAATTCTTCGGGCTCAAGTTTTCGGTTGTAGGAACATGAGAGAAACTTTTCTGCGTTATTCCATTTGTATTTCCGAACACTTTTGAGTATCCGCTGGTGGGTCCGGGATTTGTGACGTAATTTTTTTAACACAACGTAATTTTGTTTTAAAAAAAGCGCTGTAATTTGTTCATTAATTCATTCAAACGAACTTCTGCGTATTATCAGCGATAGCGTCACCTCAAACGATATCATTAATTTTGGAAGCAGTCTTACGGACTGCGTAACATTCTACCTTTAAAGAGGTTTTTGTTGTGATATCAGTCGTTTTCAAAGTTTTCAGCTGTTGAAAAAATTTCTATTTTTTGAAAAAAAATTTCTCCGAAAAACAATTTCCCCAGAAAAGAATATTTTCTTAGAAAAAAAATTTCTCCGAAAAAAAAATTGTCTTCGAAAAAAATTTTCTCCAAAAAATTGTCTTCGAAAAAAAATAGTATCCGAAAAATAATTTTCTCCGAAAAAAAATTTGTCTCCTAAAATTTTCTCCAAAAATTTTTCCTTAAAAAAAATTTTACTCCGAAAAAAATTATCTGCAAAAAAATTTTTCTCCGAAAAATATTTTTCGCCAAAAAAAAATTTCTCCAAAAAAAATTTTTCCTTAAAAAAAATTTTCTCCAAAAACATTTTTCTCCAACACTTTAGGCTACCATCGGAACACCTATTATCACCTTCGGCTCTCTTCGGAATACTTTGTGTCACCTTCGCCTGCCTTTGAAACACTTCGTGTCACCTTCGCCTGCCTTTGGAACACTTCGGTCACCTTCGGCTACCTTGGGAACATCTCGTGTCGCCTTCGGCTGCCTTCGGAACACTTCGTGTCACCTTCGGCTGTCTTCGAAACACTTCGTGTCACCTTCGGCTGCCTTCGAAACACTTTGTGTCACCTTTGGCTACCTTCGGACCACTTCGTGTCACCTTCGGCTACCTTCGGAACACTTCGTGTCACCAATTCTTTTCAGTGATTCATATAACTTTCCTGAAGAAAGCAACTGTCTAGGTATTCTTATTCAGAATTTAGCAAAAAATCCAAGATGGTGTCACTTTGACAGTTGGCAGCCATTTTCTTAAAATGCTAAAAACTTCTCCTGACTAAACTCTATAACTTTCTAGAAGAAACCATCTCTCTAAGTAGTGTCACTCCGGAGCTAAAATTCGAAAACCCAAAGAAGCATAATTTATAAAAAACTCGTTTTTCCGTGCGTCATTTCGGTGTCGCATGAGGTCACTTTTCGCACTAGTGCAACAATATATATTTATACACCTCAGTGACTGTCTAGGGAGATAAGTCATACATTACTGTGTTGTATCAAAGGGTGAGAGAGCCCCTAAGCTTTTTGTATGGGATTTTACATGGGAAATTACAAAAATTCGTTTTGGCTGAAAATCATTCAGATTGTGCGGAATGATAAATACATTGAGATGCAATGATTTTTTTTCCAAAATTTTGGGGGCCAAATATTGACCTTATAGGCCCTTATCCCTTGTTTTGTTGATTTCTTGATTCGGTGCATAAAAACTCTTACGTTTCTGCAAAATAATTTATTTATTGCCGATGCTAATTGTGCCCGGGTACAAATAGCCATACAACACAGCGGATGCTATTTGTACCAGGTGCAAATAGCCATGCAACACAGCCGATGCTATTTGTACCCAAAGTGGTTACTATCTGTACCTGGGTACAAATAGCCAAACAACACAGCCGATGCTATTTGTACTCGGGTACAAATAGCCAAGCAACACAGCGATTGCTAAAAATTGTACCTGGGTACAAATAGCTATACAACACGGCTGATGCTATTGGTACCCAATTATTTTTACATTTTGGGTACCAATAGCATCGGCCGTGTTGTATGCCTATTCTCGTATATTTTGCAATTATTCAGAATTGCTTACAGTTTGGGAAATGTTACTATTGAGATTGTTTGCAAAAATTGCTTACCCTAAGAGAGTTACAAGGACTTAGAAGTAGTAACGAAAGCGTGGTTTTCCCTTCAGGCAGACGGACGAACGGACAGGAATGGTGACCAGAGAAAGTAGCTGTCGGTACTTACTAAATGACCTGTATATTTTTCGACGAAAAAATTGAAACTATTAATAATATAAACAGTTCTGGCCCCGTCTATGATTTTTGAAAACACATTCCGACTGTTTAGGCCGAAAATAAATTTGCTCGAACCGAGCTAACTCGAAAAGTCAAAGGTTAAAACGAAGATACCCCTTTTTAATGATGTGTGGCTAAATCTACGGTAATGTGGAAAGCCTTCTTGGAGTTTCTATTCAAAACTCTCAGAAACGCATTGTCTGTGTAATGTGGACAGCATGAAATCAGCCATAGAGCAAGCAGCTAAAATTGACCTCATACATTGTAATGAAATTTCCCGTAATTGAAGCTTCTGATGTAATTATGATCGATTATGATATCAACGTATTTATGTTTAGTAGTCGTATGTTGATCGTCAGACAAGATAAGCTAGCATATTGTTCTGTTTAAATTTTTTTGTTTAGTCCGTAACAAAGCCGTTTGGGCGTGTGTGGCTTTTAATCGAAACATTCAAAAAGAACGCACTTCGAATAAATTAATTCTTCAATTGTAGTTTTGGCATGGCCTTTGTGGATGATTAATTTAGACTTATTTTTTAATTGATTTTGACCTTCTAGATAGCCGAGATAGCCTCTTTAGGATTATATTTGTATTAGAAGTGAAAAAATAGATGTAATAGATTTGTAGAGGCTCACAAATACTCGCCTGCATTCAAATCTGTTACATCCTTTTTTTCATTATTAATGCAGACTATTTATCGAAAAATAGATAAAAATATGGTTTTACCACAATAATATTGAAGATTCTTCCGTTTTTACGGTATTTCAATGGTGTTGAGTTTTTGCTTTTTTGTAAGAAGCTTTGGTGTTCAATGGTTCACTCGCTAGCGCTATTTCTCTCAAAACTTGGTTATTTTTTGTTAATTATGTTTTAAACTGATGTGTAACAATAAAAAAATCAAAGTTGTCTTACGTGAAGGTTCGAAATCTTTGACCCAAAAGTTCACCAAAAATATCAACATTGGCGAACTGAAAGTTCAACCGAAGCGAACTTTTGCTTCAATTTTTTCAGTTAAATATAATCCTCAAGAAGCAATCTTGACTATTTAACTCTTTAAATCACCTGTTACCTAAGAGTAAGAGTAATGTAAGAGCATTCACTGGTGAAGATTTTGTCAGTTGATACCCATAAAAGTTATAATCGCTGAAAGGAAAATTTTACCTGTCAGTGATATAATCGAACTCTGTTTTTTATTCATTACAGACGAAAGATTGTTTATTTTATTTAAATTTGAACTACGTAATAGTACATTACTATGTGAGGGATGTTATTTGATATCTCGTATCCAGATGAGTAAAAGTATCCGAGGGCGGCAGCCCGAGGTACTTTTACTCATCGTGATACGAGATATCAAATTATTTCCCGAATGTAGTATAGCGTTTTACTATGCGAGTGATGTAGAGGGTGTTGTCTATACATGTAATAGCCTCATTACATGCACGAGTATAGTAAAACAAAATATATCCTCCGAGAATATGTTATCACTAGCTAATCAAAGGTTTGTTTCTCGTAGTCTAAATTTTGTGTCTGCAATGAATAAAATTATAACGGAGTTCGATTATATCACTGACATATGACATTTTTCTTTGCGTGAAAGATAAAGAACTATTTCTATTGAGACAAATATCGAAAAATGTAAGTTGAGCTCTTTTATTAAAGTTTCATTTTGCACGGAACTGTTAACAAATCTTCATTTCAGCATAAAAAATTTTAAATTTTGGTACAAACAGCATCGGCCGTGTTGTACGGCTATTTGCACCCGGGTACTATTAGCATCGACTGTGTTGTTTGGCTATTTGTACCCGGGTACAAATAGCATCGACTCTGTTGATTGGCTATTTGTTCCCGAATACAAATAGCATCAGCTGTGTTGCTTGGCTATTTGTACTTGGGTTCAATTATTCACTGCGTTTATTTATCCTCTCGGAGGATTATATCCCTTGCCTTTGGCTCGGGATACAACCTTCCTCCTCGAAGATAAATAAATTTTCCCGCAGATGCGTAACAATTATTGTTCCAAAATTAATACAATTTGTTCCGCAACAAATTAAAAAGAAAGCTCGTTTTTCTCGGTAAATTGCAAAAATCGTTGTTTGATACACGTTACGTATGCTGGTTGTTTAACGCACACGGTGTGTTGCTGAGCTCACCTTCGGCTCGTGTCGGTAATCTCACATCTAGTACTTTAAACTACCTTTATTCGTAACTTTATCAAAAACTATCGTATGCGATATGTTAAAACTGCGTTATTTGTCAGTCATATGACAATACATGCGTTACATCAAATATATTTATCCGCAAAAAAACCTCTTACAGAGGAGGTGTGACGCAAGTCTTTATGTCTGCTTACAAAAGCTATGAAATCAGAAAAGTGTGACGCATTAATCATTTAAGGTAAAACTTTTTTCTTCCAGTTACAAAAGTTCTGAAATCAGAGGAGGGTGACGTATTCAGCTTCGATTCGCAACAAACATTTTTAAACAAAATTATGTTGAGTTCAAAAAATTGCGTCACAAATGCCAGACCCAACGACGAAACAATTTTTCTGTACTTTCAGTTTTTACGCGAAAATTTTACTTTTATTTCTTATCACATCGTTTAGGGTAAATTTAAATTTTTGCGTCTAAAAACTTGGTGTTGAAAAATTATTCCGCTGGTGGGTCTGGCATTTGTGACGCAATTTTTTGAACTCAACATAATTTTGTTTAAAAATGTTTGTTGCGAATCGAAGCTTAATGCGTCACCCCCCTCTGATTTCAGAACTTTTGTAACTGGAAGAAAAAGTTTTACCTTAAATGATTAATGCGTCACACTTTTCTGATTTCATAGCTTTTGTAAGCAGACATAAAGACTTGCGTTACACCTCCTCTGTAAGAGGTTTTTTTTGCGGATATCAGTACTTTTGTAAGTTTGTAAGCAACTTTTTAGATGTCATAGTTCTGGAGGTATGAATCATCCCTCTGAAATCTGGAAGTGACGCTATCCCGGGATTAGGCCATATTTTCCCAAAACCATGAAACACGTGTTCGCTTAAATTTAAATCTCTACAACTTTGCCTTGGAACCAACTTTCTATCTCTCATAGTTCTAGAGATTTGGTTCATCCTGCTTAATTATGGAAGTGGCCATATACCAGGATTGGGCCATATTTCCCCGAAACCCTGAAACACGTGTTCGTTTAAATTTAATTCTCTAGAACATCGCCTATGGAACCAACTTTCTAATTCTCATAGTTCTAGAGATTTGGTGTATCCTGCCTAATTATGGAAGTAACCATATACCAGGATTGGGCCATATTTCCCCAAAACCCTGAAACACGTGTTCGCTTAAATTTAATTCTCTAGAACTTCGCCTTTGGAACCAACTTTCTAACTTTCATAGTTCTAGAGATTTGGGTCATCCTGCCTAATTATAGAAGTGACCATATACCAGGATTGGGCCATATTTCCCCAAAACCCTGAAACACGTGTTCGCTTAAATTTAATTCTCTACAACTTCGCCTTTGGAACCAACTTTCTAACTCTCATCGTTCAGGAGATCTGGGTCATCCTGCCAAAAATTGCCACAAACAAAGAAAGAAAGAAAGATCGAAAGAAAGAAAAACCAAATTGACTAGTTAAAAATATTCGATTTGAGTCCATTTCCATACAAAATAGCAAAATTGTTTAATTCATATATTCGGAACGACTGAACCGATTTTAATGAGTGAAAAGGCACTTCGGCCTAGAATTTTCCGTAGAATCCGGGAAAAATATTTTCCGGGGGGTACGTCGCTCGGGGGGGGGAAGTCAAAAAGTTCCTGTATATATGTTCCTTAGCCTACGAAAAAATTTCTTGTGAATTTTTTGGCGTGTAAGACTTGCGTCACGGGCGCATTGCTACCGCGCGCCCATGATCATTTGATTTAAAAGCATTCAGTGCTCAGTCGATTATTGAATTCATGTGGTTTTAATTGGAACTAAAAAGTATTTTTTTTTTATTAAATTTCACCTCGAGAGTGTGTTATTAATTTAATTTAAATGGTAGTACAAATGAAAACGTTTGAGCCTATCCTAGAGAGAATGTTAATCATCAATCACATCAATCACAACTTTCCAGTGCAAAAATCGGTTTTATTTTCCTCGTTTTTTATTTAAAATATTTAATATCTTTAATACTCGATTTTTATTAATAAAAGTTCTCCATCAAAATGCATACGTTAAATGGAATTTTGTGTTCGACTGATTCGGTAACGACTATAACACCCGCCATATGCTATGCAGTTTTCATACGAATAACAGCACTTCCGCCATGCTCATGGCATGTATATACCACATCTCATATCTGGGATGATGAAAGAATTAAGAAAGTTTATTTGAAATCACTAATGGATTGCATACAGTGCATACTTTACATAGAACATGCATTCATTTTCAGCAGCAATTGAAATGCGTTAAGAGTGATGTAGAATCTATTCATTAATATCGTGCTTTGTAAATAGTAAATGATAAATAGAGGAAAATCATGTATTGCAAGAACTGAAGTGGCCCGGCAGTCACACGGGAATGGAACAAATAGAGAGAACGAGGATCGCTGAAGTTTTTTTAACTAAAATTATTGGTTTGTGGAAGTATGAATGAAACAAGTACGCTTTAGTACAAATGAATCACAATTAAAACGCTTTTAATAACAGTTATTTATGCAACTCGAGTTACATGAGATCAATTTAGAGCGAAATTGTTGAAAAAACCTTGGCCGCACACTACAATGGGGAAACTCGCGACGACACGTTAAAAGTTAATCGGCGGTGCTTAAAAGTTAATTTCGTAACTTTTTGACATTCCAAACAACTCTGTCAAAATCATTGAAAAACCTATTTTTTTAATCATTTTTAGATGAAAATTAGCATTGGACCCAAATATTACTAATGAAATTCGTAGATCTGATGCTTGCGAATTGATTGACAGATAGCTGGAAAAAACTTATTGTGTTTCTTACGCACAATTCAAAGACAAACATGAATTCATAGACTTTTAGGTTAAATCCATCAAAGCACGTGTTTGTTGATCAAATATGGTTCAGAATCGTAAACAATTTTTTCCAACTATCTGCCAATCGCTTGGCAAACTTCCGATCTACGGATTTCATTGGACCCAAATGCTGATTTTCAGCTAAAAATTATCAAAAAAATAGTTTTTCAATGGTTTGGACAGAGCTGTTTAAAATGTCAAAAAGTTAAGAAATTAACTTTTAAGGACCGACCAACTTTTAATTTCTTTGTCGTGAGTTTCCCCATTGTTTGCACGTGGCACAAGTTGGGCATGTAAAACTCTTCAGTATATTTTTACGCCCGTTTTTCGTCTAAAACGTACTTCATGTACATCGGTAGTGTATAATGTACACACAACATATAGAATGTGCATTGTACTTGTTTGATGAGCGGTTCACTAGTACAATGTACGTCTAGCAAAACCAATGGTTTAAGCGACACTATTTAAAAGTGAACAAGTGATACGTACAATGTACACATCCATTGTATAATGAACAAGTAGTATGTACAATGTACAATGGATGTACTCACGTGATGAACAAGTGATATGCACAATGTACAACTGATGCATTTACGTGATGTACAAGTGATATGTACAATGTAGAATGGATTTTTTTTACAAATAACGCGTACAATGTACAAATCCATTGTATGACGAACAAGTGAGTTGCACACTGTACAAGAGAGTTGCACATTGTACAAGTGAGTCGCACATTGTACAAGTGAGTCGTACATTGTAGTAGATGTATCTTTCCGGTTTTTAACTTTTTAACGGTTGACTGGAACCTGGATCTTCGATCTTTTATACCCCCTATGGATCCCACATTTATTGTACGCATGTCAAAGTTTAGTTACAGATACAATTACAATTAAAATTACACGTTTAGCTTACAAATTTAAATCGAAAAAAATAAATAAATAAGATGTTGTTGTTGATTGATTTGGGAGTTCAATGAGTCTGCTATGGTCTTCAGCTGAGTCTTTTTGTTAACCTCAAGAATTTCACTAGCTTGTTGATCATTTCCACATCTAGTTTCACATCTTCTGCTTGCAACTCATCTGCGTCGAAGATTCTCCTACGGAGGAGACTGTAATTCCAGTCTCAACCTCATGACCGCACACAAGCATTTGGGACTATCAGCGTAACCGATTCTATGTAGATAATCATTTAATCCACAATGGTTATTTAGCACTTCTATGGTCCTTTTAATGTCCGTTCTACTGAATGCCAGCAAGGCTTTACTAACTTCTTTGGATGGCTTTCCGCAGAAGTTTTTCGTATGTTTAGCGCCTGCATATGCTTTCCAGGCTTTCTCATGTTCCTTATTAAGCCATTCTTTTACTAGTCGCTTCCCCATTTTCATGGATATACCGATCCTTGGTTCGGGTCCAATGAAATTGTTTTCAGCTCCTAGACGTGCTAACTCGTCAGAAATCTCATTACCCTCTATGTTCTCATGACCAGGTACCCAAACGAGCGAAACTCTGTTATGGGACCCTACTTCGTTTAACCTGGTTTTGCATTCTCTGACCTGTTTCGATTATACCACGTGGGAACCAATCGTCTCTATAGCAGATTGGCTGTCAGAGCAAATAAAAATATCTACATCATTAAGCTTTCTTAGCGCTTCTTCTTCACATAAATGTGAGATCGCGAAAATCTCTGCTTGATGTACAGTCGCGTTAGTCACCAAATACTGGATGGCCTTCATCTGATCACTAGGCGTTAACAGTCCTTCCGTTACAATCATTTTTCTAATGGTGGTGTGTCATTTTTTTGGGTGTAGAAAACAAAAATCACACCATCTATTGATGTTAGTCAACCGAAAAAAAAAATTTGGAAAAATTAAGCAACCCGTCGCAGGTAAATTGTTAATTTAGAATCGCATTCAGTAGTATTAGTATAATTTGTGCTGTATAACGATGATGTGATGGTGTAGCATTTTTGTCCTCGTTTGTTGGACCCGTACGAAGAACGAAGGTCCTATACGTTTACTACAAACAATTTTAATGTAACATGGGGTAGATCGAGGTGGGAGGGGGGGGGGGGGAGGCATATATTATCG
>CM055403.1:26170165-26202194 GCA_029228625.1 Pseudolycoriella hygida | reverse complement strand
GGACCCGTACGAAGAACGAAGGTCCTATACGTTTACTACAAACAATTTTAATGTAACATGGGGTAGATCGAGGTGGGAGGGGGGGGGGGGGATGCATATATTATCGTCTAGAGATGACGAATCAGCAATAAAAAAAATGTCCGTCTCCACTTTTTTTTCCAAACGGCTCAACCGATCACCCTAAACTTTTTTTTCTCTGAAGGAAGTGGCGGAAGTGACCAAAAACATGGTTTTTCGAAGGTCGGTGAAGCTTTTTCGCAAATATTTCAGCAAGTATAGCACGGAAATTGCTCATGTTGGTGTTAAATGAAATATTTTGATGTCAGAAAATTGAGAAAAATTTTTTGTGGGAATCGGGTCAGGGGTCCGGCCACCGGGACCACTGGAATTGACGAAATTGAGATTGAGTTTCTTGGCCATATACGAAAACAGTTTTTCGTGTTTATTTCCTTAACTATGCAATATGGAGATTCGCTGTCAAAAGCAAAGTTGTAGAGAATGTAATTTTAGTGTACACGTTCAAGGTTTTGGGTAAAAATGCCTCAATCCTGGGATATGACCACTTCTAGAATTGGGAGGGATAATCCATATCTCTACTTTCTATACGAGGTAGAAAGTTGCTTCCAAAGGCAAAGTTGTAGAGAATAAAATTTTAGAGAACATGTATCTCAGAGTTTTGGGTAAAAATGCCACAATCATGGAATATGACCACTTCTAAAATTGGAAGGGATGGCCCATATGTCTGGAACTATAAGAGGTAGAAAGTTGCTTCAAAGTCAAAGTTGTAGAAAATAAAATTTTAGAGAACACGTGTCTCAGGGTTTTGGGTAAAAATGCCACAATCCTGGGATATGACCACTTCAAGAATTGGGAGTGATTCCCATATCTCTAGAACTATAAGAGGTAGAAGGTTGCTTCCAAAGGCAAAGTTGTATAGAACAACATTTTAGAGAACACGTGTTTCCGGGTATTAGGGGAAAATTGCCCAATCCTTGGATATAACCATGTCTACATTTCAATGGTCTGTGATGTACTTCGGTAGGGCCTTTGACATTACCTTGGGTAATTTCTATGGATCTTTGAAATTCCTATAGTTATAAAAGAACATAAAACGTTGCATTGTTTGCTTATTACTATATTAAGATACGTTCGATCCTTATTGCAAGATTTATTCTATTTACCACATCTATTGTTTGTCACATCTATTCTGATACGTCCAATATAACGAAAGCTTAAAGAACTTAGGGAAATAAGAACAAAACACGAACTACGAAAATATTTTCTTTAAAAACTCTATCAATGCGAGGGGTTGCACGCTTTACCATATCTTGCGGTTATTGGAGTGACCCTCGAGTCTAATTGAGTACACATTTTAAACTCTTCAAAAATAATTTTAATTGGTTCTTAAAAGTTTGCGGAAAGTTATTTGTAAATTTTGTTGGAAAACCCCCTCGGGATATCAATCGAACATTGAATCATCTATCCAAAAAAATTATTTATTGGAAAAATTCACCACCATTTCCTACGAAAATTAAGTTTATGTCGATGCGGATGCACAGAATACAAAGCAAGAGTAATATACATCCTGACAGCTGGCATAAAATTCCAACGCCATTATTTATAATTAACCACCGAAAATCGTACCAATATCTCACAATGTATGAATGATGTTACTGTTATTAAGCACGATATAATGTCGACAACCCGAACCAGCCAGTATATTCACGTAATAAGTTTATCAAACGTTCACATTATCAAGTTCATATAATATCATACGAATAGACCATAGACCAGAGAGAATACTAAATTTAGTTTACCGAAAAATAATATTAGTTTTACACGAAAATAAAATAGGTCGACTGCATAACAAATATAACCTACATATCAAGTAGTCTGCTAAATAAACTCCATTAATTTGTTTATAAATTTCAATATAGTTGCATCGTATATATAACTGACACTTAATTTAAAAAAATAGCGCAGAGCTGCAATATTCTACTCTAATGCGATAAATTTATGAAGAGAAAAAAGTCCACAAATTTTTGTTTATAAAAAGTTATTTCATATTTTTCTGCATTTTTTCGCTATTAAAAATCATTTTCTCTCAATAACTTACCCATTCAGACATATCATGAGTGTCGGAATTTCGATGGTGGTAATTTAAAATTAAAATCGTTGATACGACGGATGAGGCAACCATAAACATTATGCTGTTGAAGTATGTTCCTGTTGATGGTTCGGCGTGATAAAAATAGAGATAAAAAGGGATTAACATTAAAATTCAAAAAATGTCGATAGTTTTTATGCGGTAAATTATTCATTTTGGAATTGGAATGTACATATTTTCCAACCCCATCGGCGAAATATAGTGTGTCACTGCGATTTTGGCATGCTGTTTTCCCGAGGAGGCTATTAGACAATATCACACAGGGTGTCGATTCTCCTGATTTGCGTCACTCAACTTCCAACTTTCGTAGCTCGTGGCGAAAATCATGAAAATCAACGCTTTCCCGCCTACACATCAATTAATTATTCCCTTAACGTATCTCTTTTGGAAGCTTTTTTGCGGCACGTGCTACATGTGAAAATCTCAAATGACTTAGGTACATAAAGTTACTCGTGATTTGACGAAGTCACTAGATAATGATAGAAAAACGCTCATTTCTGTCCCCGTAAATAGTAAATAGTTATTAGTGTACCCTTTTCGGACGATTGCTTTCAATTTCATTTACAACTTCACGAGTTGTAGACTGAACCAAATGGTCACTCTTGGTAGAACCACTTCAAACGTCAAATTCATTGAGAAAAGTTTAATTAACAAATCTGGCCCTGAACATTTTTAACCCGACTTTTCGGTGTCACTCCCAACCGGCTTCTTTTTTCGGTGACGTCGGGGTCACCAATATGGCCGCTTGTGTGGGTCGTTGATAATAAATGAAACGCAACATTATAAAAAACGATTAATTCTTAAGAACAATCTGTTGCTCGTCTCTTAATTTATACAATCTATCACATAAAATAATTTCATATTTTTGTATGTATGTCTGTTTGTTACCAACATTGGTGAAAATGTCGGGCAGTTGGACAAGTAGTCCATTTTTATGGTTTTAAAAGTATCTGTAAAGGTATGAGACATAAACCATAAGTTTTTTTGGTACAGTTTTGTCAGAGTTTGGTCAGAGTTGGTGTTTTCTGATGTTTGTTTACCCTGATTTTTGTTTTTCCTTATTTTATTTTACTGATTTTCGTTTCCTGATTTTCATTTTTCCTGATGTTTGTTTTTCCTGATTTTTTTCCTTATTTCAGGTTCCTGATTTTCGTTTCCTGATTTTTGGTTCCTGATTTCTTGATTCCTGATTTTTGCTTTCCTAATTCAGGTGGACATTCGTGGAACGGGATTTGAAACGGGATGTGGAACGGGTTTTGTAGCGGGATTCAGAACAAGCGGCGCAGGTTCATAAATCGCTGCAGGCACATAAAACGCAGCAGGCACATAAAGCGCCACAGACACATAAAGCACCGCAGTTACATAAAGTGCCGCAGGCACATAAAGCGCCGCAGTCGCATAAAGTGCCGCAGGCACATAAAGCCCGCATGCACATAAACCCGTCGCTTTCACCGTCTCAAAACTGTACGAGTGCCCTCGCACCCACCGTCTTTAATCCACATATCCTTCCAAACCTGGCGTAGCCTGACGGAGCAAACGGAATCGACTAGTCCCGAATAAAACGTAAGGAATGATTTGGTAGTGGGGTGAATCGGTAAAACTTGTGCGTCGCTGTAATTCAATATTTTACTCTGAATTTATTTGATTATCATTATTGATGCTGCGACGCTGCACAGGCACTAGTTAGACCAAACTTTTTTCTTTTTAGTGTCTGAATACCAAAAAAAGAAGCCAGTATGCAGTAACACCGAATAGTCAGGATAAAAATGTCCACGGCCGGATTTGTTAATTAACAGGATACCGTCCAATTGTATAAGAAAACATGGCGTTTATACTTGAAATTTGGCAGCCACGTAAGATGCGCAGTCGTTCGTTTTGCCTACATAGACAGAAGATATGAGTCTCACCCTACAAAAAACTGTCTACGATGATACATTACCCGGCGAACTTTTCAAGAACGGCGGCAACGCGCTATGTACGGAGATGCACGAGCTCATCACGCGTATATGGAATGTCGAGAATTTACCGGAAGAGTGGAAGACCAGCTTACTTTGTCCCATATACAAAAAAGGTGACAAAATGAAGTGTGGCAATTTTCGAGGAATCGCTCTGCTGAATATTGCTTACAAGATATTTGCAAATATTCTTTACCAGCGCCTTCATCCATACATGGAAAACTCTGTAGGTGAATACCAATGTGGTTTTCGTGTAGGTCGTTCAACATTGCACCAGCTGTTTAATATCAGACAGATCTTGGAGAAGTGTAGAAGAGTACAACATTGAAACACACCATTTGTTCGCTGGGCAAACGGAGTTATTACGGCCTTCTGAAAATCTTAAAGTCCAAGTCAGTAGGCCGAAATTCAAAATGCGCAATATACAAATCTGTGATCAGACCCCCCGTGGTTACGTATGGTTTGGAGTCGTGGTACTTGACACAAAAAGACGAGCAATCGCTGGCAATCGAAGGCAGAACCGATGGCGCAGACGATTCAATCATGAGCTTAACCAGCTTTATGGAGAGCCGGACATAGTCAGAAACACTAAAATAAACCGTCTACGTTGGCTCGGTCATGTACAACGAATGGAAGATCATCGTATTCCGAAAAAAATCCTTAAAACCAGACCGGAGGGCAATAGAGGTGCAGGGCGTCCAAAATCCTGATGGCATGACGCAGCTCTTGCCGACTTAAAAACTGGGGGAGTATCCAGCTGGGAGACGTTAGCTGCGGATAGGCCCGGTTGGAGAAGCATGTTGCAGAAGACCAAGACCCTTAATGTAGTGTAGTGCCGGTTAAGTAAGTAAGATGAAAGGCACAATCGGAAAGAGAAAGTGGGGGCGCACACAAGTTTACGAAGCTATCAGCAAAAAACACCTTGTCAACGGTTATAAAAATTTCGATGAAAATTTTTTTATAACAGTTGAGACTAGAGGTGTGCGGGCCGAGGTTTTTTAAAGTCCTGCCCGAAACAGGCCGTTGAGCTTTAGGCCCGCCCGAGTGCGAGCCCGG
Source organism: Pseudolycoriella hygida (assembly GCA_029228625.1). Classification (NCBI taxonomy): domain Eukaryota; kingdom Metazoa; phylum Arthropoda; class Insecta; order Diptera; family Sciaridae; genus Pseudolycoriella; species Pseudolycoriella hygida. Next base: position 26,197,016 of record CM055403.1, on the reverse strand, counting down.
CCAAAAATTAAATATTAAGAAAAAACATAAGGCTTCATACAAAATACAACAGAAACTTAAAAACCAACACAACATCTGACAGTGTGTCAGCGTGGAGTATGGTGGTCTTCGAATTTCGGAGAAGCAAGAATAGCCGGTAACAATTGTGCAATTTTATGTAAAATTGGATATTCGGAAGCAACACTCTAGATTAAAATACCCTTCCCTTATACATGCCTTTTATAGGTATGATTTAAATAGAACAAACGATTAGATGGCATAGCAATTAGATCATTTGGAAGTGATGACTTGCATAAGCAAACATTCAACGTATTCGAAGTTGAAGACGTCAAACTACTTTTTCGTTCCTGTTACCTTTGAACTCTTATTGATGACCATATTATTGTGATGCGCAAGATACTCAACGTATTGGCGAAAAAACCTTTAACTTTTCTACGGAATTACAATTTAACACAATTTAACTGTGTCCACTTGTTCTTTAAGTTTTTTGAATTCTGATGTTTTCCTTTCCTTTGGAGGCCAAGGGCCGACTCATCCCGTTTTTTGTTCCGGTTGTTTTCTGTTGTTGTTCAGCTGTTTTTTCATAAAATTATAAATTAAAGTGAAAATCGGGCCAAGAAGTTTTATTTGTCGAGGACCGCCCCAGTCCGAGCCCGATTCGATACTTCGGGTTTTCGGGCGGCCCCCGCACCTCTAGTTGAGACTGTGTTCTTTGCTGTTAACTTCAAAAACTTGTGTGCGCCCCCTCCCCCCACTTTATATTTCGAATTATGCCTTTCTACGAGCTAACGCATCATCGTAGACAGTTACTTATAGAGTAAGGCTCATACCTTCTGGCTACAGCCCTGTGCATTTACATGACAGTTGTAGACAGTCAAGAAATGGAAAACGCTAATTGTCATGCAAACGGAGGCAAATAGTTAGTAGTTATTTTGTTGGTAGCCGTTTTCGTCAGTAGTCATTTCAACATAGAGCCCATCAATTATTTTTTTTCGAGTGGGTAACGTTGGCATTTTTTTACTTTCGGCTCTAATACGAAGCATGTACAACTTAATCCGTCACTCGGAAAACCACTTTTGGCTGCTATCTTTGTGACGTAAATAACTATTGCTGGTATTTTTCCGACCAATTTCTTTTTCGCTTGGGTCTTCAAAAACATTTCGACATCTCTATAATGATTTCAAAATTAATTATCGGTAACTGCCCTGATATAATGGATAACTTGTTTTGTTGCACATGAGCACTATGATAATAGGCGTTTCATTATTACAGAAATCTAATCCATCATCTAAAATAACGTTTTTGGCTTGTCTTTCCGTGTGTAAAAAAAGTCTATTTTGCCAATGACTCAGTAATACTTTGATATTCTATTTGATATGCCAATTTTCCGATTTATTCTTCTCTATTACATAAATTAGATTTTTTTGCCTTACTCTTGTAAAACAAACACTTGTCATACACATATACGCATCACACATCTCGAGATTTACATTGTGGTATCCACAAAAAACTATATCCAAAATGTATAATGTAACAATAGAGAATTTGAACAAATAAATCAAAGCAAAAGGAATAACACTGAGGACATGCTACTTACGAAATTTCCTGAGAAAAGGACATTCTATAATAAGAAATTCTTACACAGCAAACTGTTCCGAATGATGTAGTAAAGATTTATTTAAACAATGCGTTTGGAAATGGAAGAAGATTGCGTATCGATTTCTAAGGATATCTTGGTGTATTTTAGTTTGTAAAAAATTAGGCCATTAAGAGAAATTATTCAAAATGATTCAAATACACGATAGCTGAATGTAATAACGTTGAAATATGAACGCCAGGAGATAACATTAAGAGTGTTGGCACCAAGTCGCTTCAGAAAACAGTTCGTTCTCTGCCCGGCTAGAGTCAGGAAAATATAAGATGTCTAGACAACTTCACAATGAAAAAGGTGCGAATGTATAGTGATTTTCAAACTGAAATTGTGTGAAACGACAAAAATAATGGAAAAATCTTGCTAAAATGTGATTGATAAATGATTTGAAAGTGTTGGAAAAGTGAATAAAAACATATGCAAGGGACCCGTACGTATCAGAATAAATGTTACAATTGGATTGGAAATTGCCGAAAGGGCAATATTGAAAAATCCGTCCGAAGCACGGGCGCAAAAAATCTCTCCAAGCCCAGAATTTAGAACCGACTTAGAGCACTTAGCAGAGGCCCCTGACCCATACCTCCAAGGACAAAAAAGTTTGCCTCTTTTTTCTCTACAACACTGCACTGGTCTGTGAATGAGTTCCCGCTGTTTGTTGTTAGATGGCGTCAGATAAGAATATACCTAACTACTGTCAGTCAAACTACGACAACTATGATTGCTGTTAATAGAATTCAGTAAACAATGTAACACGTTTCTTAGCAGAACATAAATTTTTCCTTCATTAAAAATGTCTAATTTTGTTCCAAGAAGGGTTCATTTGCAGGAAGTTTTATTGTATACTTCTTTAAAATAAAGAAGACTGCGGCTAAAGCTCATCAATTATTACTTGTAAAAGCTTATGGTGAACATGCTTCATCAGAAACAATATACAGACACTGGTTTCGACGCTTTAAAAGTGCTGATTTTGATGTTGAAGACAAAGAGCGTTCAGGTGGTTCAAAGAAATTTGAAGATGAACAATTGACGACGTTACTCGATTAAGACTCATGTCAAACGCAAGAAGATCTTGCGGAATCATTAGGAGTTGATCAAACAACAGTTTCCAAACGTTTAAAAGCCATTGGAATGATTCAAACGATGTCACATTGGGTGCCACATGAATTGGAAGAAAGCAACGTTGAAAGAAGAAAAACCATTTGTGAATTATTGCTTCAAAGACATAAAAGAAAGAGATTTTTGCACCGAATTGTGACTGGTGATGAAAAGTGGATCTATTACGAGAATCCCAAACCCTTAAAAGCCTGGGTAAGGCCAGGTGAGCCAGGTTCATCGCAACCAAAACGAAATATTCACGGTGCAAAGAGAATGCTGTGTATGTGGTGGGATATGAAAGGTGTTGTGTATTATGAGCTTCTGAAACCTGGTGAAACAATTAATGGGGAACGCTATCGACAACAATTAATGCGTTTGAAGCGAGCTCTCGCCGAAAAATGACCAGAATGGACCGATAGACATGACAGGTCATGACAGGACATGATAGACATGTCGCGAAAGTCATGGAGAACTATTTAATTGGAACGAACTGGGAAGTTCTACCCCACCCGCCGTATTCGCCAGACATTGCCCCTTCTGATTACTATTTATCCGATTGCATGAATAACGATTTGATTGGACGTCGGTTCTCTTCTTTCGATGGTATCGAAAAATGATCTCTGACTGGTCTGCCTCAAAAAATGAGGAATTCTTTCGACACGGAATCCGTAAATTAACTGAAAGATGGGAAAACGTAGTGGCTAGCGATAGACAATATTTTCATCAATGTATTCATTCATTTTGTTATTGAAGTAAACGCTTAAGAACAGCAAAAAAAACAGCGAAAACTCATTCACAGACCAAATATTTGCTCGAGTTATGTACAAAAAGAAAACGTAGGGCCCTAGCAGAGAATCTTTTTTAGTGTTCTTGCTAAGTCCTAGGGCTCAAGATCAGAAAACTTTCTTCCATAAATTGCCGGCCATACCCAGGCCTTTCAAACAAAAAAAAAAGTTTTCGAAAATCGGAAAAGAATTACTCGAGTTATGTATAAAAGATTTTCAAAACTTTTTTTAATCAAAAGATAAAGCAATTCCTTACAATTTATGGAAGAAACTTTTTTGAATCTGAGCGCCTGGACTCAGCCAGGGCTCTAAAACTGAGTCTCTGCAAGGACCCTACGCGTTTTTTGTGCATAACTCGAGTAAATCTTTTCCGATTTTCAAAAAAAAAAATTCAATCGAAAGGTTTGGGAATGCCCAACAATTTATGGAAAAAATTTTTTTTACTTTGGCTCGCTGGACCTAGCTAGAACCCTAAAGAAGCGGACCCACTGGGGCCCTACTTGTTTTTTATACATAAATCGAGTAAATTCCATCCGACTTTCGTGATTCTTTTTATATTCGATAGGTAATGAATGCCTTAAGAGCATCCAAGACAAGAAGTGGGCCCGGGGCGAGCCTAAGATGGTCGCTAATGTTAGGGTGGATCGATCTAGACAATCTATTTTGGAAAAATTCAAATATTCTGAAAACTATTATAGATAGAATATCGGTGTCAAAGGCAAAGTTGGTTTTGATGTGGTGCATGTCACATTGCCTGAAAATATGGCCGCTAATGTTAGGGTGGATCAATCTAGACAATATATTTCCGAAAAATTCAAACATCTTGAGAACGACAAGAGATAAGAGATCGGTGTCAAAGGCAAAGTTGTTTGCTTTCGGTGTAATGCATGTCGCGATGCCTGCCAATATGACCGTTAATGTTAGGGTGGATCGATCTAGGCAATTTATTTTGGAAAAATTCTAAACTAAACGAGATAGAAGATCGGTGTCAAAGGCGAAGTTGTTGGTTTCGGTGTGGTGCATGTCGCGATGCCTGCCAATATGACCGCTAATGTAAGGGTGGATCGATCTAGGCAATTTATTTTGGAAAAATTCAAATATTTTGAAAACTATTAGAGATAAAAGATCGGTGTCAAAGGAAAAATTGTTTCGTCATGATGCCTCCCAATATGGCCGCTAATGTTAGCGAGGACCGACAATATATTTTCGAAAAATTCAAACATTTTGAGAACTATAAGTGATAGAAGATCGGTGTCAGTGGCAAACTTTTTGTCTATGGAAGTATGGGTCAGAGGCCTTTCCTAAGTCCTCTAGGTCGGTATTAATATCGGCGGTAGTACAAATAACATTTTTTGAAAATATGCCTGAAAAAAGTTTTTACTTTTTTTAAACTATTTTAACTTTCTCCTATTTTGACAGTTGCTTGAATATTTGGAGAGTCTTTTACACCGTTTCTTCGGACGGGTTTTTCAATATTGCCCTTTCGGCAATTTCCAATCCAATTTAATGTCGACGTAATTTCATACATTTAAGAGTTAAGGCAACATTTACTTTGATACGTTCGAATCTTTTTGCAACATCTATTCCGTTTGCCCCATCTATTCTGATACGTACGGGTCCCCTGCATATGTTTTTATTGTTGATTCGTCATCTAAGGACCATGATCGATGCTCCCCCCCTACTCCCCGGTCGAAATTCGACTGGTTACAAACGTCGTAGTAAACGAAATAGACCCCTTTCCAAAGCACTGCGTTCTTCGTACGGGTCTAAAAATCGCATTACTTATATTTACAACCAACACTAGTAACACATTCATCTCTAATGATTTATTGTGCTGTTGGGTAGTCTAACACTAAAACATCTCTTATGAACCGCCAACGCAACATCACTATTCCAACACCTTTACAGCCGATTTACAACATTTTCACAACAATTTTACATTCTTTTTTATCGTTTTGTAAGTATCGGTTTGAAAGTCACTTAATCAAATTGTAATGTTACCGGTGAATTGTGGACATGCATATTGCATAACAGGCCTAACGACGGTCCAGCTGCATGAATTCCCGGAGCTATTTGGAGGTTTAGAATCCGTAATCATTTGGCTAATACATTTTTCCCATTTAACGGTTTATTTCTATGTTGCATGTATCACTTAATAACACAAGAACGCTAAATCGAGAAAAAACTCAGCGATAAAAAGCTTAGTCATTTCAGTAAATGGTCTTTAGGCACTCCAGATAGATGAGATACATAAATAAAAAGCTCCATTTTGTCAGTGAGCTGTAACGTTTCGTTAGAATGTTTCAAAGTGAGTCAGCGATTCGTATGACAAAGTTTAAATTTTCTTTTATTTATAATTTTTTTTTGTTTCCTATGTCTTTCAACCATAATTCACTTCATTTATTATAAATTTTGTCAGTTCCCATGGATGAGATTTCTTGTCTTTTGTTTCTGTCGAAATGTGAAATGAATAAGTTGGACGAAGGGGAATTGAAGCGAATCGAAATTCATTATTTCAACTTTTTTTTTACATTAATCGAGATGTGATGTGATTGATGTTTGATGAGAGATTTTAATTTTTGAATGGAACGTCATGTTAGAACTCCGGAATGAAATCTAGTGCATAGCTTACCCAATTTGCTATTCCCACGCATGAGGGTATAATGTGCGAATGCCAATAGCCACTCCACGACTGCGCGATTGTTGTTTGAAGGTGGCAAGTAATGGATGACATTTCCATAATCAAATAACTTACTTAGGACTTATAGCATAGTATGATCTTGTAGACGTATCACTCTTAGAAGTTTCAAACTGAGACCTTCCAAACGTCTTTAACGTAACAGACTGTAAAGATTTGCTATTTCGCTGTGACTGAGTTCGGATCTTAGTGACTTCTATACACCGAGCTATTTAAAGAGTTTTACTTTTTTAAGCGTTCCCCGATGTAATATCATAATCACTCTCAACTTGTTCTTTAACATATCGAAAAAGGGTGAATTTTTCTCTATCAATCGAATTTGGAAACTTGACAGGAGTGGAGGAAATTATATTTTCTTAGTTTATAAACACATGAAAAAATTATCTAATTTTGGTATTGGCATCACCCCATGACGCCCAAAGTCCTAAACTTTTGATAGTTTTCACTTAGTACATGTCGTCGCTCTCATGACAAAGGGGTCTATTCCCACGCATACAATACTTCAAACGAGTGTATCAGTTACACTTTTGAGCTTAAGAATAAAATTGTGAAAGTCTACACAACTAACGTAAGATTTGTAGACTTCTTGAAGTTTATCGAAAAACATGAAGATAATTTAGCAGAAATTCAGCTGAAATGGTTCCAGCTCGAGAGAACAAGGTATAATTTTCCTGATCTTGAGAGAAACTTTAACATAAAATTTGACAGAAGTGTCAAAAGTTACTATTGAAAATTGAGTTTTACCTAATTGTCACACCTCGTGTGTGGGGATTGCAATCGGTAAAAATTTACCGGTAAAACACGGTAGTCATTTTTAGTTTAACGGTAAATAAAATTTTTATTTACCGATAAAAAGATTCATGAAGTAAAAACTTTGCTAGGAACATATGAATTTTTCCGAACATTTTCGTGTGAAGGAGTGGCAATTTGTTATTGTTGGCAGTGTGTTATTGTTTCATTTCGTATCGGAACTGTAATCTTTAGCTGCGAAGCGACTAAATGACAGAAAATGAATTCGTTCTAATTCATTGGCGAAAATGTATATTGAAATTTCGCGTCGCTCAGGAAATGTATAGTTAGACTTCATCATTTCAGATCTAATTTCGAACCGTTGTTTATACACTAACACATGTATCTGTAGCCTACAGATGCGTGTTTCAATTCATTTTCATAACTGCAAGTTCATTAATTCGTATCGATAGCAATTCGCTAACAACACATTAATACTTTGAAGCGAAATTATGAGAGAAATAAAATTTCTGAAATGAAATTTGAAAGAAAATGTTTGTACCAAAATGTCCACGGTAGCTAAATTGGTAGGGCAGCACCAAGGCAAGGTGAAGATTCTGGGTTCGGGTCCCAGTCGTGGTACAAAATTTTTCAGCTCCTCTTCTCTCTAAGTTTTTTTCCTTACGACGGAAGATGATGGAATATATGTTAAATATTGACGTGTATGAAATCTCAGTTATTGAAAACCCGCGCCCTAGGCATCCAGAAATTTAGCGCCCATCTGAAGAAATTCTCAAACGGTATTGATACTGTCCGAAGCGAGGAGGCAGTTTTTACTCGACCGTCAAATTTAAATTGAGTTTTTGATTGAAAAATTGAGAAAAACTAAAAAGTCAAAGAACTTAAAAGGTATACTCAGGCTGTAGAGACCTGGATTGAACTACCCTTCGTTGGCTTGTGTAAAACTTCTTTCAAAAGTAACAGACTTGACGACTTGACTATCGGACAGAGCTGCGAAATGCTGAAAGAGAGTCAATTGACCAACAAGGGCATTGCTATTTTGCTCTGATAATAGGTCAGCGATAGACGCACTGTCGGGTTGCAAGCTGTCAGCGAAATCGATTCTGGAGGCGCGAAAAAGCCTAGAGACCTTAGCCCAGAACAGCGACTCAGTTCTGATGTGGGTACCAGGCGACTCCGACGTTCCAGGAAACGAAAAAGCAGATAAGCTGGCAGTTGGAAAAGAACCAAAAGGCCCGAACCGGTAATCGTTTGCCGTGAGGGACTTTTAGCGGCGCTCATAAAGGACAGGACGAGAAATGAACACGAGCGGATTTAGGAGAATGACATGGGTCATAACGACCTGAGATACCATTAAAATAAGCTGATAGAAGAATTCCGTGAAGTGCCTTTACCAAATGTTCTCTGTTTTATCTCAGTAACCAAATGACTAAAGGCGCCAAACGGAGTCTGACAGCGACAGATCATCATTATCATCGATAAGCCAACCATCATCAAGCAGAACAATAACCAGGAATACCATCACCTTCACCCACCACCTCACTACACCTCATAAGAAACCAACTGGGGAGCAGCACAATGGACCCAACGAAGATGGTCTCAGTGCTCACATCTGTAGACTAGACACTGTACATGATATTTCACATTCATTGTATTTTTAAAACGGGTTACACCCAACTAATAAATCAATCAATCAACAGACTTAACCGTTTTGTGGTGATACCCTTGACAGATTGGAATATTTTATTTCGCTGTTCTTCATGGAAAACTAGTAAATAGATACTTTTAGTCCGCTCGACATTTGAATTTTATTTGAAACTTGAATAATCTGACACAAGATGGCACTATGAAAATCTATTGTTTGTGTGCTAATTTTACGCATATACCGTACGTAATTACGCATATATCGTACGAAATTCGATTGTAACGCAGAAAAAATTAAATTGATTTATTTATCTCGAATATTAAAAACAGAGCCCCAGAGTCTTTATTTCCAACAAGCAAGAACGTTATCTCACATTTTTATCCTCACTTGAGAATTTACTTCGCGTAAGTTAGATCAGCGGAGACAACCGGTTAGAAAACCTCGCACGACTTCACGCTTCTTGAAAATAAAAACCCACGGGGAGAACTAAATTTTCTGGTCGAGACGGCGAGCTGTCCTTTAATCAGAGTTCTTACGACCCTTTGTTTCTTCTACGTTATTCTTCGGTAATTCCACCTGGTAATGTATTCTGTTTTAGGTAGATTTCTACATTACACGCTCTAATTCAGACACACAGAGTTGGGATCGGTAGGCGAAACCTACCTCGTTGTATTTGCGCACAACTACGACATATATCCTCTAGGCTTTCCAGCCAACCAACTATGTTTACCTTTTAAACCCATAACTACGGTGTTTTAGATATCTTTTTTCTTGAGTAACTTTGCTTAGACTTAACCGAGCCACAGCTATATTGTAGCTACATATAGGATATATCTCGTGTCCATTCACAGAATTCGTCGGGTATAGGAGACGTTATAGGACACCAAACTACTGACATTTAGAAACATGGGAAGGAACGATACTTTCGTGCTACAAATTGAAGAAAAGTCCTGAACAGAATATGTCCTTACCGGGATTGAACCCGGATATTCTTGGTGGTAATCCATCACGTTACAACTGAAACAAGCCCTTTCCCGTCGTGCAGCCCCTACCGTCTACCCATTCCACGAAAAAAATACTTGAACTTACCTAATAGCGGCACTGCATCCGATGTTGCCGGCATCGTTTCAGCTACCATATTCAGAAACACAGTCAACGATAGTAAAATTGTAACACCTGGAAAATACAAACGTGTGTAAATCTGTGGAACAAATAGAATTGGCTGCTAACTGAAAACATTATTCACATTCAACATTCACACAAAAGCATGCACTAACAAAACCATATTGAAAACCCAAGCACAGTTTCATATCAAAAGTACTGTAACATTTGAAGTCAATGATGAAGTAATGTTGTCTGACCTACTTTATAGTATTTGCAATTTTCTTTCATTCGATCCCCAATACATGAAATCGGTTTATAAAAGAGTGTTGTGTTAGGTTGTTTACTCACGGTACCAGGTCATAGATACGAATTATGGTAAACATGGTTGAGCTTTTACTTTACATAAAAAATGCATTTTAGTTCTTTGTGAACAACACGGATTTCAACATGAATATTTTAGGGAAATCAGTGTGACGGTGCCAATCGTACGGATCAACACCGTGAAATTGCTAAATTCTGAAATGAAACAACTGTCTTGGTTATCACAGTCACAGAAGGTAATAACATTTGCGCCGATCGAAATTATTTCGTTCCTAGTTGCCATTTTTAGAGAAAAATCTTCCGCACTGGTTTTTAAAAGATCTGTCACGGCGCTCTCTCAAATTTTTGGCCGACGCTTGTCATTTAGGAGGACATTTTAGATTTTGCTAGTTTTAAACGCATTGCGGGCGACCTTTCTGAATCTTAGTGAGTATTATAATAATAAGTTAGAGATGTTGGCCTGACATTTTGAAATCATATTTTAAGTGTGACTCCAAAATAACCCCTAAAATTGGAGTTGTAAATGTTCTGGGCCAACATATCTTACTTATTACGTAACGCTCAAAATATGCCAAATATAGATACGAAATCGAGGCAAAAGTTAATCCTTCTTCACACATCAATACATAAGAAGTCACATGCACCTTCCTGTTTTAATTGAAATGAACTGAACATGCATGTAAATCTTTAAGGCAGTCAATTACTCTTGAGTAGTAAAAACACATTTTAGGGTTGTTCTTAATGTGGAATCTATTCACTGCTCGTTGGTTCCACTGCAGATTTTTTTAAAATAAGCCGAACAAGACACAAATACTACATTTTTTGAAAGAGGAATTTAATTGAGACACAAATTTTTCCAATCAATTCAGATTAAGGATCGGAGTGGGTCGACCCAAACTTGGCCCACAGTTTTAGCGGGTCGACCCACATCTGACCCACAGTTTTAGTGGGTCGACTCACACTTCATCCACAGTTTTAGAACGCATAGAACGATTTCTATGACTTCTGCAACTGTGCGTTAGGTGTGGGTCGACCAGCTTAAACTGTGGGTCGACCCGCTTAAACTGTGGGTCAGGTATGTGTCGACGCACTCCGATCCTTAATTCAGATATTTGCGTCACCCCTGTCAATTAAGAAGAAACTAGTATTCTTCGTCAGGCGAAAATCACTGGTATGTTATTTGCAAGGTTGTACTTATTCGCTAACCGATTTTTTCAGCGACGCTAACGCTAGCGCTATAAATGAAAAATAGTTAGCGTCGCGAACGCAATTCGCTAACCGGAGACAGATAAGCGCGCTAATAGCGATCGCTATTAGCGACCGCTAATTCTCGCTAAGCTCGGAAAGTGAAAATGTTGGTAAAATATCAGTAAAAAATCCTGAGTAAATGAAAATGTGGACTCATTGATTCGTTATTAGGGAATATAGGCTTATCACGTACAGAGTTACGTATCACGTATGTATAGATCAGTGTGGTTGGCAAACTTACACATTCTAGGTTGTCGACGATTATGTCGAAACAATCACCTGAACTCAATATGCCTTGTGACCGGATTATACGAGTATACAGGTTTGAAAAATCGTTTACTGTCTATACATTCTTGACCGAGAATATTGGTCTAAACCAATCGTATCTACAAATGAAAACATGTCATGGCTCACCGATGACTCGCGATACAATAATCTTACCGGTTCAGGAATTTTTTGTCCAACGTACGGAAAAGAACTGTTTGTACCCTTGGGCATACTGCCATACTGCAAGCCCTCTGGCCATCAACATTTACATAGATAGCCAAGAAGCAATAAAAACACTAATTGGCTACAAATTCTCGTCCTCAATAACTTTTGAATGTCGAGATTCTCTGCAAAAACCGAGGCAAAAACTGTCAAAAACAAACTGCATAACGCAACCTTGGGACCCAAGTCACTCAAATATTGAGGGAAATGAAAAGCTTGACGAGCTAGCACGACTAGCTTCCGAAAATCGCTTCATTGGCCGGGAACCAGCTATGGCCGTCTCCTATTCAACACTTCAACGAATTACTTTGGACTGGAAAGCTCAAAGATACAAAAAACACTGGAATTCTCTAAGTTTAGCAAGAAATTCTATAAAAAAACGACAACAAAAACGCAAGGTATTGCCTATCACTCAACAGAACCAATCTGAAAAAATTAACAGGCATCCTAACAAGACAGGGGTTAGGACCGAATGTCCAAAAAAAATATATCCCCAACTAAAATATACCCGTGGACAAAATATCCCCAGACAAAATAACCGGACATAATAACCACAATTTTTCCATTAAAAAAAAGGACAAAATATCCACACTCAAAAATTAAGAATATTCAATGTGATGTGTACTTAGCGCCGCAGGCCTGAAATAAACAACCAAAAACAAAAAAGGAGGTCGAGGTAGGAATATCCCCCCTTGCGGGGTCTAACGGGCGAAGCCTGCAAGGCTTACAAAAGCCCGCCGCAGGCGCGGGGGTGAGGGGCTAAGCCCCCCAATACACTATATAATATCTAATTAATAACATCTACCTATATTCACCATTTCTGAGTAGACATTACATCTGGGGATATTTTGTCAGTTTTTTGTGGGATATTTTGTCTAGGGACATTTTGTCAGGGGATATTTCGTCCGGGGATATTTTGACTAGGGATAATCGGTTCTAGAGCCAACAAGACATAGTCTTCTCAATACACAATAGGTGTTGTTGGGATATCTGTGGTGTTAAAGGAACCATGGAAAACTTCCTTTGTCAATGTCCGGCTTATATAGGGCCTAGAGCGTTACATCTAGGCTCGTACACTATAAACTACAATTCTATCTGTAGCACCCGTTCCTTAAATTCATCAACAAGTCTAAAAGAATTTAATTAACTGTGGGGATGCACAACAGGCAAATCTGAGGCTTAGGTGCAGGAGGTGATCCACCCACTTAATCTAATCTAATAGTGAGACATTTCGCCAATTAAAAACTTTAGGGTATAAAACTGTCAAAAGGTCGATTAGTTTTTTTCTAGCTTCGTCGATCTTTCAATTAATTGTCTTTTTTTTTAGAATTTTTGACATATATTGCTCCTTGTTTACACAATTATTTGATTCGTGAATAAAAGACAAAACTGTGGACAGTACGGTATTAAGTAAGAAATTGGGTCTAAGCCATTTTCTACTAAATTTTTCGGTGTGATGCTAATCTGGCTCTTTTTTCGATGTTTTCAAGAGGGTTGAAAAGATATCTCCATTTTAGAGGTGTATGGCTCGTAATGAGAAACTTAAGAGTCAAAACAACTATTTGGAAGCACATACGTAATGAACTATTACAGATATAATAGTTTTCAAGCAGTGTACCGCTACCACATCTCAATCATGTACACCTTTACTAATTAGCGCTCTCTCTTGTATCACCTCTCAAATATATTTCTATGGATTTTCATATAAAAACCCAAGGTACTGAAAATTAGAATTTAAGTCAAAACAAAGTTTTCATTTATAAAATATCTGATATTTCGAAATTATCGGAGTTTATTGTATAATTTTTGTTGGAACTTGGAAAGAAATTCTTGTAATGAAATATGCATAACCTAACCATACAAGCGCTTGAATATAAAATTTTCCCTTTAACTTGATTGCTTTTTCTTTTGAAAGAACAATGACACAAAAAAGAAAAAAAAAATAAAAACTTTATATTGTTTGTAAAAAATTTTTTACGGAAACGAAAATGGAGTTATACATACATTGTAATACCCATATTGAATATAAGATACATGCTTTAAATTTGAATCTTTTTTTACCGCTCTCCCTGTCACGTTAAGCTTATATCAGACTTGTCAGCCGTTGAAAAATGGCGGTGGTGTTCAGCCGAAAAAATTGTATAGGGACCATTCCATCGGTATTTCTACTTTGTAAATTATGTAAAAGCTATAGAATTTGAGTGTACACCAATAATGTAGTTTCACTCACTCAATATGAAAAATATACCATTTTGCATAAAACAATGGTAATTCAAGCAAATTCGTAATGGTAACGCAGGGTAGAATGTGTTGTTAAAAGGAAACGCTGTGTTTTATCTCAATTTATTATGGATAGTGTACTAAGAGTGATGAAATGAAAATAACGTTTTCTCTTAACATACCGATAAAATTGGTCATAAGCAGTTCTTAACGACTAATTTGACAATTCTGACATTTTCATCATATAAATCATTGTGTGGGCCTTCCTGTCGTTTCCAAGAACCGGTGCAAAATGACAGGTCCACATTTGATAGCCTCAGATGGTCTCACAGTAAAATTCCCAAGAATCCTGCGTCTCATTTGGAGGAATTTAGGGCAAACACATATCACGTGTATGCCCGTTTCCTCTTCTAATCCGCAAGAACATCTTGGGGTCTCCGACAACCGCATCTTATTCAGGTGTCGGTTCAGCCCACAGTGCCTAATGGTCACCCCTACTACCCTTCTGATACGATCACTTTCCATTTTGATAAGGTCCTTGGCCCATCTTTCATCAGGTTTCGGGAAGAATCGCTTCGTATGCGCGCCTTCTTCATACGCGTCCTAGCGTTCTACGTGTCTCCGTCGCACCCAGTTGCTTAATGCATCATTGCATAATGCTTGAGGTATTGGTGTCCGGATACCCAAACCAAGGTAATCTGATTACTCAGTCCCATGTAGTTTAGATAATCCTTTCCCTCTTTCATCAGCTTGGAGGTACTGTCCGAACAGATAAAGATCTCTCTTCCCTGTGTCACCGCCGGTAGTGATTCTTCCTTGCTTTCTCCACGTCCATTCTTGGCCACCATACTACAGAACCGACTCATCATGGGTCGGATCACAGCCTCGTATAGCCACAGAATGGCCTTGGATGACAGACCCCAATTCCTCCCAAAGGAGTTTTTACAGATCCAAACGCCGTCAAGGCCTTTTGTGCCTTGTCTTCGGTATGATCGATCCAATTTAGTTTGCTATCCAGCGTGACCCTGAGGTATTTTACCCTTGGAGCGAGTTCTAGATCTACACTGAAGAGCCTCATCTTCTGCACCAGATCTGATCCTGTACTTCTTTTACTGAATAGCACAATGTTTGTCTCAGTGGGGTTGACCCTTAGGCCCTTCTCCAAACACCAGTTCTCCACTATTCCCAGCGCAACTCTCATGCGATCTCCCAAGGTGCTTTCAAACTTCCCTCTAGCTAGAACCGTCGGGTCGTCTGAATACCCCTGCGCAAAGATTCCTTCCTCATTCAGTTTTCTAATGAGGGAGTCTACCGCTATGCAGCAGAGTATGGGTGAAAGGATCCCGCCTTGTGTGCATCCGTTGGCTATCCAAAGATTTTTCTTGTGACCACATATAATAGCCTCAACCGTTCTATCCCTGAGCATGCTTTCTATCCATCTCACCACAACTCCTCCCACTCCTCTTTGAACCACGGCTTGACGGATAATATAAAATCTCGTGTTGTCGAAGGCTCCTTCGATGTCCATAAAACATCCCAGGGAGACCTCTCCAAACGAGAAGGATTTCTCTATCTTCGCTACCAGACTATGCAGGGCAGAATCCGTTGACCTGTCGGTCCGGTAAGCAGGCTGGTTGTCATGAAGTGGAAACTTACCCAAGATTTCATCCCTGATATAAAAGTCTATCAACCTTTCTAATGTTTTCATAATGAAGGAAGTCAGACTCATCGGTCTAAAATCCTTGGCCAAGCAGTGAGAAGGTTTTCCCGGTTTCGGGATGAAGGTCACTTTGACTCTTTCCCACTTGGTTGGGATGTAAGCCAGAGCCAAGGAGCTGCGTAATATTTCACACAACGGTCTCAACAGGATCTCTCCGCTTTCTTTTAGCATAGCAGGAAAAACCCCGTCGTCTCCTGGTAACTTAAACATCTAGAATTTTCCGATGGCCCATCTTAGCGTTTCCATGGTCACGATCGTCTAACCAGCATCCAGTCCTCTTCTGAGGAAGAGAGGATATCTGGGGCTTTTTTCTCCGCTCTTTCGTTTCCACAGCCAGAAAAGTGAGCCTCAAGAAGGTGTTTAGCCGTTTCCTCCCCGCTTTCTGATGTAAAACTACCATTAGGCATTCTCAGATACTCGGTAGTAGTCATGAGTCTTTGGCAAGAATCCTGTGAATCCTTGCGTAATCTGGAATGTGATCCATTTCTACGCAGAATCTCTTCCAAGCTTATTTAGCCTTTCTCAAAACTGTTTTTTTAAAAGCTTTTTGAGCCACTCTATAGCTAGCCCAGTCAGCTTCCATTGCTGATCTCATGGCCTTATTCCATGCTTTCCTCGCCCTAAGCTTAAGCTTTTCAGTCTCCGCGCACCAGAGTTTGCCGTCTTTCCTACGAGTTGACTTCGACTCTGGGCACGAGTTTTGATAGGCACTCGTTAACAGCCATGTAATGCTATTGACAGCGTCATTTAATTGGACATACTACAGCAGTATTCTATTCACTGTGAACTTTAGCAGCATATTTGACAGTTCTATACAGTTTTTTGTTACGAAACTTGGAGAGTGGCGTTAGCGTCTATTCGAAAAGCGAATGGCCGGTATTTGAATGCGCCTCCAGTGTTTCTAATCGTACTAAAAATTGAGCATTTTTGAAACGTCTTGTCAGTATTTTGTTGATGATGTATGAATACTTCACACTAAATGAAAATAATATGCCAGAAAATATTTCGAATGTTTCGCGCTTGAATGAATGCGACATTTTTGTACATTACATTGTCTCTCATCGTCTGAAAGAGCATAAAACGCAGAAGAGAAATTTGGGAAAAATGGAAAACTTCCACCAAATTTCTAGGTTGGTGATGTATTATCTACCAGTGCGCTGTGTGGTCGCTTTCCTTTAATTTCCAAGGCCAAATCAGTCAAATTTTCAAAACTAATTTCAATATTTTCAGAATATCGAATTATTTAAATTTAATTCATCAAAACACATCCTTATCACTTAACTCAAACATCACAAATTTCCAGATTCACTTCCCCCACATATTAAATTGTGGAAATATTTTGCACAGCAAAAGTGTTATAAAATTACACTCATACTTGTTTCTACTCATGCGTTCTTCTTCGTACGTCTAATACTGAAACTGTAATTAATAATTTTTTTTCGAACAAGTTCTCTACTAATTCTACAAAGACATAACTGAGTTAAATCTTCATTTTCAAGCTTGATTAGATAATGGTTGAATACAAAAAAGTGTTCATATTTCCATCGATTAAAACGTAAAAGCTGATATTAAAATGAGCATAAATTTTCAACTAAATTAAATATTATATAAATGTGTGTGCGTATTTGAGTGAATCCATTTATCTACAAATGTGTGCAATATAAACATGAAGCTGATGTAGCTTCATATGTAACATGTAACTTCAGTAGTAGAAAATTCTTTGCTTGAAAATGTTGTCTCCTAACGCAGACACTTGGTAACAGTGTGGCCGTGATGCAAGTCCATTTTTAACCCATTCTTTTCGTGGAACCCAGTCATTACCTAGTGAAAATATTCCATAGGAAAACTCTTTCACCAAAATGCTTTTTTACCCCAAAATGGTTGAAGAAGTATCGTCATTTTCATACAAAGTGAAAACATTCCACAAAGTACTGTGGAATCTGTTTTGGTATTTGTTTTTGATATAAGAAAAGTCCGAACTTCCAAATTTGTTTGTTTGAACAAGTGCTAAAGCTCAAAATGAAACAATCTTATGCGAAGAAGGAAAGAAAGTATGAATAAAAATGGTCGAAATTAAGAGAAACAATTAGGAAGAATAAAGTTCATTCGTTTAAAATACAAAACATGAGCATTACAACAATCTGATTGTAATGTTGTATCGGAGACCAGTTGCCAGTTGGAAGGGTTTTTCAGTGTTTCAAATATTCGTCACAATCACAATACATTGTTTCAGTCATCATTTAAAAGATATGCTATTGAAAACTTCAGAGGTTTTAAAGTGTGCAACAACACAACCCAACAAGTCGATCCATTGTCTTCCAAGCATTCGTGTCGGAACATGTCGCAAACTGATGTGAAATATGTATACTGAATCATGCTATCGAAGCGTTTTACACCGAACGGTCAATTCTGTGCGTTTTTCTGAAACAAGAACAACGCTGCGAAATTGGTTCACTTTGGTTGTAGTGCGATACCACCTCACACTCAAAATCTGATCTCTGAAACAGATGAGTTGCACAATTTATAGCGTTCAGGATTTAAACGGCGTCTCGTTTGTGTTTCATTCGATTTGAGTTCAGGGAGATGCGGGAATCGTTAATAATTTTCATTTTTTTTCTTAATATTATCAATCTGCGACGAAAACACATATGAGCAAGTTGTAAATGTCACCCGTGGTATGTTGTTAAAGTATAATTTTCTAAACATCAGGCACTTTATCAAAAGTTATAAAATTCGAAGGATTTTTTATAAATATATTGTCGTTTTCTATGCCTAACATGATATTCCATGAAGGAGAATTATTTGACTTGAGTCAAATCAATACAACGAAACACATTTAGATTCAAATTAACATTGAATTTCTCCGTCTTAATGACAATAGTTAATAATACATAAAAGTTGACGACAAAATGCACTATTTATTCTGCCGAATAAATGAAAAGCATACATAATGACAACAGGGCTCGTATTGTTACTAATTATAAAAGTCAAAAGTCTGTCTGTTTGTAAATTGTAGGTCACAAATTTCCAGCGTGAACCAACATACGTCCGACCTGCTTGACGAGTCCAAAGGGACTGAATTAAAATGCGGTTTTGCATAGCCTTTTATAGCAAAAAAACCATTATGCTACCTAGATTTCAATTGAAATTTTTTCTTGATGTAATTTTAAATTTTTTTTTAGTTCTTTTGGACAGTTGGTTTCTTCGGGAAAGTTGTTGATATTGATGAGTAGAATCTTTATGAATCCTAACAAAATGGCTGCCAGCTGTCAAAGTAACGCTATCTTGGATTTTTTGCTTTTGAAAGTATTTGGAAAGGTATGAGAGCCAAACCATTGGTTTCTTTGGCAAAGTCTTAGAGTTTTGTTAGTAAAAAACACCAGTATTGGTGGGGCAGCTCGAGGGAAGAAGCAGTACGGGGGTAACCGGTTGTATGGAGAAATAGTAGTACGGGCAAAACAGTAGTGAGGAGGAAATTGTAGGACGGGAGAAACGGGGAAATAGTAGCATGATGATAACGTTTGTACGGTGAAATGGTAGTACAGGGGAAATGGTAGAACGGGGAAATGGTAGAACGGTGAAATCATAGTACGGGGAAAACAACAGTGAGGAGGAAATTGTAGGACGGGAGAAACGGTTGTACGGAGAAAAAGTAGCACGGTGATAACGTTTGTACGGGGAAACGGTAGTACGGAGAAAATTGCACACCCTTGCATACATTTTAGTATTAAAGTCGCAAATCTGCGACCTAGCGGACAAGAATGCTTAATGTCCGCGTAGCCCTTAGGGGCGGGGGTATTTACTAGTTATCGTATATTTAACAAATAACTATTGATTGTTCTCATGGAAAGTCCAATGCAAGGCATTGTTCATGGGTCAACAATTCACTAATGAAGCATATTATTATTTATGATAATCCTAATCGTTAATCAGAAACGAGGATATTTATTGTAAAAAGCTAAACATACTTGAAGTTACTGGAGTTTGCAACTGGCCCAAAATTATAAGAAATCAAAAAATAAGTCATTAGTAATTTCTTGCAGAACTCACTGATTAAAACAAATATTGAATGAAATAAAATACATTGTTTCTAAAAACTTTTGCATATTATTAATAGTATATTATTAACCGAGGGATATAATGGCGTGATTATAGTCGAGGTGAAGTGAATGTCCGAAGGGCTCTGCCCCGAGGAATATTCACGTATACCGAGACTATAATGAAGCTAGTTACCTCTTGCTTAATACTATAGCTTATATCATTTGGGCATATAATTAGCCATTCGACTCGTGGCTTTTTTCAAATTGAGATTTGAAGTCATGATATTATAGTCGGACTATAATGAAATTTATAGTTGAATCAAAAAATTATAGTCGGACAATAATGAAAATTATAATCGAGTCGACCATTATATACCTCCCAGTTTGTACTAAACTCGACTATCATAATGATACCCCTACTTTCTGGAATTTAATTGGCTAATTTTGACTACCGTAAAAGTCTATAACTTTGACCGATTTTAGACTTTGATATCAAATAACATTCTATAGTCTGACTCTATACACCTGCAAGTCTGTTGTTCCTTGGGCTGGCGTTAGACTAAAACATATAAAAATTTGATTTACTCAAAAAGTAGTTTTTACTCAAACCAGTCCACTGAATGTGGTGCTAATAGTTAGAATCCGAAAGTTAATGTGGTATTCGGTTATCCCAACACCGAACTAATCCAATACCTTGACAGAAGACCAAAAAATGTAATTAATAACTTGTGAAATTGCATCATCAAAGAATTAGGCGAAACAGAAGACATTTTAACAGTCGAGAGTGAGGTTAAGTTCTAGCCCAACGTAACAAACGTCAATATTTGATATGGTTTGACGTTTGCTTTATTAGTGGATGGAGCGGCATTACATGAACATGGTAGTGGGAGGAAAGCAAAATTCATTCCAACACTACACTTTTTCTATGCAGACAATACAATATTAAACTATCAAAGTAACCAATCAATGAGACTCTGGCTGTTGCTTGGAAGTATGAAAATTCGAGAAAAGTCTTCCACGCCTCACCTGATCTACAGGTTGTTTTTAAAGAAAGCAACTCAAGAATTTATTTATGGCTCATTCCATGGGGGTAAAGAAGTGACATTTATATACCCCTCTTTCTTGGTTCAATTTTTTATATATTTGCCTCTCGCTCTCGTTCCATTCGTTACATTTTCCTAATTCTTGCAAAGAATGAGCTCTATATTCATTACAACATTATCATGTCAGGTCATTAATTATCACTTCTGACCGAACCTCAGCACGCTGTGTAGTTTTATATACTTTTGACACTCTGAACTCGGTGGGCGTCAATCAAATTAAGAATTGAAACAGCAGTAATCCAAATTCTTACAGTATTTACTTCAAAAATACATTCAAAACCTTTAAGCATAAAACGTACTCATCGTCTGATCATAGTTCAAGTCTTCTGGAATATTTAGACCCGTACGAAGAACGAAGTTCTTCAAAAGGGGGTCTTATGCGTTTACCACGACGTTTGTAACCACCCCAATTTCGACCCGGGAGTAGGGGGCGAGCATCGATCATGGTCCTTAGATGATGAATCAGCAATAAAAAAAATGTCCGTAGTAAAACTCAACCTATTTTATAAAACTTTTTTTCCCTGAAAGGTAATTAAATAACCTTTTTTGGGTTTGAATGGGCATGCCGAATATTTTCTGGAAGAAACATTTTTGAATTTTGAGCTTTTGGTTTCAGCCAGGGCCCTATAACTGAATCTCTACTAGGGCCCAACGTGTTTTTTCTACATAAATCCGGTAAATCTTATCCGATTTTCAAAAACTTTTTTTTCCTGAAAGATAATCACCTAATTGAATTTGGGCAAGTTCGGTCGAAAACTTTCGGAGTTACGGTCGAAAAAGTGGTCAAAAACGTGGTTTTTTAAAGGTTCGTGGAGCTTTTTCACGTATTTCTCTGCGAAATTAGAACGGAAATCGCTCTTCAAAGTTTTGAATGAAAGATGTGGACATGAGAAAATCAAGAAGTTTAAATTAGTGAAAATCTGTTGAGTGGTTCGGGCCGAAAAGTCTTCAGTGTGGGCCCAACTCACGCTACGCGACCACATACGATATTTGGTGTTTAGACCCGTACGAAGAACGAAGTTCTTCGAAAAAGGGTCTTATGCGTTTACCACGACATTTGTAACTAACCCAATTTCGACCGGGGAATAGGTGGGGAGCATCGATTATGGTCCTTAGATGACGAATCAGCAATAAAAAAATGTCCGTTCGTCCGTCACCGCGGTAACTTGAGTAAAACTCAACCGATTCTCAAAAACATTTTTTTCCCGGAAAGGTAATCGAAAAATATTTAATGGGATTGAATCTGGGCACTGTCGGCCCAAGGGCTGCCGAGCTAGGACGGTTCAAGTGGTTTTTGGTCTTTTGTACATAACTCGAGTAAATCTTTTCCGGTTTTCATAATTTTTTTTTTGTTTGAAAGAACTGGGCATGGCCGACAATTTATAGAAGAAACTTTTTCAAATTTGAGCCCTTGGACATAGCTATGGCACTAAAAACGAGTCTCTGCTAAGGACCTACATTTTTTTTGTACATAACTCGAGTATAAATCTCTTCCGATTTTCAAAAAAAAAAATTTTAATCGAAAGGTAAAATGCCCTTGGACTCAGCCAGGACCCTGAAACTAGGCCCAACGTGTTTTATTTACATAAATCGGGCAAATCCTAAATGATTTTGTTGATTCTTTTTCTATTTGGGAGGTAACCGTGTACCCTCAATCGGGTAATGGTTAGCTCGTTTGCTTTCCAATATTTGATTGAGTTGCCAGTGAGATGGTTCGAAACTCACCCGCAACAGAAAAAAAACGGGTGTCAGACGTGTACACAAATACACAGCTGGCTGAATCGGTTCAAATCTGGTGTAGTTCTGTGTGAAGAGCTGTCACACGGCTTACCGGTCAATAAAATGTTGGGAGCTGCCTGTATTCTACTCCTATTGCGATTTAGTGGGCTATAGGTACTAAGGCGCAACATTCAAAAATCCTTCAGAGTGTGAAAATACTTAGAAGGCGTGGTTCGGAATTCACGTTAACCATGGGGTCCCTAGTGCTAGGTCATTACAATACCATGTAAAAGTACTTTCACTAGCTATAGCAGCAATGGTAGCCGAATCTGTCACCTAAAAAGTGTCCTCCCGGCTGAGCAATACCATACGCTATTATTATATTATTATCGAATTATATTCACAAACAAATTTGGGCCTGTGCTTGGGGCTCAAAAGGAGCCTCTGGTCGGTCCTGAGATCGGCCCTAACCAAAAGCATTTTTTTGTCATATTGCAGAGCAGAGGGAAAAATTTTTGTCTATGGAAGTATGTGTCAGAGGCAATTTCTTATGGCCCTAGGTCCTAAAGTCAGCCCTTAACAAAAAAATTGTTTTTGCTATGTTGTAGAGAAAATTGGGGCGAACATTTTTGTCTATTTGGAGATCAATTTTGCATACATCGCATTGTATTATGCAGCCGAGTACTTTGCGATGTTTTCTCATATCAAATTTTGACACTAAGACTCAATGGTTATATATTCTGATTCATAGAATCTATAAAGGGATGTGTTATGCAAAAAGTAGATGTTTTGGAATTTAAAATTAATGATCTTTGCCTCAGAAATATGCAATGAAAAAACATCGCAAAACATAGAACTGTCAAAATATCTGACACGCTCTTAAGCTCCATAGAGAAGCGTAAGAAAAATATTTTGGCATTCAAAGTCGTTCGTGAAAATGTGGTCAAAGTTACCCTTCCGGTCAAAGTTAGAAACTTTTACGGTAATTGGATATATGCCCAAATGATATAAAATATTTACATGTACAAATCTTTACAAATCATTCAAATATTCACAAAGAAATGAGAAATTTCGGGAAAAAAATTCTGCCTCATAATCGCTTGACGTTACTTCAACGATACTTGTTTTAAAAGTAAAGAACTTGCATCACACTTCCTCTTTTCTTGTGGTCATATAATCTTCTTGGAAACATTTCCATTATGACTTCCCATCACTTTCCTTCTTGGAAGTATTTACTTTACGACTACATAACGTTGATAGCAAAACAAAAATCGATAATAAAACGAAACTAAATTCGATTAGATGTGGGATTTGTTTCGACAATATATTTCATTTGATAAATCTACACAATTCGCTTACCTTTTGTAGCTAATTAAACAATTACATTAACACAAAAAAATAAATAAATAAAGAAAATAAAACAAACAACAAATATATACAAACAATAAAATCAATTCCTTTTTTTACCGAGTGATAATTTCTCTCCAGAGTCCGGTGGCAGTGCAAATCCTAGTAGCGCCATTGATGCAATTAAAACGCAAGGAACGATTAAATTAAAAAAGTAGTACAGTGTTCGGCGACGAATTATAATCGAAAATGTTATATCTATGTACGGTTCCGGGCAGCAATTGTAATAAATTTCATTACGTTTTCCTGGCACAGCTGCGTTATTTTTTATTTGAATTTATTTACGTTGAAATAGACGGATTGATGAAACGAAAAAGAAAAAAAAGTTTTCATTAGTAGGTTTTTTTTGATAAAAAAAGTTTTATTAATTATATTTATTGTTTTAAGTTTTCTTTTTAATAATTGTTGAATTAATAATAAAATTTTCTTTTTTCTATTTATTAAAGACGAACTCATCTTTTTTTTCGCTGATTTTTCTTTATTATACTCATTTCTCTTTACGTTGCCCTAGTTGTTATTTTTAATATTCTAACTCCTCACTATATTTCATTATCGCTTTCCTTTTTACGGGTTATTTCCTGAAATTTTTATATTTTAGTCAACAATTAAATAGCTTCAGGTGCAATTCTTCAATTAAATCGTGCCATTCCCTCCATTCGCTATATCAAGACATAATGCAGTTGAAGAGTTTATTTACGCAGTGCAAAGAATGTAAAATAACTATAGAAATAAAAAAAGTTATGATGGAATAATACCTGACGACTTCAATAATAGCATCAAAATATGTGAAGCAATTTGCGAACTTTGCATAATAAAAAAAATATTTTTAATTATTAGAGAAAGCACTAAATTATTTGTTATGTTTTATGGTTACAACTCGGTATGGTAGAACAACTGTACAGAGAATGATAACTACCATTTATTGTCTCACGTACGGAATAGCTCAAGGGTTGGAAAAATTATTTTCCTCTTTTTTAGACATAGTCACAAAACCTTTTAGGTACACTTGAGGAAAAATTTTCCAACAAATTCTATTTATCTAACAAATTATCAAATGCTCTCATTTAATTTTTTTTGAAAGACATTGCAAAATCTCATATGTTTCTAATAACGAAATTAAATGACGAAATCGATTTTTGTTTGAGAAGGGAATTCTAAATTGAAAATGTCTTATCGACGTAGAATGTAATTGTAAAGTTTGAGAGTCTGTGTAACCGTTAACATTAACATGAAATTGGAAAAGGAAATCAATTTCGCATGACAAGATTGTCATGATTTGTGTTTTTCATATAAGGTGAACGTTCTAATACGACGTGTTCAAGTAGGAAATATTTCGGGCACCGACGACGTCCCACTTTTTTTTAAAAAATAAGTAAAACTGTCTTCACGTTTATTTCCACTTCTTTCCATAGAATGAAACTGTTGGGTAGATTGAAGATCACAACTTCCCTTTTGCCGAAAAATGTGGAAACACAGAATTTCTACTGACACTCATAAATAGGGAAACACTTAAGAAAGTAATCTCTCATTTTGTACTATTTACCAGGTGCACACCTATTCTTATACAAAGCACGTCGCAAAAACGTGAACTGTCAAATTTGCGATGTTTTTTAAGAACAGAAACCCGCGTTGATAACAAATTATTAAAAATTATGGCTCATGTACTGTGATAGGGTGACTCTTGCGCGAATAGTTGATGAATCAGAATCACGAGGGTGTCACTTACTATAAAAATCTACACAAAATTTTTTGGAGTTTTTGAATTTCGTCTACATTTTATAGATTCCGTTTTTTAATTTTCAGTTTGTTATAGGATTCGGCAACATCGACAAATTTGCGTTGCATGGCCGAATCGAGTTACAAATCGATTGTTTCTTCTTCGGCAATAATGAATTATGAATGAATATTGGATGAATAAGTGACATCCCCGTGATCAGAATTCACAAAGTTTGAGTATGAAGGTCGAGAGTTCCTCTGAAAAATCATTGCATTCCAAGTTCATTTGCGATGTTATTTCAGAAAAAATTTGCACCTTCATACTTCAACTGTTTGATTCATCTATATCACTAAAACAATTCATCTATTATTTGCATAAGAGTCATCCTCTCACAGCACATGAGATATAATTTTGAATAATTTGTTATTTACGCAGGATTCTGTTCTAAAAAACATCGCAAATTTAACAGTTCACATTTCACATGGTACATCCAATGATATCATACAATCCACAAGCAAAGTGAAAGTATGTGTATAAGGGGTGACGAACTGGTCTCTACTGCCGTGTTAAGCCTAAACAACGTATCGTCAAAAAATGTTCGTAAGAACAAATAACGTAAAATTAAGAAGCTTTTCGAGCTTTCGAAGCTTCTCTTCAGCTTCCTTTAAATTATGATCTTTAAACGCACTCATGTGACATTCAAAAACTTTAATAATAAATAACGTAAAATTAAGAAGCATTTAAAGCTTTTGAAAGCCCTATGGAGATAACAATTTTCAAGGAAGCTGATGAGAAGCTTCGAAAGCACTAAAAGCTTGTTAGACAGGTACGAAATACTGGTCTTATGCGTTTACCATGACGTTTGTAACACGTCGAATTTCGACCCGGGAAGAAATATGCAAAAAAACGTTGTATGTCGGTCCGTCCGTCCGTCCGTCTATCGCCAAGTTATCTCGAGTACTTAACCGATTTTCAAAATCCTTTTTTCCTGAAAGGTAATCGAAAAAGTGAGGACGAGTTCTGAGATAGGCCCTTTTGGGCCAAGGGCCGCTTAAGATGTTTTTGGTCTTTCGTACATAGCTCGAGTAAATCTTATCCGATTTCAATAATTGTTTTTTAGATCGACAGGTCTATGAAAG
>CM055403.1:26147790-26169665 GCA_029228625.1 Pseudolycoriella hygida | reverse complement strand
GCAGCAAGTGGCAATGGACCGAAAAAAGTGGCGATCTATGGGGGAGGCCTACATCCAGCAGTGGATATAAAAGGCTAAGGAAGAAGAAGAAGAAGAAGATATAAAAAAAAATAAAAAATTTTATTTCCTTTTTTTTGTCGAGAAATATAGGACAATTTTAATCGAAATGTTGCATTTTGTATGAACATTCTTACGAAACACTTACGATATGAATTTTCGTGTAGTTTACGACACAAAGATGTCTTAAAAAACAAATTGTTCTTTTCATTGTCGATACCAAGAAACAGAAGTTGGAACAGAAACGTGTTCTGCATCGATGAAAAAATTGGCTTCGAGCACGAATACGATTACACTGCGGGAGATTTTGGTGAGACACGTTGCACAAAAATTGTAAACTTTTTAATTTGCGCTAAATTTTCGCTCAGTTTGAATTGTCAAAGAAAAATTTCACAGTTAAATAACTAAACAAAATAGATCCTTTCTACATTTTTTGGAGAGATTCTTAAAACTCAGTAGCTTGAATTCGAAGAGGCAGTCTGGTGTCTAATTCGGTGGCCGTCAAAAATTCCGAAAATTAAAATCCCGAATGCACAAATCCAGAATGCAAAAATCCCGAAAATCCAAAATTCCGAATAACAAAAATCCCGAAAATCAATAATCTCGAATGTACAAAAATCCCGAAATACAAAAATCCCGAATGTTTAGGTTTCAGGAGAAAGAAGTTTTTTGAGTTGCGTCTCAGCGAAGGTGAAACCAATAAGAAAAAAAAAGCGGGGTCGAGGGGCGGCAGCCCCCGCTGTGAGGGGTCAAGGGGAATATAGCCCCCCTTGCGGGTCTAAAAGGCAGAGCCCCATACACATTAGGCCGTCTGCAAGACGTAAAAAAATAAAAAATAAGCCCGCCACAGGCGCGGAGGTGAGGGGGCAGAGCCCCCTAAACTCAAATTCACTCGTATCAATCAGGATTTTTAATATTTCACAATTTTTGTTTTCATTCGGGATTATGGTTTTTCGGGATATTTGCACATTCGAGATCATTGATTTTCGTGATTTTTTTTAGTCGAGATTTTAAATTTTCTGGATTTATGCATTCTGGATTTGAATTTTCGAGACGTTCTTATAGCTGCAATAGAGAAAAAATATTCTTTGAGTCAGCAACTAAGGAGGCAAAGTGGGTAAAGATGGAGTATTTCCAGCTCTCCTAAAAGAAAGCAAAGCAATTTTGTTAGAACCGCTTTGTAGGGTGTTGTCCTCCGGCGTCCTGGGAAACGGTCAAAGTTACATTTATACCGAAGCCCGGTAAGCCTTCACATCTGGAGGTCAAAGATTTTCGTCCTATTAGTCTAACATCGATTATACAGAAAACACTGGAAAGACTGATAGATTTTTAAATTAGGGACGAAATTTTGCCGGCGTACCCGCTGCATGTCAACCGACATGCATATCAAGTCGGAGAATTCACTGACTCGGCGCTGCACAATCTCGTAGCTAGGATAGAGAGATCTCTGGAAGCAAGTGAAGTAGCGCTGAGATGTTTTATGGACATCCAAGGGGCCTTCGATAACACGAACTTTGGGGTCATTCGCCAAGCTCTAGAAGAAAAACGTGTGGATCCGATGTTGATCAAGTGGATAAGTAGCATGCTCAGAAATAGATCAGTGGAGGCTAGCGTGTATGTTCACGTGGCTAGTTTCTGGGCGGCTAAAGGGTGTCCTCAAGGAGGTACACTCGCCACTTATATGGTGTACAGTAGTGGAGTCTCTCATTAGAGAATTGAACGATAAAGGTATTTTCGCCAAAGGGTACTCAGACGACCAGACAATACTAATCAAGGGTAAGTTTGAAAGTACGCTTGGGGATCGCATCAGACATTCTCTCAGTATAGTAGAGAAATGGTGTCGAAACAAAGGCCTAAAAGTGAACGCAGACAAAACTGATATAATTCTCTTTAGCAGTAGAAATACTGGTCAGCGACTTGTTGGAAAATTCAGGCTGTTCGATAAGGATATTACACCTGGAAACCAAGTGAAGTACTTGGGAGTCATACTCGATAGGAAATTAAAATGGAGAGGGCATGTAAAAGACAGAGAAGAAAAAGCTCTGACAGCCTTCTGGACATGTAGAAGCGCCTTTAGTAAGAACTGGCAATACTGTGGATTTACGAAGCAGTAGTGAGGCCTATGATGAGCCACGGCAGCATAGTGTGGTGGCCTAGGCTTGAAATAGAAAGTGCGAAAAAGAAGATGAACGAAATTCAAAGGCTAGTATGCATATGCATTACCGGAGCTATGAACACAACAGCAACTGCATCCATGGAAGCATTGTTGGATATGCCACCAATCTATACGATCATCAAGGCTAAAGCCTTCCCGACACAAGATAGGCTCTGGCTTAATGATCTTTGGATGAGGAGCTTCACGATAGGCCATGGACGAATAAGGAGAGCAATTTGTGATCCCATATTCGACATGCCTAGAGACCGGATAAAACCGGAGATTAACTTTGTGAAGCGATATGAGGCTATAATTCCGAGCAGAGAGGAATGGCTTTATGACTGGTCGAAGTGTTTGCCCGATGATGGACTAATTTGCTAATTTGCTTCACAGATGGTTCGAAAAACTCTGAAGGAACAGGGGCCGGGGTGGTGACTCTGGAACGCAGAACGGAGGAGAGTTTCCATTTGGGAAATTTCGCCAGTGTATTCCATCAGGCAGAAACGTTCGCAGCGATGAGAGGAATACAGTGCTACCTACGATCGGAATCGGAAACAGAAGGGGTAAATATTTTCACAGATAGCGAAGGTATAATTAAGGCGATAATGTCGCCTGTCACCACTTCCAAGCTAATAAAGGAGTTCAAGTAAACTCTAAATCAACTGGGCTTGAAAAAGAGGGTAATAGTTGCATGGGTGCCTGGGCACTCCGGAATAGAAGGAAGTGAGAAAGCTGTTGAGCTAGCAAAGTTGGGTTCTAGATCAGTCAGCCACGGACCGGAACCGTCCATTTCTATACCGCAGTCACTGTGTGTTAAAGCGATTAAGGACTGGATACGATCGGAAGCTAGTAAACATTGGCGCGCTTACAGTGGAGGAGCGCATTGGAAGCGATTCTTCCCAGTGCCTTATGTTAAATGGGCTAGTGAACTGTTGAACAGGCATTTGGCAGGAGACGGGCAATCATATCATTTGTGAATGTCCAAGTTTCTTCTTACTCAGGCGCAGGATCCTGGGTGACTATGTGATCAGACCTCCTTGCGTCCTCATAGCTCCCATACGGATTTTTCATTCCTTGAACTAGAAGTCAATAAATAGAAGAAGAATAAATTAGATGCTACATTACATTAGCACCTCTAATTTGTCTCAAGCAGAGCCTGCCTTGTTATGGCTCCCATGCAAATTCAGTACTTTTTCTGCCTCAACTCAGGGAGGCAGGCTGGTCCCTTACATTAATACCTTTCATTTGAATTAAGCAGAATTTTGACACCTATTTTCATTATTGCATGGCAAAGATGAGAACTACGTTGTATGAAGGAGCTGCAGATACAACTTACATCTAACTTGTCTCAATACAACACGACTGTCATCTTTGCCCAGTTTAGCCTACAGAGACCGTTCCAACGGTAACGGACTGTGGAATTGCCCATAAGGTGAAAAACTTAGAGAAAGTAATTGGAGGTTTTCTACGAATTTTGCCGAAAAAAAGAAAATAGCGCCAAAATTAAACAAAACAATCGCCGAGAATCTTTTGTTAAATTTTTTCGCTAATTTGATTTTTTTCGACGAATTTCGTTGAAAACCTTCGCTGATTTTCTCTAAGTTTTTTACCTTATAACGGCAGTAAACTCATGCTGCGAAAACCGTTAATATCATTAATTTTTTCTCGGACTAAAAGTCGAACTGAGCGAAAAAGTTAACGTCAGTGAATGAAATCAGAGTTTCTTTCATGAGCCAATGAAGAAAGACTGCTCAACCACAATATGATAAATAAAATTTTTCAAATTTCAGTCGTAACATTAACGTTTGAAAACATGCGTTTTAAAAGAGACAGAGTTTTTATTTTTCATGCAGTAAATGAATAGAAACAAATCAACCCTGACTATTTTGACAAGCTATTTTTAATTGTAAGCAATAAATTGTTGCACAGTTCCTTCCAAAATGATCTCATATTTTAATTAGTGATTTTAGTCGCTGTGTGATTGTAAAGGTCAGAACATTTTACCAGCGGCCAGCTACCTTTCTTCAGGTGATGTATGTTGTTCATTGTAGTATGAGGGTATATACGTATTTCAAAATTACATTCGATACAATTATATTTTTGACCTTAAAAATAATGGAAATTATGTTTCATGGAATAATGATGGAAAGTTCATGGATGATTATGTAAAATTTAGATAAATCATGTTAAAAAGATGTACCAAAGATGGATAATTAATGTAATAACGATAGATTTTGCTAAATTATTTTTCCATGATTTTTACATTATTTATTTACAATCATTTTAACATGATTCACATAATTTTTCCATCAGTTACATAAATGTAACATTCTTTTTACATTAATAGAAAATTTATGGAAATATCATGTTAAAATCATGTGGAAAAGATGAAATTATAATTCATTAATTGTACATATTTTTACATTATCTACAAAAATTTCACATAAATATCCATGAACTTTCCATCATTTGTCCATGAAACACAAAATGTAAATTATTTTTACATCCAAAATATAATTTTGTCGAACATAATTTTGAAATATTTCTACCCTTGTATGAAAAACTAACTACAATAGACAAAATGAATGATAAGGAATTTTTTCCGAATGCTTACACTTACGGAAATATATTTTTGCATCAAATGGAATTTTGTACTTCTGCGCAGCTTTTCAACACTGCAAAAACTTGTGCAGAAGTACAAAATTCTATTTGATGAAAAAATATATTTCCGTAAGTGTATCGCTAATTGGTTGAAACGTTAACTGCAGCAAAACGGAGTTATACTAATGCTACCGGAAACAATAATGTTTCTAATTTCTCTAGTTTATTTACAAACTTTGACAACTTTTTCTTCAAGTAAGTTACGAATAATTTTACGATGTGAATAACGTTGAAATGAATTCAAAAAAATTACTAAATAAAGGGCCATAAAACAATTTTTTGCTTCAAAAATAATGTTTAGCTTTGACTCTGTCAAAATATTCAAAGTCGAGTAATGAAAATGATGATTTCTTTCATCACATTTTAACCTGCTGAAACTAAATTCACGTTAATCAATTCTAATGTTATTAGTCAAATTATGGTAGCCTTGAATGTAACGTAAGGACGAAAATTTTTTTTTCAATTTCAATTCAACTTCCTAATTCGGCAGTACTAATGTAGTTCTTGATATTGAGTTATCAGTAACACCAGGGCTAATTTTTGAGAATTTCAATTATGCCCTGATGGTAACTCCCTAAAATCAATAAGGCGATTTCCTATGAGCTAAGGAATTTGTTATTCTAGTTTCATGACTCATCGATCAACCGCTCAAGAGTAACTGTGAAGACAGACGAAGAGACAAGGGTTTTTTAAGGCATAGAAAGTATGGTATGAAAATTACCAATCGTTAATCATCTTACTTTATAGACCGGTACTACCTTGCGGTGTGAGGTCTTTAAGCCGCAATCCTAGGACGATGGATGAACCACCCTTCTTCATGCCCTCCTATCCCCTACCAAGGAGATGGTTTGTCCGCACAGTGAAAGTCCACCAACTCCTAAATGCGACTTGATTGAATCTATAAACCTTCTCCTACCCCCAGGTCGAACTCCCGGGACCTGTGCATCCAAGACCCTCTCTGGCAGCCTGTTATCGCCTATCCTTTGAACATACCCAAACCAGCGCAGACGGCTAAAACTTGCCGTCACTTCTACTGACGAAACCCCCAGCTTTTCCCTCTCCGAAGGAGGTATCTTCCAGTCTGAATGGGGAGCAGCTGGAACAGGTTTCTGCGTTAAAATATTTGGGTACCATTTTCTAGTTAGGGAATTTGAAAAAAGAAGAAAGATGGGTAATATGGTTGCTATTATGCGGATTCTTAGGAGCAAAGAAAAGGTTAATCGGAGGGAGCAGTGAGAGAATCATATTAGGAACGACCAATCGTTAAACTCTATGAAAATAAGTTCCAAGTTACTTTGATTTGCAGAAGCACAAAAAATTAGTGAAGCGTGAAACGTAAAAATATCAAATTTTGTAAAAGTTTTCGGTTGTTTTACTTTTTTTATTGTCAATATAGGCATAAGTCGCCATAATGATGTGTACTTTCTTTTCGTAAATTAGGCTTCATAGATTCAAATGTGATGAACGCAAGGTACTTCGTCGTTCAATCATAGTCTCGATACGGTAATATATATTTGTGCACCTCTTGCGAAAATTGTTATTTTGACGTGTGGGCGATGCGAATCGTAATGTCCACAAGTTAAGATAGCAATTGTAGCCAGAGGTGCATACAATGTTTTATCTACCGAGGACAGATATATCGAGATAAATGAAAATGTCCTAGATGGATCAATGCGACATTACTGTTCAAGGTAGATAAATTATAATCTTCGGAGCAAACCTCTCGGTATACGTCACCCACCTCGAATATAATTTCACGACTTTATTCCTTGTTATTATTAAAATGTCAGAATGTAAAAAGTTTTACCTGAAATGTCAACTTTGAGTGTCTTCAATAAAATCATAAAACCTTAAATGTTGAAGGATGTTAGGTCAGAGGTTTCATTTTCAATTTTGATTTGAATTTTAATTGCAATTTCTGTGTAAGTTCAATGAAAATTTTAGAAAATAAAATAAAAATAAAGGTGAGAAAGGACTTTAGTTGTTTCATAATTTTCATATTGCAAGATACACCAATGCACACAAAATGTGTGCTCTTAAAATTTGTGTAAAAATCAAAACTCGTTTGTTGCAATTTAAATACCTTATGAAAATTAAACGGGACTTTCGGAAGAATGTTTTAAAAAAAAATGTCATTTCAAGGTCGCGCAAGGTCATTTACATTTGGTTAGCTAGTAACAAACTGGAGGAAGATACCGTATTTTGGTGTTCTGCAATATTACTAATCAAAGATTGGTCTTTCATTCTGCCTTGGGAGTAAATTATGTATCTCCAACAGATTTTCAGATATTTGGGGTTATGTCTAATTTTTTACAAGAACCCGACTGCAAATATCTCGAAACATGCCAGAGATAGTGAAAGAGTTTAAAATGCTAGTTGCTACATAATTCGATTCGGAACAATTTGTTAGTATATACTACATTTGAATTTCTTGCCGCTGCGGCGCGGCGCTGTAGTTGGGCTTTTGTGAAAAATTAGACATAACCATATCGCATATCTTAAAATTTGTTGGAGATAGATAATTCAGTTCCAGGCAAAATGAAAGATCTATCTTTGACCAGTAATATTGCAGAACACCAAAATGCTGTACCTACATTCCACCGGTTTGTTACCAACTGAGCAAATGTGAATGACCTTTGCGCGACCTTATAATTACATTTTTTTTAAAAGCATTCATCCCATAGTCTCGTTTAATTTTCATAAGGTATCTAAATTTTTACAAACATTTTTTTGATTTGTATACAAAAATTTTTTGGAAGGCCCTAGTGTAGTATACTACTTGCCTGTCACATCGAGTTTAGAAAAATTGGCACTTCGAACGATGTTTCGGAGAGAATTCTCTTAAATTGTTATCCATTTTGGTTCAACGTAAACTAAAAAGTTAATAGTGCGAGTTCACAATTTTTCTGAATGAGCTGCATTTTTTCAATATTTCATATAGCTGAAAGTATCAGTTTCAAGTGAGAGCATCTTATCTCAAAACGCAAACTTTCCCAAAGAAGGAAATTTAACGAATGAAACTTCAAGTCGAAATTACACGAAATCTGTAGAGCAAATTTTTTTTTTGGGCAAATTTTGTTAAGTATTGTGAATGGCGTTCATTTCATCCTATGTGCAATGTGTTTGAATCTAAATCGCGTAATTCTAGCCCAAAGCTTCGAAAATGAAGAGACTCGTTGTCGAAGGGTCACTCACTTCATTTATTCCAATTTTTTTTCTACAGACATACACAATTAGAATGACCCGCTGTTTGTAATATCACAGTGTTCTCTATTTCTATGATTATTCGACTTCTCTCGTTTCGTCATTTGAAATCACATACGAAATTAGAGAAGTCGGAGAATCATAGAAATAGAGAACACGGTGATATTCCAACTAGCGGGTCATTCTTATTGTGCACAGCTGTAGCGCAATATCTGAAATTGGACAAATAAGTCCTGAAGAATGTTTGCAGAAATTACACTGCTCTTGAATTCTTTTAAGATTTAATTTGATTTTTTTCACCAAAAATCTTTTTAAGTTCTCAAAAGTGAGTTTTTTCACCTTTTGACTCATTACTATGGTTTGTGATAAGTGTGGTCATCAAAGTCGAGTGTTTGGACCATTTGAGGAAATTACCATTTATTCCGTCAACCGCAGAAGTCGAACGATGTCGAATGCGCCATAGAAAATCAAAGTGACGCTCATTCGCTGGACCCTGGACAAAACAACTCCAATCAAGACCCCTACCCCCCTTTCAATTGCGTCTAAGGCTCGTCACAGGTTTCAGGTTGGCCTGAACCTGAAGTCAACCTGAACCTGATTTTTCAAATTTCAGGTTCAACCTGATTGAACCTTACCTGAAAGTTAAACTTCAGGTTCGCAAAATACAGGTCAGGTTCAGGTTCAGGTCAAGTCAACCTGACAGGTTTGTTCGAAAAACCTAACGTTTTTTTGTTTTTAAAGCAAACCTGTTCAAGTTGACCTGACCTGAACCTGAACCTGACCTTTATTTTCCGAACCTGAAGTTATAAATTTCAGGTTCAGCTTCAATCAGGTTGAATCTGAACCTGACCTGAATTAAATCAGGTTTTTTCAGTTCAGGTTCCGATCCTTTTGCGTCTGATTTCAACTTATTTTACGTGCTCGAATTTCCGTCAATTAGTATCTGCAAAGAGCAACTTTTGTCGGTGGGTTCTGTAGTGTTTGCAGAGACAACAATTTGAAGAATGGCATAGCTTTGTTAAGAGCTTTTGGTTGACATTAGGTATGCCGTCTGTGCGTCAATTCATACTAACATTTTGATCAAACGTGGTATTTACGAAAGTTTTGACGGAGAGACTTCCGAGTCGTCCAAATACACAATTGACATTCTACTCACTCACAACTAATGTTCTACAAAATTGTTCCTTGACTTTATGAGCCGATTTCTTCCATACAAGAGACACCTGAAAATGCTATCCTTATTCTAATGTGGATTGCGTAATTGAGAGGAGAGGCAGCGTGATTGTTTGGAGGGGTGCAGCAGCAACCATAGCAGTTGCGCCGATGTATTAAGAGTGAATCGGTCGAAGTGTGTGGAAATATCGGCGCAACGGTCAATGCGTTGTTGATATAGAGTTTGGTAAGGGTCTCAAACAGGCTCGCATTTACCCTGAACGAACAAATGTTATGCTTCTTGTTAGCGTATCCTGACCTGTAGTCTGTCTCTCGATACGTCTCAAGTGTTTTTAAATTTCTCAGTTCGACCGATCGTATCAGTGAACATGGAGCACAGATCTTACCCAATCATCATTTAAATTACGCAAACCTTCCTGTTGACGCTAAAAACCTGTCCAAAATATCAGACCCAAGGCGAAAAACATCTAATGTTTGCATGACGCAGCCTCCTTGCAGCCTGGGTCTTAGTTGAAAGAACTTCGAGCATTCACATACCACGTGAATGCCCGCTTCTTTCTCCTGACCACTCTCCTAATGCGTGCATTACGCACTGTTTTGATCTGATCTGACGTCTCTAGGCACTGTTGCCACTAATTTCGACAAAACCCCATCTTTGATAGACCTGGTGCTGACCAATGCACCTGAAAAGTTCACAGTATTCAACCAAGTCTCGAGTGAAATGTCTAATCATGATATTATTTTTGGCACTTATGTGTGCTCTGAGCCGGTTTTTTGTCATGCGCAAAAGATGTATAGGAAACTACAGTTTGATCGACACAACGGATTTGGCAGAAGATTTCGCGAGCAGTAATCTGAGCGATATGGATCACTCCTCGGATGTGAATAGGATGCTAGAAATTTTCAACGGAGTTATGGTTCAGCTTCTGAATAAGCACGTTCCTTTTACTTCGTTCTTTTCGAGGGATCGGATTGATTCCTTCGCCCCATGGTACACCTTCGAGATGGACATGGCCTCCATAGATTGTTATTGCTAAGCGGAACTATACGTCTGTTAGGTCTGCCGAGAATCTTGCCCAGATGAAGAAACTTAGGAACAGGCGTAACCAACTGATCTCCAATGCGAAGCGTGCATTTCTCTCCCCTAGGCTTTACGTGGGCTTGGGTATGAGGAATGTATGGAGAAATGCTAAAGCTCTCGGTCTAGTTCTCTCTAAATCTTCACACAATCCACCGTTCACCGCGGACGAGTTTAATGCCTACACTGTCTGCCGTGTGGCGGACGAATTGGACCCTTCAAACCCGACCGTTCAATCGGGTGATCTTCGGGGCGAGACGGGAGAATTGCCACGTGCTTCTTCCTTTGCATTTAGGGGTGTCGATGCCGTTGAAGTTCTTGAGTCGATAAAGCATGTCAAGTCTAACGCTGTCAGCCTTGATGGGGTTCCCCTCAAATTTATTAAGCTCTCTATTCCCTTCATCCCACCGTTCATGATTCCCATCTATCTGGAAGAAGGCTAAGGTGTTTCCTGCCCATAAGAAGGGAAAGAAGTTCGATCTCGATGGCTGCAGGCCTGTGAGCATCCTACCTGTGTTCTCTAAGATTTATGAGATTCTACTTTCGAAGCAGATCGAGGGCTTCGTGTACTCTCGAGGCTTAGTGAAGTGTGTCCAATCCGCTTATCGGGCGCGTCATAGTGGCACCACGGCGCTCTTTGAAATCACACATGACATACGGTCAGCGCTGCATAAGAAGCTGGTGGGGGTGCTTCTGCTCTTAGATTTTTCTAAAGCTTTCGACTCAGTCCGTCACGATGCTCTTTGTGCCAAGCTTCGAAGTCAATTTATTTTTGACTCGACCGCCATTTCTTTTGTTAAAAAGTTATCTGTCTGGCAGGTCACAAGCTGTTTGTATTAGTGGAACTTTATCTGACTTTCTCCCAATTTCGAGGGGAGTCCCACAGGGTTCCATACTGGGGCCTCTTTTGTTTTCTTTATATATAAATGACCTGCCCGACTCTATTCGTTTTATGATCCCTCATCTTTATGCTGATGACGCGCAGCTCTATAAGTTTTTTGAGGCTGCTGATTTGGACGACTGTTTCGCCAGAATCAATGATGACTTGAGGAGGGTTGCTGAATGGTCGTCTTTGAATAAGCTTACGCTTAACGCAGATAAGACTCAAGCAATTCCATTTGGCCTTGACGTTTCCTTCACTGTCCCTTGGCGGTGTCACTATCCCATTCTCTATCAAAGTTATAAATCTAGGACTAGTTATGAATTGTGAGTTTTCGTGGCGTGATCATGTGAACATAATCATCCAAAATATTTATGCTATCCTCAGAAGTCTGTGGCC
Source organism: Pseudolycoriella hygida (assembly GCA_029228625.1). Lineage (NCBI taxonomy): Eukaryota > Metazoa > Arthropoda > Insecta > Diptera > Sciaridae > Pseudolycoriella > Pseudolycoriella hygida. Next base: position 26,158,058 of record CM055403.1, on the reverse strand, counting down.
TCTATCGGGGATGATACCGTTCAGGACAAGGCTGATGCTGGCGAAAGCTATACTGATGCCACATTTCGATAATTATTGTGAAATATTTTATTATGACATTGACGCAACGTCGAGAGGGCTTTCAAATCCATTGTGAGGTACGTTTATGGCTTGCGAAGGAGGGGCATATCGGCGGCCGTTAATAAGTTTCTCGGCTGTTCGTGGGAAGAGCATCACAAGTTTCGTGCGATGGCTTTTATCTACAGGCTTATACATTCTGGGGAACCCTCTTATCTCTATGAGCTTGTTAGCGTTGATGTGACAACTAGACTTAGACTCTTGCGCTTCGATAGAAGGCGGTGTAGGCGATCAATATTTGCTGAGGGTTTTAGAGACAGGAGCTCGCGTCCTGTTGGCGTCAGGTATGCTGGGACGTCTTTCAAACAGATTAATCGAATGATCGGCAAGTTCCGTTAGGACCCATAGTTCCCTTAGAACCCGCTCTGATTAGCTCGTCCACCCTCCCTCAAACTTCCTTCCACACCAGAGTGTCTGTGTACCCAAATTAGAGTGATCTGATTACTCTGGCCTATTGAATTCAAGTCTCAAGTGTGGAAGTAATGGGCTAAAAATCTCTAAGTGAATAATTATGCAGAACAGTGTAAGTGTAAGATATCAAATGTAGCTTTTAGCCCCGAAAATATCGACGCACAGTTCTGGAAATGATTCCACCGTCGCAGCACTACGATTCATTCCAATCTGTAATAAATCAGGAAAAGTTTGCGTTGTCGAGTATAAGACGTTCTCCACTAACGAGAAAATAAGAGGATCATCAGCCTTCCACAGATTGTTTTAACTTTGATACATTTAGTGCCATATACGTCGTGTAATCACACGGTAGACATTCAAAAGCACCCTCATGTTGTATTCTTTTTTTGTTTATCAACCAATTTAATATCCATTTTAATTCTACATCTGACGTTATCAGTAATGGATGTTAGTAACAAATAGGATCTTACCCAATAACGACCATTCACCGTTCGTGACGAAACTGCTCAGATCACCACCGTTTTCGTCTTGCAGCTGTAGATCCAACTGAAAACGAATTAACACTCTGCGTTATAATCGGGAAAATTTTCTTTTCTTCTTTTTTATTTAATCAAATCACATTATATTATATATTAAAAGGGAGAGAAATAATGTTAAACTTTTTCTTATCCCATTCAACAAAACCCTTATTAGAACTTAAATAAACATTCATCAAATACCCACACAATTATACGACAAAACAAAAATAAAGTTGTTTTGCAATCGCACACTAACACGACTGAAATACATTCAAATGTGGAAAATATAAAATGAAAGCTTTAAATGGAAACGAAAAGGATATAAATGTAAGCGACAGGACCTAGGGGGAGTACGTAACAAATATTACCGAAAAGAGAGAATCCCTTGCCTATACACAAAATATACGAACGTATAATTTTATATGTTTCTTGACGTACAAACGCAGCACATTTATACGGTGGTGTGTATTTGAAGAAAATGAATAGAAAATCGTTAACGTTGGTTTCCACATAAAATAAGTGCTCAAGAAACTAGAAGAAAACTCGTCTTTATGTAAGATGTATATAAATATGTATATTATTTTGTGTTGTGAGTTCACAGAGAATTTCAACTTATTTCGAGATTTTATTTTTGCAAAATAAAAGTTGCGCCCACCAATCAGCGTAAAAATTCTTAACAAATTAATGTCAATATGTTTGTGTTTTTTTTAATATCGAAATTATCGATTATTATTTTCACCAATGCAGGAGCGCGTTTCAGAACTAAAAATGTTTTACTGAGTTGCTCAGTTAATCTTGTCATTGTTAACTTAGGTTATATTCTTCACGGTCGTTTTGTGTCGTGAAGAAGTTAAAATGTTCATGAAGAATATTTGTTATTGTCTCTATTTGCACTGCATTCGTGATGCGAGTAAGAAAGTAACGATTTATTAGTCAGGACAGTTATTGGAGTTGAAATAAAACATAGAGCTACGCCGTATACTTTATACGTGTTCAAGAAAAAGCCTACGTCTCAAACTGTTGATGTATTCTGATAAATGAAATGTGATATAACTAAATGAGCCGTAATATAATTTAGTAAATTTAGCGTGTGGGATTGCTTATTATGATAATATTGAATGAAAGGTGAAATTGACTGAGCCGTCCGAAAATTTGCGGTGCCTATTTTTCCATGGCTAAACAGGAGCTGACGGAACTGACCTACAGCCTTTTCCTTTCACAAAATTTCTTGAATGTAACAACTTTTTCGAAATGTTAAAAAATTTTCTTTTAAAACAAAATTTTAATTTCAAAAAACAAAACAAGAATTTTGAAATTTCGAAAGCTTGAAAATATTTCAAAATTGACTTTTTAGGTTCCCGGCTTTATTCATGACCTAAAATTACACTATCAACGTATACTCATTACTAGTTGAACGGCGCTCATAGGAACAGTATTATCGAATGGTTTCGTCGACGGTTTCACCGGCTTTGTCTCATTTCAAAGTTTCATACGTTAAGTATTTTGTTTCCGCGTCTAAGCAACCCCCCACCTCCAGGGAAACTTCCGAAGAGCTTACTAAGCTCAAACGTATTTCTAGATCTACCTTCAATAAAGCATATAATTCAAGGAAATATGCTGACATAGAAGCACAAGATAAGTTATGGGATATTCACTACGCTGCCGAAAGTGAATACAAGAAAGCCACCGACAGACTTGGCAAAAAGAATTGGAGAAACTTCACAAGCGAGGTAGAAACATGTAGACCGATGGCAAAATTAAAAATTGCGCTAGCCAAAGACCCGGTTCAACCGGAACTTTTAAGGAAAGCGGATGGGCAAGAAGCCGCCAATAATGAAGAAGCTCTGGAAGTTCGTATAAGCAAACAGTTTCCAGATATTGAGTCATCTTCTACAATTAATAGGAGACACAAGAAAATAAAGCCAAAATCGAAGAATTGGACAGTTGCAAAGAGACTCATAACATAGGAAAGAGTCTCGTGGGCTGTGAAATCTTTCAAACCATTCAAATCATCAGGGATTGATCAAATCATCCCAGCGCTCGTTATAGAATCTAAAGACATACTTGTCCCAACCAGCATATTACAAGCAAGCTTGACATATGCATATATTCCTGAAGCCTGGCAGGAAACGAAAGTTGTTTTTATTCCGAAACCAGGTAAACTCACTTACAGGCCTATAAGTCTAACCTCAATCCTTCTCAAAATTATGGAAAGAGTAATAGATAGATATATCAGAGACGAACCTCTGAAAGTGAGACCACTCCATAGCAAACAACATGCATAAATGTCTGGAAAATCGGTAGAATCGACCACTCATAATTTAGTGAGTAAGATTGAGAAATCATTAGCAGTAAGAGAACAAGCTCTGGGAGCTTTTCTTGACATTGTTGGTGCATTCAATCAAATAAGCCATGAATCTATCAGAAAAGCTGCAAAGCACTTTAATGTCGACGGTACTGTAATCAAGTGGATTGACTCAATGCTGAACAGCAGATTAATCAAAGCCAGCTTTATCAACTCGAGTAAAAAAGGAGTTGCAGTAAAAGGTTGGCCTGCCCACAGGGAGGTGTCCTGTCGCCTATTCTCTGGAATATGGTGATAAACGGGCTCCTAAGGCAACTAAATGATAACGGCTATAACACAGAAAGATTTGCTGACGATTTAGTGATATTAATCATAGGTAAATTCGAAAGTACGTTGAGCTCAGTAACGAACTCCGCTCTAACCATCGTAGGGATACAGCTGAAGTTATCTGTTGAAGCAAAATTCTTGGGAATCATACTTGATAAAAACCTGAACTTTACAAGACATATTGAAGAAAGAGTAAAGAAAGCCACGAAAATATTCTGGCAATGCAGAGTAGCTTTTGGTAAGACTTGGGACTTAAGACCTAAAGTAGTCCACTGGCTATACACCTCGCTATACACTGCGATTATCAGACCGATATTGTTTTATGGAAGCCACTTATGGTACCATAGGTTAAAAGTGAAGAAGAATAAATCCGAAATGGAACACGTCCAAAGGATGAAATCAACTCTGACAAGAGCACCACAAATTCTTACAGATACTCTTCCAGTAGATCTATACGGCTGGCAAAATTCAGAGTATGGTCATGCGAAAATTCTGATCAAGAACTCAAAAGAAATCCCTGAACTCTTAATGCATACGGATAAATGCACCCCCATATACTTCTTTAATAAGAAATTTAAGGTTATCATACCACATGAAGAAATTCTTCAAGGCAGTAACATCCTCGAAGATGCAGATTTCAACATATGTACTGATGGTTCGAAAACGAACGAAGGGAGTGGAATAGGGATTTACTCCACTAATCCCGAAATCAAGATATCGCTCTCCTTAGACAGATATGCGACAATTAAACAAGCTGAAACATGCGCTATAAGTCAATCATGCAAAATCCTTACGATAAACAAGACCCGAGGGAAAGTTATAAACATTCACTCGGACAGTCAGTCCAGCCTTAAAAAAATGAGAGGGCACTGCTTCATGTCTAATATATCGGAGAATGCTATCAACGCACTATCAATGAACAATAAGGTGAACCTGATCTGGGTACCAGGACATTGCGACATTGAAGGAAACGAAGCAGCTGATCAACTCGCTAAATTAGGCAGCAAAACCTTTTTTCACGGGCCAAATCCCTCTTTAGGGCTGTCTTACAGTCTTCAAGACTAAACATGATCTTCTCTGGAGAAACTTGCCGAATTGCAAGCACGGCAGAACCATTTCAAGTACTTGCTAAGTAGACCCAGAGAGACCTAAGGCTAGTTATTGGCGTCATCATAGGACACTGGACACCTGCACAAAATGGACATCACTGACGTAGACACGTGTGAAAGATGTCTTGAAGAAGTCGCAACTCCACTACATCTTATGACATCCTGCCCGTCTGTAGCGAGACTGAGAACTAAGCACTTCAACATGCAGGCGGTAACAGTTGGAGACTTAAAAAACATCAAAATCAGCAAGATGCTAAAATTTTTCAAAGAATTGTAATTATTTGATTGCAAAAGAGGCCCGGCCATGAGGCTTAGTTGCAAGATTGACCCACCCAGGGTTCGAAAAATTTTGATTTGATTTGGGAAATCATTGATTTCAGCAAAAAACATTTGATGATCAAATTTGATCATCAGGAAAATATGGAATTGATGATCAATCAAAATTTGATGATCAAATTATAATTTTATTGGTTTTGTATAACATTTTGATAATTATAAGTAAAATACTTGGTCGAGCTTCATTGACGGCGCAAGCGTTCCCAACATTGAAGACGAGTTTGCACGTTGGATTGCGAACGATATTCGTTGTCTTAAATAACCGTAAGAACGAGGATCGCCGGTTATTTCATTGAGCAAAGGGCCAATTCTATTTATGAGCTGTTGGGTTTCTACAGAATAACAGCCTAATGTTTCCACGGCAAAGGCATTAAAGATATAATTATCCGCTTTCCATTCACTGCATTTGCGGTGCTTAAAGTTTTGTGCTAACACGGTTGTTCGTCTAGCTTTCGTGGAAGAAATTTTTACGTTACTGTCCGCGAGTAATAATTAAAAAATACTTTCAAGTACATTCATGATGTCAAAAACGTCACTCAGATGAAAGTGCATAAACTAGAAAACGTTCTCACAAAAAGAATTGGAGAGCAACCGACCTGAATTTCTATAGCTTTTGAAGAATTTGAATTTGAACTAAGATGAATTTCTTCGTGATATTAATTTATCTGTGGGCCAATGTTCAGTGCGATCCGTTATGTGAAGATGATCTTTAGCTTTTTGTTGAATGAGCTCTTGATATGAATTTTAGAGTTGCAATCGTAATAGCTGAAAAGATAATTTGCATTGCCATCATGGCCACTCAGTTTGCAACTCAACAGTCTTTTGAGCTACTCCGATTGCAACTCTAAGATGATCTTTAGCATGAGAGATCGTTACAAAATTTAAAAAATTCATTGAAAAATATAAATTTTCGTTAACATAACTTTGTTACGTAACATTGCCACAAATGTAACACACCGTAACAATTTCTCAGACCCCCCTCCCGTCGTTGCGGAATAGTACTGGCGGTTCCAAAGCTGAAATGAAATTAGCCGAATTCAGGGCTTGATACAATATTCGATTGATTTCAGTGTGTCGCGACTGTTCCAGATTGAGTTTCAAAAATCGTACGCGAAGATCGTCCGGCGCTTTTTTGGCATCTTTATCCATGCGTGGCGAATTCATTGAAGTATGAGCCGCATTTGCAGACGTGAGGGCGGAAGATGTGGGCACCAAGCGCAAGGCCATACAAATTCGGAGAGAGTTGTTATCCAGTGCAGTGCCAACATTTTTTTAATTGTGTGCATTCAACCAAGCATTCGCTTCGGAGCATTGTAATGCCTTGAATCTGGCAACGTCATGTAGGCTTGTAAAGTTGAGATTCTCCTTGATGATTCGTGCTACGTTTATCGAGTCCCAATTTTTTGATGGTTTAGCTCTGATGGAATGAAGTGGTTGCACACGTTCCAGGAATCGAGAGCGCTGATCAAAATTCCGTCTGAAGCGTTGAGTATTTGAGAGACGAGAGTTGATGCACCATGGACTGAGCTGATGAATGCTGGCAGTGAAATATCTGCTAAGAGGCGAGTTCCTAAACCACCGTGTGACGTTGCTAACGTCGCTTGCGTCTAAATTTTGCTTACGAGATTGATGTTCAGGATAGATTCCATGTATCAATGAATCGAACGAATTGATGAACTCATCAAATTTCCATGCCGGGCACGAGTGGAAAAGGTAAATAAGTTTAGGAATGGCAAAACAGTTCTTCTGGAGAAAATATGCCGAGTGTGCGTGTAATTTTTCCAGGCGACTAAACATTAATTTCGTTCTTTCCATGATCGGAGATACCATTTTGTGAAAGCCTTCGTCGACGATGGGTGTTCCCAGCAAATTAAATTCCTCGGCAGATACTATGCGAATGCTTGGGGCGATGGAGAAAAATTGTTGCACGATTTCTACGTTGACTATCCCCGAGTGGAAAAACAGTTCACATTTGGATGGATTAATTTCCAAACCTATTTCGCTGGAGAGCTCGATGAGATGAATAAAATCGTTCAAAACAGTGTATGGCAGGTCGCTGATGGTGCCGTCGTCCTGGAACCAAAGATTCAGTTCAGATTCCAAGCTGTTGATGATTGGTTGGATTGATAGTGGGAATAAAAAAGCGCTCGCCCTGTTGAGCTCCGACTTATGAATTTATCAAATGCGAGTTGTATGGAAGAGCAGAGGGACTTGCGTATCACTGCCAAAAGTATTTATACAGCAGCGGTGTCCTATCTCTAACGCTGTGGAGAATGACGTCTCTTTCTACTGATCAAATTGATTTTTAAAATCAATTTTATGTGATGATGATCAATACATTTTTTTTGATGATCAAACTTTGTGAGATCAAACTCTGATGATCAATTGACTTTACGCTTCATTTTTTTTATATTTTTATTCCATACCCGATGTTCCAAAAATCAATAATCTGCAAACAAAAAAAATCTACGCGACTTAATTTTTTTTTAAATGTCTTTAAAAATTCAATGCGATGGCAGATCGCAAGCTGTGAATAATATAAATGCGATGTTATTTCGCGCGAATTTTTTTAATTTTCTTCAGCGCCCGCTCAAAAACTTGATGATCAACGTTGATTTGATGTCAGCAATTTGATTTGATTTTCGAACCCTGCACCCACCTGATAAGAAAGCCTATTTCGAATTAACATACTGACCTTCCACTAATTACATAATAAATATAGACTGGGTTTACGTAACCATAAGCTGAAGCAAATATGGATAAGCGTAATTTGTGTGTGGTAAGCCCATCGCACACCAACACATACACACTTCATTCTGATTTGTTCTGCTGCAAATACGTACTCCACCTAAATTTACAAAACCACTAAACATTTCGCATTTCATATTTGCTTCAGTTTGTGTTAATTTTTTGTCAAAGAATATTGTCTCTACGTATGTTACCGGCCAAACCTTTTTTCCGACCACGGTTTCGGTTGTCACTACAACTCATCAAAAAATGTTCTCTTGACTCAACCTAAAAAATTCCTCCTTAAAGGTAAGATGTAGTAGCGAGTAGACTTGCGTAACATTTTTGCTTATTATTTAATCCTCTTTAAACCTCCAACAATCGGTGTTTACTATGTTCTAGTTAGCTTTCGATTCTTGTTTTTGATAAAATTTATCAAAAACATCCCAATTAGAGAAAATATTCACTTTGAAAAGAGATTATTCTTTGCACTAATTCCACATTACCAACATACGATTCATAACAAAGAGAAGTTATATACGTATGCGCAATTGTTGAAATGAAAAACACGAATGCTTCATACAAAATTGTATATAGAGTACATTAGGGGCATATACTTCCGAAGCGATTACAGAGTGTTTTAGACATGGTTCAATTTTGAACATAGTTGTTGTGGGGAGTGACAGTTGTCAGAAATTATAAACCTTAGGTATAATGTTTTGTAAATAAATAATAATAAATAACAAAAAAAAAAGTTTTTTAATCTTACCTTTTTACCGATTTACTGTTTTTTGTTATATTTATAAATTTGAAACAAAATTTGAATTTAAGTTTCCCACAAAAAAAACACCGAAAATATTTAAACAAAATAATTTATTTTCTTCGCTTATATGATTTCTTATAACTTTCAGTCCTCTCAACAACTATGTTCAAAAGTGAACAATGTCTCAAGTATAACACTACTACATGGGGTGAAAAGTCCGCGGCCTCACATAGAGATGGCGTCATTACTTCAGAATTTTTGTTAACATTCAGTAGTACCACCCTTTACTTGTCTACAGCCAAAATTTCCAGACATTTGGTGTCATAGTTTTCGAATTACTGTCAATAGAGTGACGCAGGTTTTTGTTGTTCGTAAAAAATGGAAAATAATGAATTCCATGTGTTGATTAAACATTGTTTCTTAATGGGAAAAAATACGGTGCAAAGCAAAGAATGGCTGGATAAGTGTTATGGCACATCTTCTCCGTCGTATACAACGGTCAAGAAGTGGCATGCTGAATTTAAACGAGGTAATACAAGCACCGATGATGCCCCACGTTCAGGACGTCCAAGTGAAGCAGTTACTGAAGAAAACATCAAAAGAATCCATCGTATTGTTTTGGCTGATCGGAAAGTTAAAGTTAGTGAAATAGCTGACATCCTCAAAATATCAACAGAACGGGTGCGACACATTTTACGCGAGTATTTGGACATGAAAAAGCTTTCTGCGCGATGGGTGCCGCGTTTTCTAACAATTGATCAAAAGCAGCACCGTCTTGACGATTCAGAGCGTAATTTAGCTTTGTTCGAGCGTAATCCAACGGAGTTTTTGCGTAGATTTGTCACGATTGATGAAACGTGGATTCATTACTATACACCAGAGTCCAATAGACAGTCTGCAGAGTGGTTAGAATTTGGTCAAAGCCGACCGAAGCGCCCAAAGGCACAGCGTTCTGCAGGCAAGGTTATGGCCACGATTTTTTGGGATGCGCATGGCATAATATTTATCGACTATTTGGAGAAAGGAAAAACAATAACTGGCGAGTACTATGTCACATTATTGGAACAGCTCGACAACGAGATCAAGAGAAAACGACCGCATATGCAGAAGAAAAAGGTCCTGTTTCATCATGACAATGCACCAGCGCATTCATCCATAAAAGCAACTGTGAAACTGGACTCTTTGGGCTATGAATTACTCCACCACCCACCTTACTCTCCAGATCTGGCCCCCAGCGACTACTATTTGTTCCCAAACTTAAAAAGATGGCTACAGGGAAAAAGATTTTACTCTAATGATGAGGTGATATCCGAAACAGAGGCCTATTTTGCAGGGTTGGAGAAATCCTATTATACCAAAGGTACCCAAATGTTGCAGGACCGTTGGACTAAGTGCATTTCCCTTCAGGGAGACTACGTTGAAGAATAAAATTAATTTCATATGTAAAAGTTAGTTCTTTCATTGCAAGGCCGCGGACTTTTCACCCCATGTAGTATATTCCTCAGATGCTATAAATCAGAAAGATTTAAAACTTGATTGAAACGAAACATTTTGCAACCGCTATATTGAATGTAGCCAGCTTTATAACTAAGAGTCTATTTTATGCAAGTACCATTTATGGTGTAATTTCTAGTATCTAGTTAGTGTGACGATTT
>CM055403.1:26083832-26147290 GCA_029228625.1 Pseudolycoriella hygida | reverse complement strand
TTTTTTAATCTTACCTTTTTACCGATTTACTGTTTTTTGTTATATTTATAAATTTGAAACAAAATTTGAATTTAAGTTTCCCACAAAAAAAACACCGAAAATATTTAAACAAAATAATTTATTTTCTTCGCTTATATGATTTCTTATAACTTTCAGTCCTCTCAACAACTATGTTCAAAAGTGAACAATGTCTCAAGTATAACACTACTACATGGGGTGAAAAGTCCGCGGCCTCACATAGAGATGGCGTCATTACTTCAGAATTTTTGTTAACATTCAGTAGTACCACCCTTTACTTGTCTACAGCCAAAATTTCCAGACATTTGGTGTCATAGTTTTCGAATTACTGTCAATAGAGTGACGCAGGTTTTTGTTGTTCGTAAAAAATGGAAAATAATGAATTCCATGTGTTGATTAAACATTGTTTCTTAATGGGAAAAAATACGGTGCAAAGCAAAGAATGGCTGGATAAGTGTTATGGCACATCTTCTCCGTCGTATACAACGGTCAAGAAGTGGCATGCTGAATTTAAACGCGGTAATACAAGCACCGATGATGCCCCACGTTCAGGACGTCCAAGTGAAGCAGTTACTGAAGAAAACATCAAAAGAATCCATCGTATTGTTTTGGCTGATCGGAAAGTTAAAGTTAGTGAAATAGCTGACATCCTCAAAATATCAACAGAACGGGTGCGACACATTTTACACGAGTATTTGGACATGAAAAAGCTTTCTGCGCGAGGGGTGCCGCGTTTTCTAACAATTGAACAAAAGCAGCACCGTCTTGACGATTCAGAGCGTAATTTAGCTTTGTTCGAGCGTAATCCAACGGAGTTTTTGCGTAGATTTGTCACGATTGATGAAACGTGGATTCATTACTATACACCAGAGTCCAATAGACAGTCTGCAGAGTGGTTAGAATTTGGTCAAAGCCGACCGAAGCGCCCAAAGGCACAGCGTTCTGCAGGCAAGGTTATGGCCACGATTTTTGGGGATGCGCATGGCATAATATTTATCGACTATTTGGAGAAAGGAAAAACAATAACTGGCGAGTACTATGTCACATTATTGGAACAGCTCGACAACGAGATCAAGAGAAAACGACCGCATATGCAGAAGAAAAAGGTCCTGTTTCATCATGACAATGCACCAGCGCATTCATCCATAAAAGCAACTGTGAAACTGGACTCTTTGGGCTATGAATTACTCCCCCACCCACCTTACTCTCCAGATCTGGCCCCCAGCGACTACTATTTGTTCCCAAACTTAAAAAGATGGCTACAGGGAAAAAGATTTTACTCTAATGATGAGGTGATATCCGAAACAGAGGCCTATTTTGCAGGGTTGGAGAAATCCTATTATACCAAAGGTACCCAAATGTTGCAGGACCGTTGGACTAAGTGCATTTCCCTTCAGGGAGACTACGTTGAAGAATAAAATTAATTTCATATGTAAAAGTTAGTTCTTTCATTGCAAGGCCGCGGACTTTTCACCCCATGTAGTATATTCCTCAGATGCTATAAATCAGAAAGATTTAAAACTTGATTGAAACGAAACATTTTGCAACCGCTATATTGAATGTAGCCAGCTTTATAACTAAGAGTCTATTTTATGCAAGTACCATTTATGGTGTAATTTCTAGTATCTAGTTAGTGTGACGATTTGAATAAAAAGAAAAATAAAAACAGTGATAAAATAGGAGGATTTTGAGCAGTAATTTTGCAATATAAAAGTTGTTGGAATCTAAAATCTAAATTGTATGTGCAATAGTAAATTTTATAACACTCGGGGCTATAATATAAGGTTTGAGGCCCTCGTGTTATAAAATATCGTATGAAACACGGGCTGTAATTTGAGATCTCGTATCTGGAAGGGGAGAAGATCGGAGAGCGTCAAATTACAGCCCTTGTGTTATAATATACTATTATTCACCGCAGTGCTTCCCTAGGGCGTTAAGTAATGCATTAGTTGTTGGTGTCAAACTTTGTTTCGTTGATTTGATGCTTTGGTCAATAAAATATCCATCTACGGGAAAAATTTATTGCCATATTACATATTCCCATATATTGCCATTATATACTTCTTCTTAAGCCATACGCCCGCGCGGGTGGATAGTCTACTTCCCATAGGGCTGGCTATTCGCCAGGGCGGGCGGGTGAATAGTTTACTCCCCATAGAGTTGGCTATTCGTCCGCGAGGGCGGGAAATCTACTCCCTATAGGGCGGGCGAATAGTCTACACCCGCGCAAGCTAATAAGGGATGTCCCAAACTAAATCCGGACGATTTCAATAATGAATAACTTTCTTAATTTTGCTCGAAATTAGCTGAAATTTTCAACTTTTGAAGTCTGATATGTTACAATTAAGTGCTGTAAATATGAACACATAAAACTTTTTGCTCGCTGAAATATTTGCGATGGAGTGAAACTAGTGCAAAAAAATTCTGCACAAAATAGTTTCTTACTTCATTCGCAATTACCTATGAGAGGAATGTCAGCTTTATGCTAATTTTTCATTGTAGAATATTCGTTTACAAATATATTTAATGTTTCTGAACAGAAAAACCCCACAAAACAAATTTCTGTTAACTTACGTGAACCTGATTGCTTGAATGCCTTTACTGGTAAGGTAGCAATTCCACATCTCCCAGAACAAAAACTTCTCGTAGAGTTCAACATTTTGCTAATCCGCCTTAAATTTGTTATAAGAGAAACGGAAAATATTATTTTTATCAAAAAATATCAAAAGTTTGTTGTCAAGACGATCCAAATGTATCAGGGTGAAGTTGAAGGTTTCACGAAGGTGATGTTTTTTTGACACATCAGTACATTCCCTGCCAAACGCAGCGAGTTTCGCTCAGTAACCCAACTTTATGGATGAGAGATCATCAGACACATTCATACCTCTCATACTGATAAAGAATTTTCCACAGAAACCCCGCTATGAATTTACTTTTGCAGCATCCTTTTTACCCAATGCTCCAGGCGCTACGAATTTGGTCAGCTGAAATTACAGATATTCTTGTTTCAATTTTTAGAAGAGGTATGTTGTTCCTCGTTAAGCTCTTCAGTTTTTAAGGCAACTTTAGACCCTAAACTAACATTTTAGTGTCATTGTGAAATGTTCCCATGTCAAGGAGCGTAGATAGGAGCTTTTAGTCTGAAGGCTTGCGCGGTGGTTTTCTCTACTGGTCATGTTACTTATGCTGACAGTTTCACAAACTTTAAAAGCAAATTTTTGCTCTCTTTTATTTTATTTCATACTAATAGAAGCAATATCAGAAATGATTCCCCTTCCGATGATAAAATTCGGAAATTTCGTCAATTTCACAGGAGTCAAATGTAAGTTTGCTGAAAATTTTGTATTGTTGTGCGGAATTTTTTTGCACTAGTTTCACTCCATCGCAAATATTTCAGCGAGCAAAAAGTTTTATGTCTTCATATTTACAGCACTTAATTGTAACATATCAGACTTCAAAAGTTGAAAATTTCAGCTAATTTCGAGCAAAATTAAGAAAGTTATTCATTATTGAAATCGTCCGGATTTAGTTTGGGACATCCCTTAATCACTCCGAAAATTTACTCATTGGATTACACCCCTCACCTTCGACTCGAGATGCAAACCTACCCTTCGAAGAAAAAAAAATTTCCCCGCAGGTGCATAATCTACTAAAAAGGTCATTGTGTAAGTACATTATGAATAAAATAAACACAAACATACATTTAGACCTAGTGGCATCAATAATATTTTGCGATAACATACAAGGGTTTCATAATAGTGTATTCCAACTGAAGAAATTTGCTTACAAATTAACTTCGCCGCATCAACACTCATTTAAGTAGAACAAATTAAAAAAATATAACATTGAAATGACTAAAAATGATGATGAGCCAATTACATTTTACAACCTACTGCACATTTATACACATCGTATAAATAGGACACACATGCAAAAATTCATCAATGAAAACTCCTTTAAATACGTGCGTAGTACATATCGAAATGCACGTATGTGTTCCAGGGCATCGAAATTTTGAATTTTTACACATTCAAACGCTCCTTTTTTATGAATTCTTGTCTCTCTTGTCCATAAAAACCGATATTTGAAATTTTGTCAATTCTTAGCTAACTTTATAATTCGGGTTTTCGAGGGGCAAGACTATGTTGTGAAAGTGTATTTTTAATCAAAATATAAAATACAAGCTCTCAAAACGTCACTGTACATAGAACAATTGAAGCTTTAGAAAGAACAAAAGAAGCATTGATAGTCCTAACGATGCATCAAATCGTATTCCTGAATGTTCGAAAGTGTCATATCATAGAAAATTTGCAGTACAACTATATCACAATTGGCATTTTTAGACTCGTCTCGTACGATGCGAAGATTTTCTTTAGTTCGCTCACCATCTTGTAAGTATTTGAAGATGAAAACATGAGACGGCTTCATCATTTCTGTCTCAATTTTTCGCTGTCCGAATGTAACACGACTCATCATAGAGCTGTACATACAAATTATTGTTGCCTGGATATTTCGTCCCTATTTCATTCACTTTTCCCAGATGATGATAATCTTTATAGATTTTAGTTCGCAATAGCTAATAGTTAATAAGGTACCTAAGGGTTGATAGTTGATAATAGACTTTCATGATGATTTTTGTAAGAGATGTTCGCTTTTTGAAAGCTAAGCGCCGATTTCGGGCGAGTTTACCGTTTTACGATTAAGCGTTTGCAATTGTTTCTAATTTTATTTTGCAATATGTCTCCGTTTTTCTCATGTATCATGTGAGTTAGATGACATATTAAAGGTTTGACAGATCATTTAAGTGAATGAGTTTAATACATTAACCAATGGTTGGCACACGACAATTTGATGCTTTTAAAAATGATTAGCCATTATTCGATGTAGAACATTTGAAGTGGAAAAATTATTCAATTTAATTGCTCTGGCGACGACACGTGACGTTAACAATAGATTATTAAACAGGCCAGTAAGTGACACGTTAAATAATTGTATTTTTAAATATACAGGAATAACATAAAAACAAATAATTAGGCATCGAGGAATTTCTTTAAGCCTTCAGCTCGGAATCTAAACTCTACTCTACTCTACTCAAAACTCTCTGTTCAAAAACAGTTCTCAAAGCTTTTTCCTTAAAAACATTCTGAGATTGCGTAATTGTTTGTTTCTAAGGCTCTTACAATGGCCTGTCCAATATCTGGTTTATTCTGAAAAGCGGTCGGTATGGGTGAAACAACCACAATTTCGGATTCACAGTGCTTTTCATGTTGCGCAAAATTGGTATGATATGCATGGTTGTGTGCAACGGTATTTACGATTTATTTCAGTGTCAACATTCATGAATTCTTTTTATGAAAATCTCAAAAATTCGTTGAAATTCATGAAAATCACGAAATTTGTGAAAATTCATGAAAATGTTTTCACGAATATATGCAATGACTTGTTTAAAAATACAGCTTTGCAAAATTCATTCCTTTTTCACACCATTCAGTCATACACCACTACATAGAATCGTTTTGCGGTTTTCACTGTGTTCCTTAATCGAAATAAAGTTCTATTGAAGAATCTAACCAGAGTTATCTGATATCTGGTTTGAACTCATTGTGGATCGATTTTTTCACTCCTAAAGCATAATTTTAGTTCTTAAGAGTCTGTCTCTTAATTTCTTTGGTCAGCTCGTCGCGTCGTTGGGAGCATTTCTTTAAAACTTTATTTTGATTCAGGAATACGTCTAGGAAGGTCTACGAATCTCTCACATTTGGACACAGCCAGGACCCTAAAACTGAGTTTCTACTAGGGTCCAATGTGTTTGTTTACATAAATCAGGCAAATCGCAACAGATTTTGTTGATTCTTTTTCCAATTGAGAGGTAAACGAGTACTGATTTATATTCGAAAACAAATTTGGGCCCTGTGCTTGTGCTTAGGGCTCAAGTGGGCTTCAGGTCGGTCCTAAGGTCGGCCTTAGCCAAAAAAAAATTTTTTTGCTATGTTGCAGAACAAATTGAGGTAAACATTTTTAAGTATGGAAGTTATTTGTTCGAGACCTCTCCTGAGGGCCCCAGGTCGGATAATGTAGTAGTTTCATACACTTAATAGTTAAGGTAATATTTACTTAAATACGATCGAGTCTTTTCGTAACATCAAATCTGTTCGCAACATCTATTCTGATACGTCAGGAACCCTTGCATATGTTTGGACCCGTACGAGGTCTGAGTTGGGGGGATACATTTATTATCATCTAAATATGACAAATTAACAATAAAAAAATGTCCATCTGTCTGTCTGTCCGTATCCACTTTTTTTTTCAAACGGCTCAACCGATCAACCGGTCGAAAAAGTTTCCAAAAACATGGTTTTTGGAGGGTCGGTGAAACTTTTTCGCAAATATCTCAGCTAGAAAAGCACGCAAATTGTTCATATTGGTGTCAAATAAAAGCATCTGATCTCACACAACTGGAAAAACATTTGTGGAAATTGTGTTAGTGGCCTGGGCGACCAATGTAATGGACGAAATTGAGTTTCTTGGCCATATACGAAAGCAGATGGTTTTTCGTCTTTATTTGCTCAACTATGCAATATGGAGATTTACTGTCAAAGGCAAAGTTGTAGAGAAGGATTTTAGACCGATCAGTCTGACTTCCTTCATTATGAAAACATTAGAAAGGTTGATAGACTTTTATATCAAGGATGAAATCCTGGCTAAGTTTCATGACAACCAGCACGCTTACCGGACCGGCAGGTCAACGGACTCTGCCCTGCATAGTCTGGTAGCAAAGATAGAGAAATCCTTCTCGTTTGGAAAGGTCTCCCTGGGATGTTTTATGGACATCGAAAGAGCCTACGACAACACGAAGTTCGATATTATCCGTCAGGCCCTGGTTGAAAGAGGAGTAAGAAGAGTTGTGGTGAGAGGGATAGAAAGCATGCTCAGGGATAGTTCGGTTGAGGCTATTATATGTGGTCACAAGAAAAATCTTTGGGTAGCCAAGGGATGCCCACAAGGCGGGATCCTTTGACCCATACTCTGGTGCATAGTGGTAGACTCCCTCATTAGAAAACTGAATGAGGAAGTAATCTATGCGCAGGGGTATTCAGACGACCTGATGGTTCTAGCTAGAGGGAAGTTTGAAAGCACCTTGGGAGGTCGCATGAGAGTTGCGCTGGGAATAATGGAGATCTGGTGTTTGGAGAAGGGCCTAAAGGTCAACCCCACTAAGACAGACCTTGGGCTATTCAGTAAAAGAAGTACAGGATCAGATCTGGTGGGGAAGATGAGGCTCTTCAGTGTGGACCTAGAACTCGCTCCAAGGGTAAAATACCTCGGAGTCACGCTGGATAGCAAACTAAATTGGATTGATCATACCGAAGACAAGGCACAAAAGGCCTTGACGGCGTTTTGGATCTGTAAGAACTCCTTTGGGAGGAACTGGGGTCTGTGATCTAAGGCCATTCTGTGGCTATACGAGGTTGTGATCCGACCCATGATGAGTCACGGTTCTGTAGTATGGTGGCCAAGAATGGACGTGGAGAAAGCAGGGAAGAGACTGAGTGAGATACAAAGGCAAGTGTGCATAAGCGTCACTGGAGCTATGAAGACCACGGCCACCGCGGCCTTGGAGACGCTGTTAGCGATACCGCCTTTGGACTTAGTAATTAAGGCCAGAGCTTTCGCCACTGCGGATAGGATAGAGCAGTCAGGCTTATGGGCCCCGTACTTCCGTTTAGGGCATGGCAGAATTAGAGACGTTATTTCGGATCCGATTTTTGACATGCCAAGAGACCGGATGGCGCCAGTAACTGACTTCACTAGGCGTTTTGAAGCGATATTTCCGAGCAGGCAAGAATGGCTAGGTGGGTGGCCAACCTGTTTGCCTAGAAATGCGAAAGTGTTTTTCACTGATGGATCCAAGGCCGTAGAAAGAGCAGGGGCTGGAATATACGATCCAGACACTGCACATGGCAGTAGGTTCCATTTGGCCAAAACTTCCAGTGTCCTCCAGGCAGAGGTCTACGCAGCTCTCATGGGAGCTCAAGAATCACTACCGGCGGGGTCGCAGGGAAGAGAGATCTTTATCTGTTCGGACAGTAAAGAGATGATTAGGGCGCTCATGTCACCCACCTCGACCTCCAAGCTGATGAAAGAGGGAAAGGATTATCTAAACTTCATGGGACTGGACCGGTTCTTGGAAGCGACAGGAAGACTCACATAATGATTTATATGATGAACGTGAAAAGGAACAAAGGATCTCAGGATCTATGTTTCAAGACCAACAATAGGTCGTCCTAAACTGATAAATCTAAAAATATGGCGAATGGAGAGTGTCAAAGGCAAAGTAGCAGAGAATAAAATTTTAGAGGACATGTGTTTCATGACTGGGCGGGATGACTCATATCTTTGCGATGTACTACACAGACTAAGAAAACACAACATTTTTCAGAATATTCTACATTAAAGATTACTTTCGACACAAAAATGTAATGTTCATATTGTATTATGTTTACAGAGCAGGAACTGACATTGTAGTAGAATTTGATTAAAGTCTTCTGAGAGTTTACTTCACTAAGCAAATAATTTATCAAATAAACTACACAATGTTAATTTTTTTTTTAAATCTCTACATATAGCAGTAAAGCTCATTAACGTTCTCATAGTTAATTAATAAAATTAGGTAACACATTCTAAACAAATGCTTAAAAAACAGAAAAGCGTTGTGTATGTATTTTGTGATAAATTACATCGTAACCGATCATTTAAAAAGATACAGGTGCGTCGACTTTTGGCGTCGTTTGTAACCGAAAAAATTGTGAGGAAAGCAAAACTTCCACTAAGTTGGCGCTGCCCCAACACATTTTTTATTGACAGAGCTAAAGTTCACAACTTTCCCACTAATTGACCACATTAAGTTTAGCAAAACGTGTCTGTATATAGAAATTTTGTGTCAGATTTAGAGTGAGGGGGGTCAAAAATCCCGAAAAAACATGACGTCATTTATGAACAGCCCGATTTTACTTGAATTGAATCGCATCTATCATACACACATAGAACGCTACCGGATTGATATGAAAAATTTCGAAAATTTGTATCGTCGCATTTGTTGTAACCACTCGTTAAAAACCAATTAAAAATGTTCGCAAATGAATTTGAACTACCCGAGTGTACGAGAGGCAATCGCAATTTTCCGAAATCATTTACAACGCCATTTCAGTATTAAGTTCGATTCCATTCTATCATTTAAAATAAATTCATAAACACAGCTCTAGTCTGCGCAAACAATTCTTTACATAATTGCACATATATTTATGTAAAATAATGTTATACATATTCATACAGCCATAAGCACATCATCCGATATACATAGATGTACTCCATGTACATGGAAAATTTATTGCGAAAGCTTGAATGCGGAGCTTTAAAATATTCATACTCTTGTGGTTGTTTTTTTTATTTTTTGGTTTCGAAATTATTCAAAAATGTTTTTATTTTTTTGAGATAGTGTAACTGAATGGAGATGTATGGATGAGGAGAAATATAAGAAAAAAAAAGGATAAATTTAATATTTCTATGTATGTAACACGCTTAACGTGTAGACAATTTATTCTAAAATATTCGTTATGAAAGTGTGTTAAATTTTCTGTTAAAATTTAACATAATATTATAAAGCGTGTGTCTTCGGTTTTGTAGCTTCACAAATTTATTTATTTTTTGTCTTTTTTATTTACCAACTTTGTACGGGAACTTTGTGAATTTTCTTAAAGCCTTTGGTGACACAAAGTAATTGATATATATATTTTAAATTGCGACTTGTTTTTGTTTTTATTTTCATATTTAAAATAAATAAACTTTCCGGATTATCATTTTTCTTTTCCGTTTTTTTTTTCTGCGGAATGCAACAATATTCTTTTGTGAAATGCTTCCTATTGTAAATAAGTTGAAAAAGTCAATGAAACTTGTTGAAATAAACGAAGTAAATGTTTGGATGATAGCGTGAGATATTTAGACAATAGAACAAAAAAGTTGCCTTTTTAAGAAGACATCTGAGAATAGGAAACAAAACAACACTTAGTAATTGAATGGATTTGTTGGAATAACTTCGATTCATTGTCGTCATTTGGAAAGACACCAATGATTTACGACGGATTCTCTGATTAAAATGTTTCTAATTCTGGGAGTAATGTTTTTTTACAGTTACTAAGACATAGTTTATCGGTGGTCGAAAATTAGTCTGCGATCACTGTGAATATTTGAATTAGTACTTGACTTCCAATGAAAAGGATTTCCCAACGATATTGGTCCGCTTAAAATGATTTCCTGTCAAAATTCACTTTTCCTTAAAATACCCCGAAAAGCAATCTAATGTATCAGATTTATAAACTTAACACATTCTCTTCGGTTCAGATCGAACGACATCCTTCAGACGAACTACGTGAATTGGAAATATTGACTGTTATCATAGTTATTTGTGTACTTTGATCGCTTATTGTTCTCTTTTATGTTTTGACTTCGGGAAATTACAGTCACAAAAAAAACCTCTTAAAAGGTAGAGTGTGACGCAGTCCGTAAGTCCGCTTCCAAAGTTAATGATATCGCTTGAGGTGACGCTATCGCTGATAATACGCAGGAGTTTGTTTGAATGGAGCCTTGTGTTCAAAGTTTTGATTTCCTGAAAAAATTACAGCGCTTTTTTGAAACAAAATTACGTTGTGTCGAAAAAATTGTCTCCGAAAAAAATTTTCTCCAAAAAAATTTTTCTCCAAAAAAAGTTTCCGCCAAAAAAGTTTTTCGCAAAAGAAATGTTTTTGAAAAAAGAGTTTCCCAACAAAGTTGTTTCTCAGAAAAAATTTTTCTCGAACAAATATTTCTCAAAAAAAAATGCTACAAAAAGCTCCCGACGTAGTGTCAAAACGAAAGGAGGCAGAAAACCGGAAAAAAAAAAAAAAAAGAATAGATGACAGCCAAGTATCGAGGGGGCCGAAGGGGGTAGAGAACAATGTGTGGCGGACCGAAAAAGTTTTTTTTCGGAGAAAAGAAGTTTTTTGGATCAAAACTTTTTTTCGAAGTAAACCTTGTTTTGGAGCCCACTGCTTTTTCGCCGAAGACTTGTTGTTTTGAGAACCTATTTTGTTTTTGAGACGCACCTTTTTCTCGACCCCCCATGTTCCTCCCACTCCTGTTCTACCCCCCACCGTTTGCTCCACCACCACTTTTGCTCCACACAACAGTTTTCTTCCACCCAAAATTTCTGTTTCACGCAACACCCAACTTTCTCCCACCCACGTTCTCCGAAAACCACCTTTTCTTATCTCACAACCCCCATTTATTGTTTTTTCTATCGCACAATTGTATTTTCCAACTTCCAAAACAAAACTTTTCTCCAGCAGCCACCTGTTCTATTCCCGAACCACCTTGTTCCTCTAACACCTTCGGCTACCATCGATACACTTCGTGTCACCTTCGGCTGCCTTCGGAACACTTCGTGTCACTTTCGGCTGCCTTCGGAACACTTCGTGTCACCTTCAGCTATCTTCGCAAACTTCGTGTCACCTTCGGAACACTTCGTGTCACCAATTCTTCTCAGTGATTCATATAACTTTCCTGAAGTGAAGAAACCAACTGTCTAGGTATTCTTATTCAGAATTTAGCAAAAAATCCAAGATGGTGTCACTTTGACAGTTGGCAGCCATTTTCATAAAATGCTAAAAAATTCTCCTGAACTAGAAGAACCCATCTCTCTAAGTGTTATCATTCCGGAGCTAAAATTCGAAAACCGAAAAAGCATAAACGAAAATCCAAGATGGCGCCGCTAAGACAGCTAGCAGCCATTTTCTTAAGATACAAAAAAATTCATCTAACCAAACTCTATAACTTTCTAGAAGAAACCAACTCTCTAAGTGTTATCATTCCGAAGCTAAAATTCGAAAACCCAAAGAAGCGTAATTTATACCTAAAAAAATCCAAGATGGCGTCACTTTGGCAGATTTTTGAAAATCCCAAAAAATTCTCCTGATCAAACTCTATAACTTTCCCGAAGAAACCAATTCTCTAAGTATTGTCATTCCGAAGCTAAAATTCGAAAACCAAAAAAAAATTATTTATTGCTTGGGAAAATTCAAGATGGCGCCGGTTTGACCGCTGGCAGCCATTTTCTTAGGATTCCAAAAAATTCTCCTGACAAAACTCTATGTCGGGCGAATGTGGGCGAATTTTAAGAAATTTGTCTTGGATCTGGCTGAGGAATGTCTGGGCAGTGTCGCTAGCGGGGGTCGAAACAAAAAGGCGGGTTGGTGGAACGCCGATATCAGGGGGGCTGTATTGGAGAAAAGGAAATTATACTTGATTTGGTTACAGGACAGGACGGTGGCGAAGTGGGAGGCTTATAAGGCTTGTAGGCAACTGGTTAAGAATCTAGTCAGGGAAGCGAAGGACCGGGAGGGGAAAAAGTTTGGGGAGGATTTGGAAAGGGCAGGTCAAGGCAGGGGTAAGAAATTTTGGTCGATGATTAAGGACATTAGGCGCGGTGGCGTGAAAGAGGGATGTAGTAGTATTTTAGATAAAGACGGCGAGTTAATTACAGATAGGGGTGAAGTCTTGAAGACTTGGCGGCATTACTTTAAGGATTTATTTACATCTGTCAATCAGGTAGAAGAAAAGGGGAGGGAGGCAGGTCCTAGCTCGGAGGTGGAGGAGGAAATTACACTGGATGAGGTGTCCCGAAAGGTCGGCAGATTAAGGGAAGGAAAATCCGCAGGGGTGGATGAAATTAGGACGGAATTTATTAAGTATAGCGGATCAGGTGGGATCCAATGGCTTTGTAGGATTTTCAATTTGGCCATGAGGTCTTCAACAGTACCTGCTGACTGGAGCTTCTGTGTTATTGCTCCAATTTATAAGAAGGGCAACCGTAAGGTTTGCAGTAACTACAGGGGGATATCGCTCTTGAGCGTGGTAGGTAAGGTGTACACGGGTGTACTTGTTGACCGGGTTAGGAACATAGTGGAAGGTGTACTGGATGAGATTCAGGGTGGTTTCAGGCCTCTGAGGGGATGTCAGGATCAGATCGAAAAGCTTTATGAAAAGAACAGGGACTTATACTTATGCTTCATCGACTTGGAGAAGGCATTCGACCGGGTACCAAGGCAGAAGCTATTCGGGATTCTTAGCGAGTACGGTATCAATGGGGGTTTACTGCGTGCCATTAAGGGTATTTACTCAGAAAGCAGGGCCGCGGTGAGAATAGATGGCGAAATTAGCGAGTCTTTCGAGGTTAAAGAGGGCGTTCGTCAGGGTTGTTGTCTTTCCCCGCTTCTGTTCATAATTTTCATGGACAAAATCATCAAGCAGGCAAACTTGCAGGAAATGTCGAGGTGGGTGAGGTAATAATGAAAATCCTGGCCTACGCGGATGACTTGATTCTGTTGGCAGATAGTACCACGGAGTTGCAGGGTGGGATTGACTGCCTAAATGCTGCATGTGAGGAGTATGGGATGAAGATAAGTGTAGGGAAAACTAAGGTTATGCATGTCGGCAAAGCTCGGAAGGAGATAGCTTGCAATTTAAATGGGGAGGAGCTGGAGCAGGTTTCTGAATTCAAGTACTTAGGAACCATTTTTTCAGAGGATGGCAAGTTAGTTAGGGAATTTGAGGAAAGGAGGAAAATGGGAAACGCGGTGGCCAGTCAGTTGAGGTCGCACGTGTTCAACAAAAGGGAATTAAGTAGCGGAACAAAGTTAGCTATTCACAGGTCAATATTCCGGCCGACGATTCTGTATGGTAGTGAGAGTTGGGTTGACTGCGGATATCTCGTGCATGACCTGGAGGTTTCTGATATGAGGGTTCTTAGGAATATAGCGGAGGTTAATAGGAGGGAGCAGTGGGATAATCATATAAGGGACGGCGACATTAGGGAAAATTTAGGGATTTCGTCAGTGGAAGAGGCGGCAAGGGCCAGTCGTCTGCGCTGGTTCGGGCACGTTCAAAGGATGGGTAATAACAGGCTACCGAAAAGGATCTTGGATGCACAGGTCCCGGGTGTTAGGCCAAGGGGTAGACCAAGGAGAAGGTTTATCGATTCAATTAAATCAGATTTAGAAGTTAGGGGACTTTCTCTGGGCGAACAAACCATCTCCTTGGCGGGCGATAGGAGGGCATGGAGGACGATAGTTCACCAATCTGGGGTTGCGACAGAAAGACCTCACACCGGAAGGTACTAACGGTCTATAAAGTTTGATGATGATGATGATGATGATGATGACAAAACTCTATAACTTTCCCGAAGAAACCAACTCTCTAGCTATTATCACTCCGGAGCTAAAATTCTTAAACTCCGAGCATTACCTAAAAAACCCCCAAAATTGACCACTTTTCTACTTGTCACGGCTTTTCCAGAATTTTCCCGGAAAAGCGGCATTTGAAATTTTTTATTTGGGACCGAGACTGACGTTCCCTGAAAATTTCAGGAAGATCGGCCGTCTAGTTCTCGAAATCGAAAATTATTAATAGATAGATAGATAGACTATAGGAACCGACAGATCAGAAAAAAAGTTTTCATAATGATGAGAATAATAGAAAATCCCTTGGCCATACAAAAATGTCATGTTCAAACCTCGATATCTCAGCCAATTTTCAACCGATTTTGATGAGTCTGGGCTCGTTGGAAAGCTACTGCGACGCAAAATAATTTGGAGGGGGAGGGGAGCGAGGGAAAAAAACTCGAAAGTTCGCCTATGTATGACTCCTTGTTCCAAAGGGTTTTGTATGGAGTTTTTTGGGTTTGTGGACCGCTACCGCTCCGAGCATGATTTTCGTTGTTATCGTAATGAAAAAACATAACCAAATACGTGTCAGAATAGATGTGGCAAACAGAATAGATGTTGCAAAAAGTCTCGTATCAAAATACGACGTATTTGAATATAAAAATAAGCAAACAATCCAATGTTTTATGTTCTTTTATAACTATATGAATTTCAAAGATCCATAGAAATTACCCAAAGTAATATTAAAGGCCCCACCGAAGTACGTCTCAGATCATACAAATCTAGAAATGGTTATACCCCAGGATTGGGGCATTTTTACCCGAAACACTAAGGGAAGTTTTCTCTAAAATTGTATTCTCTGCAACTTCGCCTTTGGAAGCAACTTTCTACCTCTCATGGTTCTAGAAATATGGCACATCCCTCCCAATTCTAGAAGTGGTCATATCCCAGGATTGGGGCATTTTTACCCAAAACCCTGAGACACGTGTTCTCTCATTGTATTCTCTACAGCTTTGCCTTTGGAAGCAACTTTCTACCTCTCGTACTTCTCATAGTTTTAGACTAGAAATATGGGACATTCCTCCCAAATCTAGAAGTGGTCATATCCCAGGATTTAGCCATTTTTCTCAAAAACCCCGAAACACGTAGTCTCTAAAATTTTATTCTTTACAACTTTGCCTTGAGAAGCAACTTTCCAACTCTTATAGTTCTAAAGATATGTGTCATCCCTCCCAATTCTAGAAGTGGTCATATCCAAGGATTGAGCCATTTTTACCCAAAACCCTGAGACACGTGTTCTCCAAAATTCTATTCTCTATAACT
This sequence comes from Pseudolycoriella hygida, assembly GCA_029228625.1. Classification (NCBI taxonomy): domain Eukaryota; kingdom Metazoa; phylum Arthropoda; class Insecta; order Diptera; family Sciaridae; genus Pseudolycoriella; species Pseudolycoriella hygida. The sequence goes on along the minus strand of CM055403.1, from coordinate 26,131,697 downwards.
ATAACTTTCTATCTCTCATAGTTCAACGGATATGAGCAATCTCTCTCAATTCTAGAAGTGGTCACACCCCAGGATTGGGCAGTTTTTCACTTAAACTATGAAACACATATTATCTATAATTTTATTCCCTTCAGCCTTGCCTTTGAGATTAAATCTCCATATTGCATAATTAAAGAAATATAGACGAAAAGCGGCTTTCGTATATGGCCAAGAATATCAATTTCGTCCATTCCATTAGTCCCAGATCCCTGACCCGATTCCAACAAAAGTTTTTTCCCAGATTTGTGTCATAAAATTCTTTCATTTGAAACCAAAATGAACAATTTCCGTGCTATACTTGGTGAAATATTTATGAAAAAGTCCGACCTCCACTTCGTCGACCATATCTCCGGAACAACTTGGCCGATTTTGCTCATCTTCGAACTTGGATCATGAAATAAGTGTACCTCATATGAGGGTAATCCGTTGAGCCATTTGGAAAAGAAAGTGGAGACGGACGGACAGACGATAACAAATGTATCCCCCCAACTCCTACCTCGATCTACCCCATGTTACAATAAAATTGTTTGTAGTAAACGTGTAGGACCTTTGTATTTCGTACGGGTCCAATTTTGTGAATTATCCAAGATAATTTCTCATAGAGATCATGTGGATAACAATCGCGCGGCTAACGATATGCGAAGTTACGCACGTATAAGGCAACTGTTTATATGAGGAAGGATTGTAGTGATGAAAGCTCCTACCGCCGTCCTCCACCTCTTTAAATATACTACCTATACATCCACTTAACATATATATGAAAGCACTCGTTGCTTATTCTAGAATATATTTCAATCCATGAGTATGTCACGTGCTTCCTGATTTCTCACAGAATTTTTTTTTAATTATGTGAGTGAAAGAACATTAGAATTTATTTTAAGTCATCAACTCCCCTATGACTATAACTCTCAAATGCACAAAATTAATATTCGACGAAGTGCTTGAAAAACATAGCATCGCTTTGCTAAATTATAAACTCGGTAGATAAATATGAAATATTTTCATTTAATTCCATAATTGTAAATTCGCCGAACAGCGTATATACTTTTGTATGAAATAATTACTGACGGGGAAATCGTAGATGACTTTTCTATGTTCAGATGATTTAATAGACTAAATTTGATCGACGTCAACACGAAACTTTTAAAATGTATCAAATGTCTTGCAACGAATTATTTTAATGGATAATTTTATGCTAATGTATGTAGTCAACGTTAATGAATGTTAGTGTTGCCGCGGTTTTTTGAAATTAAATTTGACATAAACACGTACATAAACAACATTCTGTCTGGTATTAAGTTAATTGAATGTGAAAATTAAGGAACATAATTTCGTATATTCGTCAACAACAAAAAGTAGCTAATAGAAATTATCAGTCAGAGACAGCTATAAATAGAATGAAATGTTTTTATATATTTACCTGAAATCCGTCATACGTCCAACTACCGAATTTCATTTCACACGTTTGATCATCAAATGGAAACCAGGTAATATCAATTTTACACGTTGATTTAAAAATACCCGGTGGAACATACAAACAGGAGCCGTTACTCCGTACAACAACATTTGTTGGATATGTTCCATCGAACCCTTCATCAGCACTGTTGTACATCAATACATCTGGTTTCCATATTCTGTGTGGTGGAATTCGGAGATCTTTGACGCCACCATATTCGGAAGTATTCCATCGTAAATTCATATCGTTCCATTCCTTTCGGAAAAAAAGAAAAATTAGATAAAATATTCCATTCCACGATTATTCTAGTTAACTCACCAATTTCAACCAAATATTGGTTACGAGCATTTGATTTTTTTCATCCTGCAAGGAAAATAAGAACAATTTATACATCGGAAAGTAGACAATAGTTATTTATATAACTAGGGATGAAAAGTTGGAAAGACGAGGTCAATAATCACACGAAAGCGTGACTTTTCATTTTTATCCCGAGTTATGTAACGAATTTTACATGCTGCGGCCGTCCAAAGTTCATGCAACTCGATGTAATGAACGACTTTCTACCCGCAAGCATGTAATAAAATTAACAACTTTCTTCGATTGCACACAAGCAGTTGTATATAGTGAAGTAGTAGATTTCAAGTATAGGATTCCAGATAACAATTGACCCCACAAAATGTACATAAAGTGCCATCGGAAAATGTGCTGATCCCATTTAATGTGCTCCAGTTGCAACACATTTAATGTGTATTAAAAAGCGCACTTACCGTTACATCTTTTCTTTGGAACGTGAAATGCATTTAATGTACATGAAATGTGAATTACATGTTAGATGTAACACTTAAAACACTTTGAATACACTACTAATGTACCTTTAATGTACTTTTTAGTGTGAATTACTAGCACATTTCATGTACATATAATGTTATGTAAGAAAAGAAAGGAAAATTTAATTTAGTTTTCCGACTTGTCTATTTCGGTTTTTCTTATTCTGATGATCGCTACGTCCTCCACCTACATTTTTTTATGCCAAGATCTCATTTTTTTTTGAGAAAAATTTCTGCCATTTGCAGGGTTTGAACCCAAGACGCTCATTAAATGTACTTTTTTTGTACTGAGAAAAAGTTTTGGAAGATATGCTAGTAAATGAAAATTAAACAAACTCCACAGAGAGTTATTTAAGTTTATATGATCGAACACACTGTAGCGGTTGTACATTTACAAAAAGGTTTTATATCCCTGCACACGTTGATGCTGCATCGTATCATCTTCATTGTTTAATTGTTATTTGAAATTGATTTTATGCGAAACAACAAAAAATCTATATAAAGAATTGATCGCGAAAAATAAAGAATTGAACAAAAAAGAACTGATACCTCCAATGGGCGCGGGGCGTGGACGGAGTTATAGTGAGGCTGAACCTGCTACACATGTCTAAAATAATTTTGCGATCCATATTCTTTATTTTTGGCGATAAACTTTGTTTTTTGCTAGTCAAGTTACACTGGCTGACTCTTAGTACGCAAATTAAAATATACGAAAGTTAAAGTTCTGAACAAGTCGGACGCAGTCAAAAGACGCTGCTTCCGTATTCGCAGTTTCTTTTCCTAGACACGAGGAAGAGGAATGGTGTCCAAACTAAACCTTTCGTTAGGATTTAAAGAGTGTATGAGATTTGATGGGTCACTGGAGAACGCACTGGCCTTTCACAAAACCCGGGGTCAATCTCCGCTGATACGTAGCTACTTAAAGATGTGAAGCGACGAAAAATTTTGACTTGACTTAAGCCAATGCCACACTAAAAGCGCAAAAACATTATGTAACGTCACTTAAAGAGAAAGTGTGACACTGTGTCACCTCAACGGCACCTTGTAGATGGAAGAAAAATCGATGAAGAATTTGTTTTTCTTACTCCTTCTATTTACTCACAGTCGTACCGGCTTTCAGTTTCCCACGTTAAATTTCTAAGAATTTTTTAGTATTGAACAATTAACTTGACCTGCCACCTTTTCATCATTTCTCTAATGAACAATGATAGCCTGTAAGCTCCATAGACAAACGTGTAATATCAAAAACCATACCCAAAGAGCCAATAAGTTGTTAGTATCCTTCCGACAATATGTCAAAAAAAACGGAGATTCTCGGTCCGAGAACTACATGCAGTATAACTAGAATCTACTACTAGAATCGAACTAACCTCACGCTAAATAAACTAGGAAACAACTAAGATAAGAGGGCGTCTGAAGAAAGATAAAACCTTGTCAATAAAGGCAGCCTGGTGCTGAAATTCTGACTACGCCTAACTGGAAGAACAAGTGAGGTTATTAGTTAGGAACACCATCGAAGTCGGCACCAGGCTGCCTACTTGAGACCTAAAGCTGGGAATAAAGAAGGCAGCCTGGTGCTGAACATCTGTTCTAACTAAAGTGGAGGCAGGAGTGAGTTCTATACGTCACATAAGTTTCAATTCGGTGTTCGGTACCAGGCTGCTGCTGCCCCCTGCATTCAAGGTGTCATAGCTCAAGGACGCAGCCTGCTGCCGAGTTGAAACTTATATGACGAATAGATCTAAGTACCTTCTACTCTTTGGTAAAAACAGATGCTAGGCAACAGGCTGCCTTCTTTAATCGAAGTTTATGGGCTCGAGTACGTAGCCTGGTGTCAAATTATAAACTAATACGATGTCATGTACTCGCTACCCCCATAAATACCCCCCCAAATAATGATTTCATTAACAACCCCCCCCCCCCCCCTAATAAAAACTTTGAGTTCACCAAAAAAAAATATTTTTTATTGTAGAATGAATACTTTTGCAATTTGTATGTACATTTTTATTCTAATCAACTGTCAAACAACCTCGGGCATGCTCCCAATTATAAATTCTTGACAGAAATTTGACAAAACCACAAATGCTCAACCGGACGTGGAAAAACTTAAGATTTCTGGTCAGGTGTGGGAGGGGGGTGAAAGGTAGTGGTAATGATTGGGGACCACCCCACCACCAATAATCAGTAGTCATTTGGCGGCGGTCACCTCTCTGGAGAGAATGGAAAGGGAAAACAAAAAATTTTTTTTTACTTTTTTTTAACTTTTTTAGTACTAGGAATTGTCGGGAAGTGCTGGGTAGGGCTTAGTAAGGCTGAATAGGGGTGGATGAGTGGTGAAATGGTGTTGGAAGAGTGGAGAAAGAATGGAAATGACCATGAAAATATATTAGGCGCTTTAAAAGGTCTACATTAGGCAAATTGGGCGCTCTAAAGAGTCTACATTAGGCAAATTGGGCGCTTTAAAAAGAAATTTTATCGATAATGTAAGCATTCACTGAGTGGACATCAATTTTGTGTTCACTCACACAGGATACGCCGCGTGGAGGCTGCTTACTTGTAACCCATTGGCCCTGAAAAGGGCCTTTTCCTCGTACTGAGTTGGGGAGCACTCGGTTTGTCACTACCGAAGTATTTACAGACTCCATACCCCTCTCAGTACCATAATACCAAAGCAACTACGTTTACTATTCATCCTCCTTTTGGTTTGATGCGACCATCTAGATAGGTGACAGCCTATGCACGACTTCGTCTCTCTGCACCATGCATGGGATCATTGAAATATAAATATCGCTATGCGACATTTGCTCGACGAGCTGGCGTATAATTGTCTCGTAATGTGAAGCGGAGGACATCGAGCGACAAGAAAAACAAATTCTGGGCATTGCAAGAAGAGTTGCAAAAGATCTATGACAAATAAGCAACAAATTATGCTTGCTTCGATATAATCGTACTGAGAGGGATTCGGTAGAGACGAACCGAGGGGTCCCCATCTCAGTACGAAGTAGAGGCCCTTTTCAGGGCCAATGGGTTACAAGTAAGCAGTCTCCACGCGGCGTATCCTGGGTGAGTGCACACAAAATTGATGTCCACTCAGCGAATGCTTACATTATCGATAAAATTTCTTTTTAAGCGCCCAATTTGCCTAATGTAGACTCTTTAGAGCGCCCAATTTGCCTTATGTAGACTCTTTTAAGGGCCCAATATATTTTCATGGTAATTTCCATTCTTTCTCCACTCTTCCAACACCATTTCAGCACTCATCCAGCCCTATTCAGCACTCATCCAGCCCTATTCAGCACTCATCCAGCCCTATTCAGCCTTACTAAGCCCTACCCAGCACTTCCCGACAATTCCTATAGTACTAAAAAAGTTAAAAAAAAGAAAAAAATTGTTTTTTTGTTTTCCCTTCCCATTCTCTCCAGAGAGGTGACCGCCGCCAAATGACTACTGATTATTGGTGGTGGGGTGGTCCCCAATCATTACCACTACCTACCACCCCCCTCCCACACCTGACCAGAAATCTTAAGTTTTTCCCCGGACGTCACACTTCTAATAACCCCCCTCCCCCGCCGTCCGAATTCGTCCGGTTTCCCTAAGCGCCCCCCCTAACGCCCAGACGTCCTTTATGAATGGCCCCAAAGTGCAATAGCTTAACTACTAGATGAAAAAACACTTTTTTTCATTTTTTTTTGTAACAAAAGTTACTCTGGAAAAATATTGTTTTTATCGGACACACCCTGTTAAGGGAGGGGAAAACACTTATTTCAGCAGGAAATCCCAGTACAGAAGGTATAGGGTTCTTGGTCGGTCTTAAGGTACTAAAGTTGCAATACATTTGATATTTTTTTCGAAGAAATTTGGTTTGGGTGGGCACAAAAATAGTTGTTTGCACACTAAACAACCCAAGAGTAAGAAAATAAGAATTGTTGTTGACATAGTGAGTAATTTTGTATTTATTTAGAACATGAAAAACAGAATTTGAAAAAGACTTTACTTGCTATGGGAATTTCGATTCAATTTTGTTAGCTGTTTGGAGAAACTGGATACTTTTTCTCACTTGGATTCATGTTGTTTATTGTCTGTCGTCTATCGATCGCATGAATTTGTTTTTCTGAAATTTTCTCAACAATGAAAACTTTTTGTTAAAGTCTGAAAATAGTTGCTTTTAACGCAAGTCCTGTGACTCTATATAACTTTATTTAAAGAAAGTAGAACGAAAAGATAATGTAAATTTGAAAACTTTGTTAAGAAAACAACTTTCTGTGCGCTTGGGTTTACGGTCTTCAATCACTTATCTTCACTTTAACGAAAATGATCCTTAACAGCAGATATTTGAATGCAGATGGTGCTCCATTGTTTGCCTTAAATCGATTTTGCTGCATCATAATTTCGTTTCATTTCGAATGAATTTTCATTGCAAAATGTTATCAACCCATAAAATTTTACCACTTTTGCTAACTCTTGGATTTCAGTAAATTCCATTTTGAGTTTTTATTTTCATTATTTGCAATTGCAACATAAATTTATGGGGGTTATATGCTCACAATGAAACGGGTTGGATATTCTTGTGGATATATAATTCGCAATGTTTCAGCAAATTACACGATGTTGAGTTGAAAACTTGTTTAATTCCACCCATTCATTTTGATTTTTCCTATCAGTGAAATAAAACTTTTCGTTATTACAATCCTATCGGTTTCACGTAAGCTCTACGTGTTTTTTTTAGGTTAAGGCGATTATACTATTCTTTTAAATGTCGGCATTAAATCTTAGTTTATGACTGAGATTGGATCATGCATCGGTCTTCATTTTTCTTTCTCTTGAAAAGCTTTAATGAAATTTAAAGTCTTCACTGGCAGTTCATAAGAAAAATTTAAAAAGAAAGCTAGAGTTCCATTTCATTTGAATGGATATATTTGATAAGCATAGGGAGGGTCCTGCCACCTTTTATAATGCGGCATGGCATGAATCTTACCAAATGAAGCAAATTCTTTCGCGGAAATTCGTTCGGACAAAGAACAATGAAAACTTTCAAAGGATTCTTTTGTTCAATGTCCGAAAGACTCGGAAGAATTTGGTTCATTGGTTAACCGGTAGGGTAAATAAAAATCCCGAATGCACAAATCCTGAATGCAAAAATCCCGAAAATCCAAAATCCCGAATAACAAAATCCCGAAAATCAATAATCCCGAATGTACAAAAATCCCGAATAACAAAAATCCAGAAAATCTGCAATTCAGCACTAAGTCACCCGGAAGTACCTCAGCTGAGTCTCATGTGAAAGTGAAAGCGGGGTCGAGGGACGGCAGCCCCCGCTGTGAGGGGTCAAGGAGGGTATAGCCCCCCTTGCGGGGTCTAAGGGGCAGAGCCCCTAGTGGGTCTTGGGGCAGAGCCCCATGCACGTTGGGCCGCCTGCAAGGCGTAAAAAAAGCTCTCCGCAGGCGCGTTGGTGAGGGGGCAGAGCCCCCCAAACTCAAATTCACTCGTATCAATAAGGATTTTTAAATATTTCACAATTGTTGTTGTCATTCGGGATTATGGTTATTCGGGATTATTGTACATTCGGCATTATTGATTTTCGGGAAGTTTGTTATTCTGGATTTTCGGGATTTGTGCATTCGGGATTTGTGCGTACGAGATTTTAATTTTCAAGATTTTTGACGGAAGCCAATCTTTCCAATAGTTTGGAGAAAAACACGGAAATTAACTTGCAGTTTTTGCTACACACTTTTCGCGGATGAATGCAATAATCGTTATTTAAAATTTTCTTGACTTTTTTCGAATTTTCCCCAATTTTTTTTTCCTGGAAACTCGATTAAATTGCGAAATTTTTTAGAAAATGACGAAAACTTTGTCGAAAAGTTAGAAATTCCTTTAAAAAAATATAACGAAAATGTGAGGAAAATTCTAAAGTGGCTTTTACGCCTGTCCATCATCAGCTTATAAAACATATGCAAGCGACCACTAAGGATTAAGATCACTAAAAACTCTACAGCCCGAACCGATCAACATACTTTCACTAATTTAATTTTCGTGATTTTCTGAAGTCCATATGTTTTATCATAGCCCAATGGTAGTAAGGGGTCGTGACGCAAGTCTTACACGCCAAAAAATTCACAAGAAATTTTTTCGTAGACTAAGGAACATAATAAACAGGAACTTTTTTGCTTCCCCTCCTTGCGACGTACCCCCTGGAAATATTTATTCTACGCAAAATTTTGGGGTGAAGTGCCGTTTTACTCATTAAAATCGGTTCAGTCGATCCGAAGATACTAATTTTCGAAATTTCCATTTTCTCATACAAATGAGAGAAAATCGAATATTTTTAAGGTGGTGTTGCAGTAGCCAAGTCGGGGAAGGCAGGCTGGTGCGGGATTTGGCACCAAGCTGCCCTCTGTGTGACCTTGAACAATGAAAAAGAAGGCAGCCTGGTGCCAAAAATTGAAAAATATCACTATGAAGGCATTGACGAATGCTTCACAACGCATCAACGCATCAACATCACCGGGCTACCAGTGCCTTCTACATTTAAACGAGCATAGCTCAAGAAGGCAGCCTGGTGCCAAGATTGATGTGTTGTGAATCATTCCTCAATGCCGTCATAGTGATATACTTAAATTTTTGGCACCAGGCTGCCTACTCTGTGCCGTCGAACCATGATAAAGTACGCAGCCTGGTGTCAAATTGAAAATTATTTTTCCAAGGAGTACTTGCCATTGGCTTCAAAATTGCCTTACATCATTTTTTGATCCCAGGCTTCCTAGCTGAAAATGCAGTCTTCAACTTGTTGCAACTTTTTGAAGGCAGCGTAGTTCGGATTCAAGATCCAGTAGTTTCATGCACTTGAGGAAGGATCATTCTAGTGCATGAAAGACCTATAATTGCTGAATGTATTAGAGATTCTCAGTAAAACTGTAACAAAGTGCGCCATCAATATGTGGATCTTCACCTTCGGACCGATTTTGCAAACATTGTTACTTTTTAGGATCACGGAAACAGCTCCGACCATTTTGCTGAAATTTTGAGGATAACTTCAGATCATAAAATTAGTTGATGCGTATTTTTTTCCTTAAAAAAACTGACTCTTGCTTGGATTTAGTCGCTTCCAGACTCAATAACTCTAAAACTATAAGAGTTAGAAGGTTGCTTGAAAAGGCAAAGTTGTGGAGAATTAAATTTTAGCGAATCCTGGGATATGGCCACTTCTAGAATTGGAGAGATGGCGCATATCTCTCGAACTATGAAAGTTAGAAAGTTGCTTTCAAAGGCACAGTTGTGGAGAACGCAATTTAAGCGAATTGTCGGGCATGTCTACATCTTTCGGGCAAAATAGTTATTTATGCAACTAGTAGCGAAAGGGAGTTGTTTTTGTCAAGTTGTTGCATAAAGTCTTGTATGAAACTCGTTGCGAAATGGAGTTGTTTTTGTCACGCGATGTGGTTATCCAACTCGCTTCGCTCGTTTGATAACTTCACATTTAGTGACAAAAACAACTCCTTTTCGCAACGAGTTTCATACAAGACTTTATGCAACAACTTGTGAAACATGACTTTTGAATGATCTTTTTATCACCCAAATGAGTGACAAAAAGTAACTTTCTTTCACCCAAATGAGTGGTAAAAAGTTACTAGTCACAGGTGATAAAAAGCAAAACCAGTTATAAAAAGACCTCTCTAACGTCACCGAAACGATGCATTAAAAAGTTCACTTTTCACAACGGCGTTGCATGAAACAATTTATGAAAATAGGAAAGGATTTACGGCGAGTACCAAAAACCACTTAAACGGCCCTAGCTTAGCGGATCTTATAACAATAATGCCCAAATTCAATCCCAAAAAAGATTTCACGGTGTTAAAAATCGGTGAAGTTTTACTCGAAATCGCGGTGACGGACGGAAATTTTCTTTTGCATTTTCGTCTTATTTGGATCCTGAAACGGGAAAGTAGCCAACTCCCGGGTCGTAATTGAGGTGGTTACAAACGTCGTGGTAAACGCATAAGACTCCTTTTCGAAGAACTTCGTTCTTCATACGGGTCTACAAAATCCATAACTAGCATAACATCCAACTAGCTGGTTGCATAAGTGCTATTTTGCACTGCCTGCCTTTTAGAAAATTTTTTTTTGATTTTTTTCGAATTTTCGCTTAATATTCTTTTTTGGCAGGAAACTTGAATTCGGAAATTATCGAGAATATAGAAAACTTTGTTAAAACGATTACTTTGCAAAAAAAATCGCGAAAACTTCAAGAAAAATAATGAAAATTTTCTAAAAGGCTGGTAGTGCTATTTTGTCACTAGTAGACTTGAAGAAATATTTGACTACAACATCTCAAATATCCATGAAAATTGAGTAATTCCATGTCAAATCACTGCAAAATGAAAATCTAATATCCATACAGACCGCTCATTAACGAATTTAAAAAATTTTAAGGGAAAAAGTCCACTGGATGGGACAGGGTTATCAAGTAGTGAAATTGCTAGCTTTCCATATTTGAACGGTGTTTGAGACGTCTACGTCGTCGTGTCCTTAGTCTACCTGGGATTTTAAACCTAAGTAGTAATCAGAAAGCATATAAATCGGATTCAGGTATACATAACGAGCACACACTTATACTTAATTTTTTTTTGAAAAATGAAATGAAATGAAAAATTCCCAGGTACGACTTGTTATTGACATATTTAACAATCGTCGTTGACCACACAGAAATCGATAGTGGAAAATAGTTGGATCTACCACTACCAAATAAACGGAAGTCGAGCACTTTGAATCAGAATTTGAATTATTATTTCTTGATAAAAACTATGATAAAAACCATTTTATTCATAATTGTAATTTCTTGAAATATTTCTTGTTTGTACCAAATGTGATTATCTTATTCATTAATTCTATCTTATGTTAATTAACCTGCTTCTTTAAGGTGCCATGCACACTGAGGCAAAGATTGTATATTGATATTCGTGTGAACAAATAAATTAATTATTATTATTATTATTATTATTATAATTCCGTAGACCACACCAGAGAAATTCGAAATTGTTATTCTCACTTAGGTGAAGAAAAATTAGTAGATCGAACACAGCCAACTAAACAAACACTTGTGTACAGGGTTGTGCTCGCTAATGACTTTTTTAGCGACGCTAACGCTAATTTCAGAAAATATTAGCGTCGCTAACGTCTTTCGCTAATCAGAAAGAAAGTAGCGCGCTAATAGGTAATAGTCAAAGGCATATTGAGCTACAATTTTTCTGAAGATCTCCAGAAATTTTAATCGGGCAGCCTTGTGTCAAAAAGTGATATAAGAGAAAGTAGAAGCCAGTAACTAGATAGTACTTTAAGGCACAATATATTTTAGATTGACACCTGGCGTACTTTGTCATGGTTCAATGGTATAAAGAATGCAGCCTCGTGCCGAAAAACGGATGATACCAGCGAGATGGTATTAACAGTAGCTTAATACAACGCACTAGCTTTCATTTTGGCACCAGGCTGCGGAAATGTAGATAGCAGTAGCATCCTGGTGCCAATGTAAAAATTAGTGCGTTGTATTAAGCTACTGTCAATACCTCCTCGCTGGTATACTACACTTTTCGGCACGAGGCTGCCTTCTTATGTTTGTATTGCGCCATAGAGTAGACGCTACTGGCTTCAACTTTCACTTACATCACTTTTAGACACCAGGCTGCGTTCTAGAGTTGGCTGGTAGGACCGCACCTTAAACGTTAAAAATGTGTTGACTTTCCAGGTTCCCCTACCTTATAAGCTGTCAAGAAAACACGTACCCTGCGAAACTATAATGTGTAATTACTTAGCTGTTCAGTCCCTTTCTTTTGATATAAACCCGTATTTTACTTTTACTGGACAAGGCTGCAAGGCTGCAACGTTACGAAATCTAATAAAAACCAAAAACATTTCAAACGCTACAACTCGCAACTTTTAGCATAAAGTTACAACGGCTGATTTGAATTTATACAAAAATATTATTATTAGCGAATGAATTATCGAGTTTTAGCGAGCGTTAATCTCTATTAGCGAGCAATTTCAAATTTTAGCGTCGCTACTAGCGTTAGTACCCTGCTTTTGTACGATGTAGAAATACAGTCGGCACGCCCAACAGGAGCTCGAGCTTCCACCTACTCAAACTGGCTCGTTCATTTGTAAAATTTTGGATCTAAATCTAACGCTGTCGTACTCGTAGATTTTTACTGTTTTTTGTCCTAATAATCTGTGCATATGCAACTACACAAAACCATTGGTTCATTAATAATAGTTGGCACCCCGTTATCATTGCTATGCATACGGAAAGAATGGAATACCAATACAATATGACACCGACGACACCACCTACCAGGTAACAAGGTGGAGTATTTCTTGCTTGTTTAACTGAAATTCGATAATACCAGCGACCAATTTACTCAGCGAATTTTCTTCAGAGGTGTGAATTAACACGGACGAAAATGTTGAGTACGCCCAATTTAATTATTTTAGAAAAGAAATCGATAAATTTGTTTTAGGTCAAATAAGTGGATTCATTATTTATACAGTAATTTTCCACAATGAAAATTTAATGCATTATTCTGGATGTTGAAGCGACATAATTTCTATATCACTTAGTAACATAAAGTTGAGATAAAAAGATAAATCTGGTTAAAAATTGAGTTTACATTTCAATTGAGTTGATTTCGTTGGAAATTCCGAGCAAATTTCTGCATTTTTAATTCGAATTTGTAGAGACGAACGATATGGAAGTTAAATATAAAACATAATGTAGCTACCGAAAACGGCATTGGTTGGGATAACAACTGACTCTACTTACCTATATGTGTTGAAGCGAATGGACTAATAACAATATGACCTACATTTTGGATTTAGAATGAACAGAACATTGTATAAAAGAGGGCAAATTTAAACATTGCCAACATTATGTAACGTCCTTGTTTCGAGCATATTTTTTCCATTATAATACTTCTGGTTTAAAATAGCAAACTATGTCCTGCCCGGTTATCATTTTATATAATTCACTGTAATCATTTTGATGAAAAGATATTTTCTACAGAATAATTAAGGCTGCCTTTGTCTTTAAAATTGGTATCTTTTATTTCGTTTATTTGGCTACCACAACGAGCATTACTTTCAGCTCGATTTAAACAAAACAGGAAGGTTTTACTCACTCCGTTAATTAGTTAATATCCGAGATGAATCATTATAATCTGTTGGACTTGTTTGATTTCGGTCGGAATTCGTGCAAATACTTTTTGTAAACATTCTGTGGAAAAGTTATGTAAACCTTGACGAACGATTCAAAGATTAAATAAGGCGCGATGTCCCTGTCCCTGAAGGGGAAAAAAGTTTTTATGAAAAGGCACCCAAAAAATTCTTCTTGTTTTGGATAAATGGTCTCATATATAGTTCAAAACAGGTCAAACTTGGTTCCTGCCCTATGGGGCTGTTCATAAATGACGTCACGCTTCCTATAAAATCCGCAAAGTTTATAACTCCAAACTGGTGAGACATTTTGTTTATAGTACTCCGGCTACCCCCCAAACACACTCCCTGTTTGGGGGGGGGGGGTAGCCAGAGTCCTATAAACATAATTTGCTGTCCTGCATGAGTTATGACCTTTTTATGGATACTCATTTTTTATAGCAAGCGTGACGTCATTTGTGAATGGCCCCTATGTACCTATACGAGATTTTTTCAATATTTTCGATTTCTTCAGATTTTATTTACTGAAAATTGTCTAATACCTGAGAAACTTGGAAAAAAAATTTTTTTTGATTTTTTCGAAAGTGATCCAAGTGCACTCACAAAATGTGTTGTTGTGCCCGTTTCGGGGGTTTCCGGACACCGAATTCCTATAAGGCAGCTTCAGGAAAGAAGTCAATGGAAAGACAAGAGAGGCGTGGAAGAGGTTCTGTGAAGAAATGGAAGGATCCATAAAATCCTGTCGAAAGACCCAAAGCTACTGCCACGCTCTCTCTTAAAACCCAATGGTGAGTTTACGAGCTGTGGCAGGCACTTGCTTGAGGTACATTTTCCTGGTTGTAGGGAAGACAAAGGCGATGGGCCGGAACCAGATCTCATTCCTCCATCGGATGAAGACTGGGTGCTCGCCAAGAAAATTATTACAATGGATAAACTAAAATGGGCCATAGGAAAGTACAAACCTTTCAAGTCAGCTGGGAACGACGGCATCATTCCTGAGCTATTAAAAGAAAGCGGAGAGATTCTGTTGAAACCACTGCGAGAGGTGATGATCACTTCTCTGGCTCTAGGCCACATTCCAAAGAAATGGGAAAGGTGAAAGTTTTTTTCATACCGAAGCCAGGTAAACCGTCACATAATAAGGCGAAGGACTACAGATACAGACCAATCAGCCTAACTTTTTTCATACTGAAGACACTGGAAAGGCGGTATTCCACACGAATTAGGAAAACAAAAATTAGGAATGAATTAAATTAGGAATCAGGCAAAGGAAAAAAATAATTTTTGAGAGATTGCGCCGCAGGTCGTGATAAATCCTGGAAAATAAAAAAGCATGAAAGCAGACCGCAGGGCGTTATTAGCTCGCCGCAGGCGCGGGGGTTTAGGGGGCAGAGCCCCCTACATACCAAAGATAAGATTGCGACCTCCTTAGGAATTGAAAACTTTAATGTTTTTCTTGATTTATTTCCTTCTTGATTTTCTTTTCTCCTAATTTTAGTTTTTCCTAAATTTGGTTTTTACTGATTTCCTGATTTTCATTTCCTGATTTTTGGTTCCTGATTTCTTGATTCCTGATTTTTGCTTACCTAATTCAGGTGGACATTCGGAAAGGCACTGGTCTCGCAGCTGAGATAGAAAATTCCTTTCACGTCGAAGAAATGTCCCTTGGATGTTTTACGGACATACAAGGGGCCTTCGACAACACGAGATTTGAAATGATCGGCAGGACGGTAGTAGAGAGGGGAGTAGCGAAGGTTGCAGTCTGATTGATAGATAGGATGTTGATGGATGAACCGTGGAGGCCGACGTGTACGGTGCCAAGGCTTGATCTCTTGGTTGTCAAAGGATGTCCCTAAGGCTGAAAGAATGTCGCTATGCTGCTATGGTGCATGGTGGTTGATTCCCTTCTAAGGGAGCTAAACGAGAGCGGTTTCCTTACCCAGGGCTACTCGGACGACCTGATCATCTTGATCAAAGGTAAGTTCGACAGAACCATGGGGGACTGCTTGAGAATGGCTCTGAAAGTAATGGAACGGTGGTGCCGGGAAAGGGGTCTACAAATAAACCCAGATAAGACGGACATAGTGCTGTTCAGACGTGAGGTTCAGATCTTGTTGGAAAACTTTTTGATCTAATAATTCACATTATTGGATCCTTTGTATTGCTAGGAACTCAGACCAAAAATTGTTTTCACAATTAATTAAAGTGAAAATTTTACTTTCCAACTTTTGAAGGGACGAAACAAAAGACAACGACAAATATGCTGATTTCGGCGTATCACGCCCTCACATTCAGAAGTATGTGATCTCATCAGTACACCTATGTCTTGTCGGACTATGTGTATATCAGCGCACATAAAAACAGAATGAGCAATCATTCGAATTACAAGGCTTTATATACAAACAATTTTAATTATTGAATTTTCTTAAGGTACTAGACCTTTGTTGTCAGATCTCTCACATCCAACTTTTGGTTGAAGTCTCAAAATTTTTATTTCATATATTACTGAATCTGCTACATCCAGCATTATTTTAGAGCTCTAAAGTGGAACTGGAAAAGTGAGGATCTTTGGAAGGACGTTGAAATTAGCCCCCAGGTGAAATATCTGGGAGTTACACTCGACCGTAAGCTAAACTGGATCGCCCATGCAGAGGACAAGGCTCAAAAAGTTCTGACGGCCTTTTAGATTTGCAGATCCAATGCTGTGGATGTACGAAGCGATAGTAAGGCTCGCGATAAGTCATGGCTGCGTAGTATACTGGCCGAGGCTCAACGTGCAGACGGCGAGCGAAAGGATGCAAGAACTTCAGAGGTTGGTGTATGTGTAACGGGTGCCATAAAGACGACGGTAACGGCGGCCCTGGAAGTGCCACCCATCGATATAGTAGTGAAGGCGAAAGCTTTTGCAACGGTAGACAGGCCGACACAAAATGGCTGGTGGTCTCCAGGTTCTTTGACCGGGAATAGGAAGATCAAAAACATGATCTCTGGTCAGATTTTTGACATGCCGCGGGACTTTATGACACAGAAACTAAGTTTCGAAAGAAACTTTGAAGTGTTGTTCCCAAACAGGTATGAGTGGGCGAATGGGTGGCCACTTACGTCACCCGACAGGTAATGGGTCAGATACACAGACAGGCAAAAGACAGGTGAAGTTACCGGAGCCGGGGTATACGACCCGAGAACGGATACCGGCAGCCGGATTCACCTTGGAAGCTTTTCCAGCATTTTCCAGGCGGAAATTTCAGCAGCTCTTTTGGGAGCTCGAGAAATTCTGCCAGAAAGGCTGAATGGCGAAGACGTGATCGTGTGCACTGACAGTGAATCAGCAATAAAAGCGCTTATATCACCCACTGTGACTTCTAAATTGGTAGAAGAATGTAAGTAAAGGCTACTTGAACCAAATAAGGCTGAGAAATCGAGTCAAACTAGTTTGGCTGCACTCCAGAGTGGACATTAACGAGAAGGCTGATGAGCTGGCAAAAACCGGCTCGTGGGCAATCACATACGTACCCGAACCTCACATCCCCATTCCGAATTCACTTTGTGTGAAAGCGATGAAGGGCTGGCTGAGGGCGGAGCATAGAAAAAGGTGGACAGCGTACTAAGGAGGAATGCCTACCAAACATTTCTTCCCCACTCCGAATGAGAGATGGACTAAAGAGCTCCTGACGATGGGCCGGGATCGCATAAGAAGGGTGGTTAGTGCGACGACCGGACATTGCGGACTCAACAAGCACCTGACGAAGATGAGGATTTCAGGTGACCCAGATTGTTCCTGTGGCTTGGAAGAGGAAACGGGCCATGTAAATGCCATAAATTCCATGAGCTAAGACACAGGACACTAGGCGACTACGTCGTGCACCCCAGGTCCCTGGTCGGCACGCAAAGGTTTTCATGATTTTCAAATGATGAACGGGAAAAGGAACAAAGGGTCACTAGATCTGTGTTCCACACCCCGAAAGTGATCGTACCGAACTGATAAAATCTGAAAAAAAATAACAATTCTAGCGAAGCATAATTGAAATGAAATGAATTTGTTAGCAGTTGGATACAAAAATTGGCAATTTTTTCTATACGAAAACGAAAAATAGATGTACAAGAACTGCGTTGATCCCGGTTCATGCTTAATGTTAATCATATTTCTTTTTCTGACACAAAGAACAGTTGTTTAATGTCGAATTATTGGAGGTTTTATAACACTTGTTTCTTCTTGTATAAATTAAAATCACGTTTTAGTAAACCAAAAGTATACTCACGACATCAATTATTTGCATTAATGTTAGGCCGAAGCTAAGTTGCAATGGATCAGATTCGTTAACGACAGGCCTCTCTAGTGTATTATATGGATCCAATAAATCTGCAAGCAGGCGCTTTTCATGATGTCCTGCTATACAAACTGAAAAATAAAATTCAAATATTAGTTTTTTCCTGTACTTCTGCATATAGACGAATTTTTAATGGTGAAGGACATAGTTGTTGCTTTGTATCCCCCACAGAGACTCCATTAAAAACTCCAATTAATGAAATATTTTTTATTTTATCAAAATGTACCGTTACTCCCATTAACATTTCGGCACCACTGTCACTTACCAAGCATCCACAGACCACCCCTTCCCACATTCACAATTTTCTCTTTGCCCCACGGCTATTGTAAAATTTGTTAAAAATCATTTCGTCCATAAAAAATAATTGCTATGCCGAAACATACTGTATAGTCAAATGTAGATACTATTTGGATCGGTGGAAAATATTTGTTATAAAAATCAGATGAACCTTCGTTCAAATAAACCAATCAATGAACATCCACTTCCTTCCCTACGGGGATTTAGACTTCTGTCTTATTTGAAAATGTAAATTAGCTTTGTTCCTGATGCTAAAAGTTATTTGGCCAATGTATAATATAAATAAGAACATTTTACGTGATAATATTGAAGTCGCAAACTGACGTTAATTGTTTATTCCATCGTATACCATATAAAGTTAAGATGAATAATTTGCACCATTCTTCAGACATTTGATACGTCTCTAAAAATGTATTATTGAGAAATCGATACTATCTATAAATGGCAACAATTTTGATATAAAAATAAGTACTTTATACCATGGCACACATATCGAAAATATTTCATCCCCAATTTTATGTTCTTTTTTCATTCTGTATCGAAACAAACATCTTCCATACAAGAAATCAAGAAAAGTTTTTTATGTTTTCAAGTTTTCGAATCAAACATGTGACACGTGTACTATGTCCATATATCGCTTGTAAATATGTAATGTATAAACGATTTTTTTTGTTAATATAGAAAATCGTTTTAAAAATGACGTTCTTTCAAATGACTCAGAAACATTCCCCCAGAATGTTATTGAGTTGAAATCGTCTATTGTGAAAGAAGGAAAAATTATCAATCAGTGACACTTAAAGTTTTATGGTCGTATTATTTCCAAATGATGTTCAAAGAAGTTATTCCCCACAGCATTCCTGTCTTCAGTGGCGTCATTTACGTCGGGAGAATTTTGAAACTTTTCTATCTTTACCATCAAACATTAATACAAAATGCAGCTAATTGAATCAGTTCAAATTGTGGGTGGTCTAGAAGCTTAAGTAAAATACATTGTTGAAGCCGTCTAGCTTACGTCACAAATAGCGCTAAGTTTATCGCTGAGCTTATCAATGGCAAAGGAAAAGTGTCTATAGCAGGGCCTATTTTTGAGAAAATTTTCTCGAATTTTATTTTAATGACAAATATGTTCAAACAAGTTAAAATGAGTGTAGAATTAATAGGAATCAATGTAAAGTGTATGATGAACCATATTCGAGGTCGTGCAGATGAAAAAAACCACAAGAAACCATGCATGAACGGTTGACTGAAAATTCAGCCCTTGATACTTATGTTAATAATTCTAGGATGCCCTAAAACACCTAAAATAGTCGTTTGAACATTTTTTGAGCTTTTCAGAAAATTGTTTAGAAACTTTAAGCAAATTTGAGAAAATTTTATCAAAAATAGGTCTCTACAAAGAGCGAAACTAGTAAAATAACGAAATTAGGCGAGATGCTATAGTGCACAAGGTTAAGCAAATTGTTCCTGAAATATAAAAATTTGTCGAACAATGCTACAGGATGCCAACGAATGTTTATTACCGAGAGCACACAATCCTATATCAAAGAGGAGTTCAACAAGGCGACCCATATCAACAGCTTGGAAAAGTTGGACTTAAATATTTGGTATCTCGATGATGGTACAATTGCTGGTAGCCCAGAAGATGTCAAAAATTCTCTCCAGACCATCATTAAAAAGGCAAAAGAAATTGGTTTGAATTCGAATTTCCAAAAAATGCGAAATGTCTGTCTTGGGTACAGACTCAAATGAAATCATAAACGAACTCCACCAAAAATTCAATCAAATTTCGAGCGGTATCGTAATTATGGAACCAGAAAATGAATTTTTGTTAGGGAGCCCACTCACCGAAGATGCATCGAAAATATGTCTGAACAAGAAAACCATGGAACTAAAACCATCTTGCAGAAAAGTTATGTAAAATAAGCACTCACAGTGCATATTATTTGCTACGTTTATCTGTCACAACGCCAAAACTCGTTTTCTTTTTACGCGGATCATCGATGTGGCGCAATGTTGCTGGCCTGTTATATTACGATGATGTATTGAAGAATGCAATACAGTCAATCCTCAATATCAATTTAAGTGAACGCGCATGGAAAGAATCCTCGTTACCAATAAGAAGTGGTGGAATCGGAATTCGTCACGCCACTTACATCGCATTGGCTTGTTTCCTATCATCAATGTACAATGTTTCCAGCTTACTCGCCCAGTTGTTACAATTGGACAAATGGACCGTGATAAGGTGGATGCAGAAGAACAATGGTAGGAACGATTCAATGCTTTATCAGAAGAATCAGAGCGAATTTTCCAACATTCGTGGGAAACTTTCGAAATTGGAGAGAAAATTGAAAATATCCGTAATTCATTGAACTCCAGAATGGACAAGGCCCGATTTTCTTCAAATTTGTTTAAAGAAACTGGTGCTTGGATGGAAGCTCTGCCTTCATCACAACTAGGAACTAGGAACGTACCTCAGCAACGATGAATTCAGAATTTCAGTCTCGCTGCGACTCTGTACACAAATCGTACAACCACACAAATGTATTTGTGGATCGAAAGTCGATACATTTGGAAGACACGGATTCTCATGCACAAAGGCATCTGGTACTAAGTCTAGACACGAATCAGTCAATAATTTGATACAACGCGCCCTGAAATCGGCAGCAGTAACAAGCATACGTGAGCCAACCGGTTGTTCTAGACCCGACGGTAAACTCCCAGACGGTCTAACGTTAGTTACTTGGGAAAAAGGCAAATCTCTCTAATGGGACTAGACATGTGGCAACACCTTCGCTCATTCATTTGTAAAAAGAACACCAATTGAACCTGGTTTCTTAGCGAAAAAAAGCGGAAGACTACAAATACAAGAAGTACAACGAGTTACTAGGCACATTCGTTATCCATCCCGTCGCATCAGAAACGTCTGGTATTATTGGTTCTGTTGGACTCGCTTTATTGAAGAAAAAAAAATTTTTTGCTATGTTGTGGAGGTAATTGAGTGGACCATTTTAGTCCATGGAAATATGGGTTCAAGGCCTCTCCTTGAGGCCCTAGGTCGATCCTAAAGGTAGGGCCTAGTCCAAAACAATTTTTTTTGCTATGTTGTAGAGATAATTGAGTGGACCATTTTTGTCCGTGGAAGTATGGGTCCGAGACCTCTCCTTAAGGCCTTGTGTCGGTCCTAAAGGTCGGCCCTAGTCGAAAAAACTATTTGTTCTTGTGTTGCAGAGAAAATTAGGTGGATAATTTTTGTCCATGGAAGTATGGGTCTAAGGCCTCTATTTAAGGTCCTACGTCGGTCCAACCGGTCGGTCTAGCCCAAAAAAATGTTTTTTGCTACGTTGTAGTTTTGAGTCACGTGACTCTACAAGATAGTTGGTGGTTTTTCATGAATATTTCTTTGATGATGAGGTATTTCATATTGTGTTGTAGAGAAAATTGATGCGAACATTTTTGTCTATGGAAGTATGGGCCAGAGGCCTCTCCTTAGGAATCTAGGTCAGCCCTAGCTCAAAACACTTTTTTGCTATTTCGTAAAGAAAATTGAGGGGAACATTTTTAAGCTCGGCCCAAAGACCTACAAACATTTTTTGTTATGTTGTATGCAAAGCTTAAAATTTTTTTTTTCAAATTTTTTTTTTCAAATTTTATTTTTCAATTTTTTTTTTCAAAATTGTTGTTTTTAATTTTTTGTTAAAAATTTTTTTTTCAATTTTTTTTGCAAAATGTTTTTTCGAAATGATTTAGAAGGTAAAATAAAAATTTGTTTTGTAACTTTTTTTGATAGCTGAAAGATGTTTGGTGTCAAAGAGAAAGTTGTTGAGTTCAATGGGAAGTTTGCCTGGGTTACCGGCACTCTAGCGGGCATAGGTGTGGGACGGACTTAGGGGGTAAAACAATAATTTTTTTGATAGCCGATAGATCTAAAATAAGATCGAATACTAAGAGGCGGATCTTGAATAAAGTTGCGGGTCTTCGGACGGGTTCTTCAATATTGCCATTTCGGCAATTTCCAATCAAGATGAATGTACATAATCAGTAACTTAATACAATGAGAATACTTGCAACATGAATCTTTGCAACGCGATTCGTACGGGTCTGCGGAGCTTATGTTTTACCACTAAATTGCATGGCCAACAGCTTTCTAGAAGATTGTAAATGTGTATCTCATTCAGAAAAGAGTTCCTACGATACATTTTATCCAACTGCACCGTGGAACTAATAATAGTAAAATCCGCCGTTACAACCCGTCCGGGTTGCTCACATGGATTCTTCTTAGAAATCCTTTCGTTACCGACGTTTTTACTGTGTTTTAGGAGATGCTAGGTGCTCCACTTAAATGTCACGTAGGTAAAAATAGAGTAAGGATGTTTGTAAAATTAATAATAAAGAAATCAGCCGAAAAATGGCAAACGAATGCTTTTAATTTGACTGAAACAAAATAAGTTTGGAATTGATCTAATCTGTAGCGGTACCGAAAATTGTTCGATCCATCCATGACTGAGAATAACTTCCTCAAAATAATAATCGGATGAAAACGTTTGGTCAGTGACGGGGAATTAACGTCGGGAGAGGAACTACCGCCCAGGGAATTATCGCCCGGAAGGAAATTTTCATCAAACAAATTGTGTATTTTCCTTGTACAAATTTATCCGCTTTAAATTGTCTGGGTGATAATTCCCGGGCGATAATTCCTCGGGCGTTAATTCCCGGGCAATAATTTCCCAGGTGATAATACACCGGGCATTAACTCCTCTCCGGGCGTTAATTCCTATCCGGGCGTTAATTCCTCTCCGGGCGTTAATTCCTCTCCGAGCTTTAATTCCTCTCCGGGCGTTAATTCCCCGGACGTTAATTCATGTCATAAATAACCAATGAACTCAAATAGTTCATGCGATGGAAATAGCTTTAACAGTGCATGTATAATGGAACTGGGCGGTACTGTAAAACCTTTAATTTTCACGATGATGTTTAGAAAAACTTTTTATGAAATTTAATACTTTACCGTTTAGAGGATAAACATCACATAGTTTAATAAGCTATTCCCTAATATTTTATCAAGCATATTCTACACAATATACGCTCTATCAAAAATTTTACAATGCAGATTTGCTGCAGGTAACACTAAGTATCAAAAATGAAAAAAAGACTTTTGGATTTCATTTTAACCAAAACCATGCGTCTGCTTCAGCGCCATATTTGACTACGAGAAAATTGCTTTCAAGTGGTGCATTTGAGAACTTAAACCGCAACCAATAACAAACCACGATTAGCGAACAGAGAATAAGTCAAGCGACGAAAACTGGTATGCACTTCATCATAAATTTAGTCAGGAAAATATAAATTGATAGGAAAGAGTACATTAAGTACAGATGTTGAAAAAAAGTGCAAAGAGTACTGTACTCTGAAAATAAGTACGGTTGGCCGCTTTACAGAAGATACGCTTAAAAAAAGTTATGATATCTCTGAAAAATATTTTTTTGGTTCAAAAATCGATTGCGGGGGGGTACAGTTAAGGAAAAAAATAAAGTGCAAAATCGACCCACCCTTTAATATTACGGCTAAAATATAAAAAAACATATAAGGTCCATTCCACGAAAACGTCGTTCCAACGCTCGAAATGCTCAGTTGTTACAAAATGATATTTATGTAAAAGCGTGTATCATAAAGATTGATCCTTCAACTTGAGGTTAGTTACTTTCCTATTAATATCATTTTGTAACTATTGAGAATTTTGTGAGTGGGAACGATGAAGTCCGTGGGATTGCCCATATCATATCATAGATCATATCAGAATAGATGTGGCAAACAGAGTTGATGTTACGAAAAGACTCAAACGTATTTAAGTCAATATTGCCTTAACTCTTAAGTGTTTGAAATTACGTCCACATTAAGTTGTATTGGAAATTGCCGATAGGGCAATATTGAAAAACCCGTTCGAAGAAGGGCAATTCCATTGGTAGGCTGTGTGCAAACGTTGTTTTCTTGCTAAACCGAGCGCATACGAGGCTTCTGTTGAATGAAAGAAGTTTCTAAAATTGTTCAATCTATAACTTCTCCGTACAAAAGAATTCCAATATCTAATCATTTTACACGGTAGAGCGTTTGCACATAACGCATTTGCCACTTTTTGTATGGAATTGGCCAGAAACGGTGTAAAAGAAACCTTCCGAAAGCACAAAATTGATCTCCAAATAGAAAAAAATGTTCGCCTCAATTTTCTCTACAACATAGCAACAAACAACTTTTTTGTTAAGGGCCGACTTTAGGACCGACCTAGGGCCATAAGGAAATGCCTCTGACACACACTTCCATAGACGAAAATGTTTCCCTCAATTGTTGGTAACCAAAAGTCAATGATTTTGGTAGACTTCTTGATCGTGGTTGAAAATTATTAGTGAAATTGTTTCATTGAAACATTTTCACTAATAAGTTTCCCTCAATCTGCTCTGCAATATTACAAAAAAATGGTTTTTTGGTTTTGGCTGACCTTAGGACCGACAACTTGAGCCCCAAGTAAAGGCCCAAATTTGTTTATGAATATAATTGGGTACACGGTTACTTCTCAAATAGAAAAAGAATCAACAAAATCGGTCCTGGCTGAGTCCAAGGGCATCCTATCAAAAAACTTTCTTCCATAAAATGTCAGACATTACTAGACCTTTCAGTTAAATATTTTTTTTTGAAAATCGGAAGAGATTTATACTCGAGTTATGTACAAAAAAACTGTATGGCCCTAGCAGAGATTCGTTTTTAGTGCCCTAGCTAAGTCCAAGGACTCAAATCCAAAAAAATTTCTTCCATAAATTGTCGGCCATGCCCAGATCCTCCAAACAAAAAAAAATTTGAAAATCGGAAAAGATTTACTCGAGTTATGAACGAAAGACCAAAAACCACTTAAACGGCCCTAGCTCGGCGGTCCAGATTCAATCCCATAATAGTTATTAATGCAACTCGTACTACATATGAACAATATAGTGCGAGATAGGAGAAAAGTCCTAGGGTGGCAGCCCGTGGACATTTCTCCAACCAAGCACTATATTGGGCATATGTAGTACAAGTTGGATTTAAAATTTTTTATCATTCTCGACTAAATATGGAAAAACAAGAGAATTTAAGGGAAAACAAATTTCAAAAATCACTCATCAAATGACTCATTGATTTGTACTCAAGTACACCCCATTGAAAAGTATGCTTTGGACTGAATGTCACAATGTTTTGTTTTGAAATAAATTTGTTTTAATTCGACAAATCGCGAATTACACATGGAGAGAAAGTCTAAAAAAGTTATTTTCATCCATTTGCTGTGTGTGTTACAAAATTTTTCAATCATTCCCGCTTACATATGAAACCATAAGTCATAATCAAAACATACATAAACTCGAGTAAATCTTTTCCGATTTTCAAAAAAAAATTTTTTGTTTGAAAGACTTGGGCATGGCCGACAATTTATGGAAGAAACTTTTTTTTAATTTGAGTCCTTGGACTTAGCTAGGGCACTAAAAACGAGTCTCTGCTAGGGCTCTATGTGTTTTTTATACATAACTCGAGTAAATCTTTTCCGATTTTCAAAAATTTTTTTTTGTTTGAATGATCTGGACATGACCGACAATTTTTGGAAGAAACATTTTTCGATTTGAGTCTTTCGACTTAGCTAGGGCACAACAAACGAGTCTTTGTTAGGGCCCTACGTGTTTTTTGTACATAACTCGAGTAAATCTTTTCCGATTTTCAAAAACTTTTTTTTGTTTCAAAGATCTCGGCACGGCCGACAATTTATATGAGAACTTTTGCGTGTGGGCCTCAGGTCGTCGGCCCCAAGGTCGGCCCTAACCAAAAAAATTTTTTTGCTACGTTGCAGAGCAAATTGAGGGAAACATTAGGTGTCTGAGGGCTCTACTTAGGGCCCTCGGTCGCTTCTCAGGTCGGCCCTACACAAAAAAATGCTTTTTTGCTATGTTGTAGAGAATTTGAGAGAAATATGTTTGTCTATGGAAGTATTTGTACTAGACCTCTCCTGAAGACCCTAGGTCGGACTAAGGTCGGCCCTAGCCCAAAAAATGGTTTCTTGTTATGTTGTGCAGAAAAATGAGATGAACATTTTCGTCTCTTTGGGGATGAATTTTGTGCTTTCAGAAAGGTCCCATGCATATGTTTTTATCGTTAATTTCCTGATTTTATTTGATTTTTTCGATACCGAAAATATCGGTATTGAGATTCCAAAAACTGAATACCGATATTGTAAAAGCGGTAGGGTATTGCATTCCCTTTGAATACTTGATGCATAAATTACTATTTTAAAAGTAGCATCATAATGAGCATATATGTTCGTTCAACTACCCTGTGGTTGCATAAGTTATTTCCATCCAACAACACAAAACTAAACAGAACTATGAATCAAGTTTTCAGTTTACAACATGATGTGCCTGTCGTTGCCTTGATATTAATAGCTTTCAGGCAATAAGAGCTGCTAGCATTATATTTATTGTGTATGTGCAAAAATTGTGTATTGCGATATATCAGTGGGTATAAAATATACACTAATAATATGCAAAGCAACTTTTTTTCATTCTGCAGAAAGACAAACAAAAACTTTTATTAAAAAACGCAAAATAAAAGGAAAGATACTGGAAGGCTAGTAATATCATAAGGCATTGGTTCGCTGACCTTTGAATTTTATTTTTTTTTATAAATTTTTTTTGTGGATTTAGGTAAAATATAACAAAATAATACTTACATTTTGGTAAGCAAAATCCTATTACTAAGTACATCCACAGGCAGTGTCGTATCCATTTTCCTTTGTCTCTAATTTTTATAAAATTCACATCAACACTAAATCCTGTTTTCAGCATATTTCGTGTCAAATATCGTGCGAGTTTCATAAGAACTTCATTTAAATAAATTTGTTATTCCCTTCCAATATTATTTCACCATCTTTCAATGTTCTATTTGATTTGCATTTCATTTGGTTATTTCATTTTATTTTATCATATTTTATCGAGTTTAGCGTTCGTCATGTTGACTAGCCAAAATGCGTTTTGACGCAATATCCAGAGGAATAACGGTTTACATTTCCCTATTCCATTTGCCTATTTGAAATTAATTTCTAGTTTGATTAAACATGCAACCGAGTAAAAAGAAACAAGATTCAAAATTGAAATGAAACTTTCGAAAAGCGAGGTAAACAATAAATGGACATTTAATTATCAACACAAATTGCATTTGATTAAATAGTGCACACGCTTAACAGTCACATAAACACAAAACCCCAACGTCATATGAAATGTAAATTATGTTAATTCTAGAAAAACCGAAGTCTGAATTCGGATAAAAGTGCAACGTAGGTGGGTATGTCGCAACTCTTCTTTTTCCCAGCCAATTAAACTGATTTACACGCTGATTATTTGTAGGCAATGTCAAATCTTCATACACACCCTGCGAATTTGTCTAATGTCTCACAAATTAAGCGAATAATGCATTTAGGATCCATTCCCAGTATACATTTTTAGTGACAGATAATGCATCATTTGAGTTCACTGTGTGATAGATTCTGAAAGCTTCTAAAGTTCATTTTTCATTCACGGGGCAAAAGCTGACAGAGCCTACATCAAAATCAGTTTTATTGGCTGGGACCCACTCTCATATCGGATACTGTTAAACAGTTCCTCAGCGAACAATGAAGTGTGAAACAATGCCTAACTACATGTATTTTTGATCCCCCTGACGGTTATGAATTCCGAATCGATTGACCGAAATCGAAATGACCCAAAAAGTGGTTTATAAAAATTTTCATTTTACCTTGTTTATCTCGTTCATTTATATTATCTTTTGTTTAATACAATTTTTTCAGAAAGGTGATGACGTTAACTGAATGTTTTTACACAATTTGACTATTTATATTCCAACTAATGAAATACAAAATCTTTCCGATTATACATACGACAAATTCAAAGGAATATTTGACTTGTGTAGACACTCGCTTGAGAACTTATTGACGACATTGGCCTCTTTCAATTTCAAATCAATATACCAGTCAAATGACAATCCGCCATACTTTGACAGACGCCTATGTCGCACTGAACGCGTCAATAACGTATTTCGATACCCTGTCAAAACATTTCTTTCACCTATCACAAATCAAAATGCAAGCGTGAAAAAAATTTGAATTTCGTTCTCATTATCGTTTTCAATCAAAAGTTAATAAAAGATACGGCAAAGTGTATTTACTTAAGCAATGGACTCAGAGGTGAATTTTTGTGTTGAAATTTGAAAGTGCAATGACTTTTCTTATTGGGTGTAATCATGACGTCTCACCCCCAGCAACTGCTAACGGTTGGGCATCGAAATATTTTCTCAATTTATTTCCTGGTCAAACTAAATCCGATATCAATCAAATGGCTTACATCCGTTTAGATCTAAATTAGCTCTTCACATCAGTTCTTGTTGGAAGTTCAGATCCGTCTGACAACGTAGTGTAGCGTACAAATGTCAAAATTGCTTGAAGAAGAGCGAATTATTTAAAAGCTCGGACACTATACCATTTAGTTTAGACACAACCCCATGACTGTTGCCATCTATACTGTTAAGCGAAATTTTCGAAGATATCTGAGCCACCAACCGTCGTGTACTCGAAATTGATTCAAATTTAGAAAGGCATTTTACCCGCGCTGTCATTTGCGGAAGCTATCAAAGCGCTGATTTCGAACTCAGCAGTCACTATTTTCGAACGTTTTATTCAAAGAAGAAGAAGAAAAAATGGTTCTACTTTGTTTACATATCGACTCCAAATTAATTTTAATAAAGAAAAAGTGCGTAAACAATAAATCGAAAAACCAGAACCAAGAACTGGAAGGGAATTTTTGCAAAAAATTTTCACAAATAGTAGCTTCAGGTGAATATACAAAATAATAATAGAAAAGTGAAATGTTTGTAAATCTGGAAATGTTTGCAAGGGTTAGAGAAAATATTTTTTTAAAGTGAAAAATGTTAATTAATGGAAAAAGTGCGACCAACACTTAATGAAATAAAGTTCAAAGTTTTTTTTTGGTGCTTAATCGTGTCTGGAATCTTCGTATTTATGGAGATTTTTGGAAGTGTTCAAGCGCAAATTTCATTGAATTTATATGGGGTGTCTCTTAATTTAAGATTTCTTGTGCTTTGACTTAGAGTGTTATGCAACGAAGCTGCAAGATTTTCTCTCTACTCTACTTCTTAATGTTTCGTTACAGTATATTCCCCGGTGCTATGACAAATCGCCCTGTGCAACAACTCCCGCCACGTGTCCATTAACATCCATTCCAACAACTCCCGCTTCAATATCATCCATTCCAATAACTCCCGCTGTCCATTTAGATCCATTCCAAAATCATCCATTTCAATATCATCCGAAAACTCCCGCTGTCCATTAACATCCATTCCAATAAGTCTCGCTGCTTTTGACGAAGTCAAACTCTTTACTCTTTATAAACAGAATTGAGTAACGGGCCTGCCATGGCAGTGGCCTCGCTTGTGTATCGTGCTCTGCCCCCTCACCTGCGGCGGGCTAGACTATGATAATGTATCGTACTAGGGGGCTCTGTCTCCTCACCCCCGCGTCTGCAGTGGGCTAGATTACGCCATGCAGGCTGATCCCAAGTAAAAATCTATAGCCTGTTTTCGACATTGTTTTTTTGTAGAAACATTTTGCAAATAGTCTCTTCTATGTTGTTGGCTATTTGCACTTTGTACGAATAGCCGAAGGTATATAGAAGAGACTATTTGCAGACTTAGACGAAGGTTCCTTTCATTCGTACTAATTCCAGTTTCTTTACCCAAAAACTTTTTGTGATTTTTTGTAAAAGGAAAACTTCTTTAGCTTCGTCACCTACCTAGTTTTTATAGCACTTTTTAAAAGGAAAAGCTTCCTAGTTTTATTCGCCATCTCGTTCTTGTGACATTTTCGTAAGCCACCTAGTTTTCGTCACATTTCGTAAAAGGAAAAGTTTACCAGCTTCGTTAGCCGCTTAGTTTTTGGGACATTTAGTAAAAGAGAAAGTTCCGCCACCGAACTCTATTGGACAGCGGGAGTTATTTAAATGGATGATATTGAAGCGGGAGTTGTTAGAATGGATACGTCGCGGGTGTTATTGGAATGGACGTTAATGAACGGAGCGGGAATTATTGCACTTGTCGTGCTACCATATTCCCCACTAAGAGATTTGCATCACTATTCATTAGGCAATAGTAGCCGCCTGTAGGTGGCGTCATCCTTTTATTTTGAAAGACCGTTTTGAAACTTTAATACCCCCTCAGATGGCGCCATCCATTTTTTTCGTAAGTGAAGACGATCCAACACAAGACGTGTTACGTGATTCATAAATCGTTGTATTAGTGTGACATCTGATGTGCATCTGATTGTCTATGTACATCACTACTTTGTTTGATTTATTATCCTCGCAAAAATGTGTAGCGCATCATTCTCATTGACTAAACTTAATTGTCAGAGTCAGCGCCTTTTTTAACGGATTACATTCCGTGTAGTATCATTAAATTACCATAAATTTCCCTAGATTTCAATTTATAAAAATTTGTGGATATTTGGGGAAATTATCTAAGGAAATTTTTTTCTTCAAGAACAAAGTCTGGTAGAGGTTACGTAACCTACAAGACACGCAATACCTAAACTCGCTGTGCCAAAATCCATCCCGTGCTAACTTTCAATGCAATAGTTTCTCACAACACCTCAACCACCGCCTACAAAATCTACCACATTATTCACATTGGACCTTTCTTCTCAGCTTTCTAGGAAAACAGATGTTACAAGTATGTCAAACATTTAGCAAAACGACATGCAGTTACATTTTATGTAAGAACACGAATTGTTAAACAAAGAATCACGTGATTATTTCTGAATGAAGAGGGTTGTTGAAATGACTTGTTAATGAGTGTGGTAAATCCTTGACTTTGAAATATAGTATTCTCTTAATGTTCCCTTCGGACCAATTATCTTCAATTATTAATAAGCAAATGATGATGAGTATGCGTACCAGCATTTTCCCAACAAAAGCATTTGCCCATAAATCCAAATTAGTTACGATATCTTACTGATTACTGAAACTACGGTAATACTCGTTTATGTTACGGAAATGAAATATAATACACACGGTTTCCTCGAGATAACTAATTTAAATGATTACTACATCTACCTTTAACTGTACTAAAGTCAGATCCCTGGAAACATCATCATATCATAATCCATATATTCCCATATTCATATTAGATTGAATATTTGATGGAAGATTCGCATACGATGTCTTCTCATATGTTGCCTCTCTCCGTTGTTGGTATATAATGAAAAATATTGTGGACCTAAGTGTAATGCCATTTATCATCCGAAACGAAATTCCAAGTTTTGTTGGATTTCAGAATGGTTTGAAAAAGACGAATAAGTTAAAACTCAAATGTTATGACTGTAAGTTATATAAAGTGAAGGACTTGTGCTCAAAATGATTTGCAGCTAGAAACGAAATTCTATATTTTCATTTAGACCAGTGCGTCGTCGGGTGCAGTGCCGATTGCCGCGATGAAAATATATATCGGCGCCCTCCCGTAATTTCTTTAACTGAATTTATTTCAAACTATTTTTGGATAAGTTTGCACATCTAGACAATCTGAGGCAGCTGTAAGCAAGGCAAAAATTTCCCAGACAAAAATAATTCCGATTTTTAACTACAGGAGTAGAATCGTAAGATTGTACAACGTTTCACCGGAAAACAGAGTTTTACATGCGTAAAATACAAGTGAATGCGTGATAAAAGAGATAAAATAGAAATAAAACAAGGAAAAGAATTGGCTACATTTAGAAAGAAGCAATGCAGGTCCTGGTCATGGCCACTAACAGGATGTGGGTGGAGGCCCAAAAGGTAAGGTAAGTAGTAGACACGCTTACTTGAAATCTGTTTGGCTCGACTCCCAAGTTTAAAATTTTAATCCTTAGATGGGATATTTTGCATTGGCAAAAATTATGTCCGGTGATATTTCGTCCAAGAAATTTGAAGGAATAGAATTTGACCTTACCCAACGGGAGCTTCAAAAATCACCTTGCCGCCACCGACAATTTGTGGCCCGCACACTGTTCTATATTTCACTGGATATCATACATTATAAAGACATTTCGAAATAGTTTTTTTTGTGTATTACTTGCTTTTTAAAACAGTATTATAAATGGATGGAAAAGATTAAGATAAAAAACTGCGATCATTTATGCAAGAAACATTTCTTTTTTCGTACTTCAGTTAAATTGGATGGCAGCACATAATTCGTATACATTCAGCTGGATGAAAAACATCGCATCAAATTGTTTTGCAAGATAAATTAAGTTTAAAGTTATCCCCTCATGGTAAAATGTATGTACAAAATGTAGCAATGCAGATTCGTTTGTATTCAAATAAATGGATATGGCAGAAAATATTATCGAATTTTGCTGGAAATTTATTTTAAAAGTTTCGCAGAAAACTAGTTCAATTTAAGTTCAAAAGTGAATATTATGACTTGAAACTTTTATACGATCGAAATATCCATACGTTTCCGCATAATTTATTTTTCAAAGATAAATTTAACCCGTTAAGACAGGGACTAGCATTTTTCTATTTGACTAAAAATAGAACGGAATAGTTATTTTAATGACAAGGGGAGAAAACAGAAAATTGCTTAACAAGGTTGATGTGCGCTCTGGCCACAAACTTCACTCTCGTTGCAATTTTCTCTGCGAGGGCTACAGACTTCAACCGCGTTAAGAATTTTCTATTTTTCCCCGAGTTACGAATTAAACTTTTCACATTTGTTAGGCGGAAATTCATATTTTCTTCCGAAAAAGATTCACACTTTTTATCACTATTACAATATGTAGATAACTTAACACATTTAAGCATACAAAAGACGAATTTCACAGAAAACATAGAAAGTAGCTCAAAAATATTTGAGAAGCTGGTGTTTACTACACTGTTTCAAAGATTTTAAAGCTTTATCCATACATCACAGCATGCTTTTTATGCCAAACGTTCGACTCAAACAAATTTAATGGAATTCATTACATCTGTCTCTCAATCAATGGGGAAATGTGGTCAAGTGGATGTGGTATACACCGACTTTTCAAAAGCGTTTGATCGTATTGACCACACCATATCCTACTGAAAAGGCTAACGGTATTCGGATTCAGCAGGTCTATGGTCACATGGTTCCAATCTTACCTCTCAAACCGTACACAGTTTGTCTCAATTGGAGGTGGAAAATCAAAGAAAATTTCCAACATCCGGTGTACCTCAAGGATCGATATTGGGCCTTTTTCTGTTTACAATTTTCATCAATGAACTGTTACAATCGTTGACCACATCATTTGGCTACGCTGATGACCTTAAGTTACTGAGAAAAGTCACTTCGGGCGCAGATTGTTATGCGTTCCAATCAGAAATAAATCAGTTGCATGAATGGTGTACCCGCAACAAACTTGATTTGACAATTGGTGTGACAATTGATGATAAGTTGTCATTCTTCCGTTGTGTTAAATTCTTCAAGTCGCAAAAAAGTATGCTCATACTACATAGTTCGTTTGTACGAAGTCGGCTTGAATATTGTTCATCTGTTTGACATCCGATATATAAAGATCGAATTGAAATAATTGAAAGAGTTCAACGAAAATTTACACTGATGTTCTTTGTATCACTAAAATTGAACATGAATCTCGACGTCGGCACCTCAAGTTACGATCTCTGGCAACTAGAAGACTGGAAAATGACGAAATAATCTTATACAAACTAATTCACAATAGGATGGACTCCACACTTGCACAGAAACTTTCATTTCATAATCGGGTTCGAGACACTCGGCAAAATGATCGTACTTTCTACACTCCACGATGGAGCAACAACATTGTGAGAAATGAACCTTTGCATCGAATGCAGGACAACCATGACAAACATTTTTCAGGAATCGATATTCTCAATGGAGCTTTTAGTTCATTTAAAAGATTTTGGTCAAAAATGAACTTAATGATTAAGGTTGAAGTTGGAAGTTGGCTGAAGTTGGAACGTTTTGAACTAGGCTGGATCGGAAATGATAATTGGATTTGGATTAAAATGTTAATTATAGTCAGAATATTATAAATAAGTTTTAGGTTAATATGTTATTGGGCTGCGAAAGCCTGTTTGTTGATATATAAATAAATACATAAATAAAAACACATTCGACTGTGTTGTTTTTCCAAACTCTTATATCTGGAGGAATATTTGCCAGATTAGCAAATGAACTACTTTAGAGTAATCCTGTGATGAACTATGTGCTGGCATTTTGTTTGACTGGAATCCATCGAGTCAAAAATTAATTATTTTTTTGTTTACTTTCTTTATCACAAAACAATTCGTATGAATTATACTTTGATGACTGAATATGAAGCATAACCAACTTTATATGAATTTATTTTCTCATCTCATTTGGAGTTGTGAACATATTATCTCACCAAAATATTTTTGGCACCTCCAAATGAGGAGCGAAAATATACCACTCATGAAAAAGTCGATTTTCGCACCACATTTGGGGTGAGAAAATACTAATTTTCGCCTAACAAATGTGAAAAATTTTATTATATTTATCTGGACTGCTACGACCGCTAGATACTAATTGCAACCCTCACATCTTCTTGCAGATGGTTTTCGGCAATGGAATCAGGTGGAACTCACTCCAATAAATCCCGTAAATGCTAGTTAATCTCAATAGAAGAATTGAAAATAGCCCTATGTGCAAAGTATGTGAAAAGCCAGAAACGGCTTTTAGGAAGCTATTGACTTCACCGACCTTAGAAGAGACACGTAAAATTTCAAAATGGGCCTGAAAAGAGCTGCCTCAGCGTTGACTCATAACGAGGATTTTTTTAATAGGTAGCGATACCTACTTTATGTTTTCACCCTTCCCGTCCGTCTCTCCGTCTGCGCACCGTCACAATTATGACATCACAAAAATGACGTCACAAAAATGAAGTCGCGAAAATGTCGTCACGAAAATGACGTTACAAATACGACGTCACATAAATGACGTCATAAAAATGACGTCTCATATATATCGTCGTGAAAATGACGTCATAATTATGAGGTCATAAATATAACGTCACAAAAATGACGTCACAAACATGAAGTCACAAAAATGACGTTAATAATACGACGTCACAAAAATGACAAATTTAATCAAAAGTTATGACGTCACAGGTGTTGTTTCGTTTAATCCTTCAACAATACACTATCGCTACTTTTCTATGCACAAGTCAATGGTTTATTCCAATATTTATATTCGGCTTTAGCCTTCAACAAACCCAATCCAAGCAACGACTCGGACGAGTGATTTTGACGGATTTGGATCTGTGAAGCGACTCAAAAGTACTCCAAATAGGCCGGGTTGCAAATGAATGTTTCTAACGGAGGCGAAACGTGGAGACAATCTTCGATTATCGAAAACAAGATCATAGTCCTTGCAAACAGATTCTTTAGATTTATGAGACTAAATCAACAAATATCTAAAAAGACGCTTCTAGATGCTCATTCTGTTCTCGTTTCAACAAAATCTAAAACTATAATTATTCTTTTGGAAGAAAATTTACTTCAACAAGAAAATGGATTGAGTTGTATTACAAAATGAATCACCCAGATCACCTCGATTCAATATAGTGCGACGTACTACAACTGATGGCCTTTCGTGCATTCCAATCATTCCAATTCAACTAATTGTTCCATTATTTATATAAAAACAATTTACAATTTCTGTCTCATCCACAGAAATCAGATTTTCATTCACCATTCTCTAGACGCTCTTACGAAACAACTGTTTGCAATAAATTTTCACGACATGTGTGTGTACTAGAATCATTAAATGCGGAAGAATACATGTCAGCTGATGTGATTGATTTGGTTTTACTTTTCCATTTGCACTTCCAACAAATTCCCTTCGGGATAGTAAAAAGTTCTTCGTTGAAAATTTTTGAAATGATCCAATTTAATTAGAACATTTTCATGGTATGTGACGGTGTGAAAGGATAATATCTCTGTTAGAGGTATGTAACACGGAACGGGGAGAATGCTTGTAATTACATTTTAAATGAACGGAGTTTAAGCAGTTCTCATACATTAATCTGGTCAACCTTTTTTTAGACGCTTGCGCAGACTGCAAGGGGTCGTTTATAAAGTTAATGTTCAGGTAAAATTTTGTAGAGCTCCTCCAGCTCATGCGACTAGTTGTCGCATACGACTAGTAGAAGAAACTCAAACTCAACTTCAGTTTTAGTTACTCTGTCACGCAATTCTAAAGCATAAATTGTTCTCCTTTTCACTTCAGTCGTTGATGATAAGTGGAAAAATGTCGTTATTAAAACGTTGATGTCATTCGTAAGCTAGTGAGTTGTACTATCATTTGAAAATACTACCGATAGTAGCAATTGATAAATGTAGAAGGGGCCATGTCCAATAGCGAATTATAAGTAAGATGAAGTACGTAGTAGTAGTAAAATCAATTTTTATCCATTCTTTTCTTAAAATATTATATGTTATTGTAATTTTCAAGAAGTATGAAACATAAAAATTGCGAACTTTATTTTACTTATAATTCGCTATTGGAGATGACCCCTTTCTGCATTTAACTATTCAGTTTTGGTCATCGACACAATTTTGTCTGCAATGTTCCATACAAGTTTTCTACTTTTCTACTTTGAGGTTTTCTTCTTTGTTTTCTTAGACCTTCTCTTAAACGCAGACATCATTTATGAACGCTCCCTTATGTTGCTTATTGCTGATTATGGAATTATGGGCCCCAGCGATCGTCTTAGGACATTAAGGGGTAATGAAACAGGTGGTAGCGAATAAAAGGGTATGTGTTTGTGTTTTAGAAAAAAAAACATTGCCAATGAAACAAATGGTCCTAAAGCTTACATTTGTTCTGCGGGTCAAATAGTTAAGTGTTTGTTATGAAAAGACCTGGGAAAAGAGTGAAAGAACTTTCGTTTATTACAATTTTGTTTCTCTGATAAATTTTACCTAAAATTTAGAACTCTAAAATTTGTCCAAGAAATCGTACGGGACATGCGTAACATTTTCTTTTGTTACTAAATCGTACAACAGCTCATACAACTTTGTCCTCTATTACGAACAACTTAAAAAAATAATTAATTTTGAAAAGCTATTCTGTGTAACAATTTCCCGTAATCACATCCCATGTATAAAAAAATGTTTGGAAAACCCAAAGGCCAAATATAGACACAATACTGTGTCACACCATCACCACACTCGTATAATTTTGATTTATCGTATGAAAGGAGTTATCCCGTACGTTATCCTGTATGTATTTATAGACTAGCGACTAACACCTATTAAGTTGGGTTCATTAAATATGCTGTGGTCAATTTTCTTTGTGAGGCAATATTCCTCCCTCGATTCAATTCGATTCATTTTGTTGTATATAAAACAGTCGATGACGTTATTTACTGTAACCAAAATTCACAATTTCACAAGGTGATAACGTTGAGCCAAATGTGTTTCACTTGGTTGCATTTGTGCAAATTTATCGAATAAAAGAATACCAGCCAGCCACAATCTGTAAATGGCAAATAGTGACATATTGTGTATAGGGTACAACGCCCTTTGAGCATGAATGAGTAACAAGTAAATGCATTTTATATTAGCCCACATATAAGTGCCGATAATATAATGCGACGAGTGTATACATATTTTTGCAACATTATTATTACATTTCATAGCGATAAGGTTATTGATTTAACATTTCATAGACTCTGTCTAGTTTTGTTTGTTTTGCGGTTTTAGTAAAAGCTTCAAGCTGATTTTGAAACAGAGCTTATTGGCTGTTTTGCTGATGTTGTAGATTTGTTGTCGTAATATTTCTTCGGACCTATACTCAAATC
Organism: Pseudolycoriella hygida; assembly: GCA_029228625.1. Lineage (NCBI taxonomy): Eukaryota > Metazoa > Arthropoda > Insecta > Diptera > Sciaridae > Pseudolycoriella > Pseudolycoriella hygida. Next base: position 26,093,618 of record CM055403.1, on the reverse strand, counting down.
TTATGTATCGACAATTTTGTATTTGTTTCTCGTTCTGTGTTCGGCCTTACAATAAATCGACGAAGTTGAACACATAAAAAATAGACTAAGCATCTCTCAAACCCTCAAACGATACGGTTTCTACCACTATTTCGATCTGTGAGACAATCCATTCAAATATTAAAAAATGCCACATCGCAATAGGCCACGTCGCTTTACCACAAGAATTACGCTTGCGTGTTCAGCGATGAAGTGATTTGAAAACATTCTTTCATTCTACTTATGATTCGCTGAAGACGCACATGCAACAAGAGCTAACTACCTCTTGAGGTTGTTTACTCTTCTGCCATTGTTGTCATGACCTGATGCGACGTTGTATTTTTAAATACTTTAAATGATTGAATGTATTGAATCACAGATCGAAACGGGTGGCGGAAACCACCTATCTGTGTAACTTCCCGGCATTCATTACAAATAGGCGTACACATTTAGGAGGAGATACGATCAGGTTTGACATGATAAAAAACTTAGAACCGAAAAACATTCTAAACTACATTAGCAGTACGGGCAGGTTCGATATAACAGCCAATGTTTAATCTATCAGCTGGCATAATGGGCCCAAACGGGCCATCTGCTTCATTTGTTTCTGTTATGAGACAGAGAGAAGAGCATGGGAGATGTCAGTCATAGAGAGAAAGATGGAAGATGTGGAACAGATTCGAACACGTACAGAGGTAAATTGGAAAGGATTGTAGAGATTTAATTCAAAGAAGTTGGGGATTCCCTTCAGTCGATTTCATATATTATCTTGACGGTAGCTAAGGTTTCGAGGGGAGTGTGTTTGATCATCATAAATATCAAGTGGCTCCTTTTTAAGTTGAGTTAGAACGGGTTAGCTCAGTGGTTACTTACTGGCTTTCCACCAAGAATACCCGGTGTGGAAAAATTCTGTACAGGATTTTTCTTCAACGCTTATTATGAAAGTAACGTTCCTTAGCTCACCCAAGCTTCATAAATGATTAAGGTTAAGGTTTGTGTAAACGTCAAATAAAGTAATGATACAAATTCCATACCGTTAGGGCTGTGATTCGAATCTGTTCGATGCGCTTAGGTGTTGCCAGACGTACTAGCGCGCTACAAAATCGAAAAAGAAATAGTCCTTCAATCGAAGGCGTGGTTCGCAATACACGTTAAGCATGTGGTCCCTAGTGTGGTTAATCCACACTAGCTGGCAGTTACTCAGTGTAACACCCCGGCAGTCGAACCAGACACTTTGTAGTGCTGCTCCCGACTAATCAGTGCCATTGGGATTGAGTAGAGTAAAATAGATCTATACTAATTTATCAATTGAGTTCAATTTCCTAAAATGAACAAAAGGTATCGAAAGGTTCCAAATTCTTCGCTGAGAAGTGATACTTTCGTAAGGCTCTATAGGTCAAAAGGTTTTTTAGTACTATTTGCACTTGAAGAAAATTTGTCTTCAACAACTGCGGTACTTACTGTGGTATAAAGTCCATCCCTGTATCAACATTACAGTACCCTTCATAATTCCTTAATGACAAACGAAGCGTCTTCATAAGATTTACCAAAATAAAGTGCTGATTTCGTCGTTTACGACTCATCAGTACACCTTGCCTACTAGACCATGAGTACATCAGCACACTTGGTCACAGAATAATGACTTCTATGAACAGTGCACCTTCTTATATACCACCTAAATCAAAACGAACGACTAGGTGAAGTAGTGTTTTAAAGGCTTTGAAGTACAGGAATTACGAATTCGTTTGGTTATTATGCATTTGGAATTATTTCTGCTACGCAGATTGCCCAATTTAACGTTCATAGAAGTCATTATTCTGTGACCGAGTGTGCTGATATACACATGGTCTAGTAGGCAAATCGTACTGATGAGTCGTAAACGACGAAATCAGCACTTTAGTTTGTTAAATCTTATGAAGAGGCTTCGTTTGTCATTAGAGAATTAGGAAGGGTACTGTAATGTTCAAGGTTCTATGAAAATTCAACAAAACTCACACTTTTCAGTAATTTATCTCTAGCACCTAGAGGTAATGGAAAAGATGACGAACTAGGGAGAAAGGGTAGCCAAGAGTTACTCAAAGGACCAGAACCTGCGTTTGGCATTGCATGCGCCACACAACGCAAATTAATCAGAGAACACTTCATCCGAAGACACAACCAACTATAGAATAAGTTGGAAAACTGCAAACATAGTAAAAAGTTTATCGTAGAATGTAGCCGGCGAACTACGAGATTCCTAATGGAGATATCTAGAAAGAATTGAGATTATTTATTGGACTAATAACCGGTTATTGCAAGCTTAACAAACATTTACACAAAATGGATGTACCTCAAGACGACGCAAGTGAAAGATGCAATGAGGAGGAAGAAACCCCGATACACCTAATAACTAACTGTCCTGCACTGACTGTCGCAAGAAAGACTTTTTTTCGGAGCTGCAAATATAAAGAAAAATTAATTACCTCTTGTGAACATTAGGACACTGGAGAGATTCACGAAAAAACACATTAAGGAAACTCTATAAGGAAACTCTATAAGGAGTTTCATCACTGGACAAAGTTAGACAGCAATACTCATCAATAACTTACTTAGAACAGCGAATATTAACTAAATCTTCTAGGAATTAATTCTAAAACTCCAGAATTATGTATAAAAGCTAGGCGCTGTGCAGATGTTTGTTCATTCCATTCTCTGTTCTTGCCAACAACAGATGTTTGTTCACCTCATTCTCTGTTATTGCTGATATACACATGGTCTAACGGTGTACTGAAGAGGCGTAAACGTCCCAATCTTTGTTCGTTGAAAGAGATAATTACTTACGTAATTTCTTACCCCTGTCTGGTCGTTTCCAAGCTATACAAACTTTTAGCAAAATTCTAAAACTCAATTGATTTAAGGGCTCACGGCCGTTTTTACCGATTACTCGACCTGAGCGTGTAGAAGCGCTGGGTAGCTGGGTGATGAGGAGGCATGTGGAGTAGGGTGGCCCAAAAAACTAAGTTATTAAAAAGTCTGGGGCCCCACCCCTAAAAAGTTTCTAAATGTGTCCCTGATAAAAAGTGTATATGTAGCCATCTGAATCCAAAGCCGTCCTGAGGGTTCCCCGAAGCAAAATAGTCAAAAAAGCGTGAAAATCGTGTAAAACGTAGGTTTTAAGAAAAGTGCATGAAACTTGTGAAAAATGAGGAGCGGTTTTAGGGCAACTTTGGTTTATTCCGTTCAAAATAGTCCCGAGAAAATACTTTTTCATGTGGTGGGCGCATCCGAAGTGTTTCGATGTCAAGAGAGTCCGTCAAGTGGCTTTCTTAGCTCACAACTTCTTTGCTCTAGGCCTCGGTGAGTTTCACAGTTTTTGGAAAACGGTCTTCTATGAAATTTTGAGTCTAGATAGGACTTCAAAATAACGCCTAAACAGTTTGTCTTGGAAGCATAAAATTCATTAAGTCTGAACAAAAATTTATTTTTCGAGAACCTCCATGAAATTTCATGAACTTCCATGAGCCTGCCTAAGTGGCCGTCCGTGTGTTTCGTCATTATTTGGCTATTTTAGGAAGGACTAATACTATAAGAGTAGAAAAATGCCAAAAGTCACTTTGAATGACAGCTAAATGCTTGCTGGTGATGCCTTACACGTAGGCATGTCACTCTACTCGAACTCATACGGAGATTATTAAAATTTTGAACGAATTTTAATTATTTCTTGATTTTTGCCGATTATTGTGCGGTAGACACAAAAAATTGTTAGAAAAATACTTTTATTGAAATTTTGCGTACATCTGTGAAAATTCATATGAAGTTCGAGTAGAGTGACACGCCTACGTGTTAGGCATCCCCAGCATGCATTTACCTGTAAATCAAAGTGACTTTCGGCATTTTTCTACTCTTATAGTATTAGTCCTTCCCAAAAAAGCCAAATAATGACGAAACACACGGACGGCCACTTAGGCAGGCTCATGGAAGTTCATGAAATTTCATGGAGGTTCTCGAAAAATAAATTTTTGTTCAGCCTTAATGAATTTTATACTTCCAAGTCAAACTGTTTAGGCGTTATTTTGAAGTCCTATCTAGACTCAAAATTTCATAGAAGACCGTTTTCCAAAAACTGTGAAACTCACCGAGGCCTGGTGTAAAGAAGTTGTGAACTAAGAAAGCCACTTGACGGACTCTCTTGACACCGAAACACTTCGGATGCGTCCAGCACATGAAAAAGTTTTTTCTCGGGACTATTTTGAACGGAATAAACCAAAGTTGCCCTAACACCACTCCTCATCTTTGACAAGTTTCATGCACTTTTCCTAAAACCCACGTTTTACGCGGTTTCCACGTTTTTTTTGACTATTTTGCTCTGGGGAACCCTCAGGACGGCTTTGGATTCAGATGGCTCCATATACACTTTTTATCAGTGACACATTTAGAAACTTTTTAGAGGTGGGACCCGAACTTTTCGACAAGTTAATTTTCCCATACATTTTTGGACCACCCTAATGTGGAGCGCTGGGAAGGATACTATGGTGCACCAAGCGCTTTTTCCCGAAACCTAATGTGAAATGGGCCAAATCTCACTAGGAATGGACAGTAATCGCATCAGGAGAGTGGTAGGTGCGATCACTGGACATTGCGGGCTGAATGGACACATGAAAAAGCTTAGGCTCTCGGCGACCTCTATGTGTGCGTGCGGCTTAAAGGAAGAAACGGGATTTCACGTATTATGTGAATGTTCCAGTTTCTTCCAACTGAGGCGCAGGCTGCTGGGAGGGTATCTTGTAGGACCGTCCGAAGTTGCTAACCTAGAACCAGCTACTTTGAGCAAGTTCTTGGAGGCGACCGGGAGGTTTAACTAACTTGAGTGGAGAAGCTGATTTAAATGATGAACGAGAAAGGAACAAAGGATCGTCAGATCTGTGTTTCAAGATTGGTAAAACGATCGTCCCAAGCTGATAAATCTAAAAAAATTGGGTATTGCTGCTCTTGTTAATATTTTTAGACCCGTACGAAGAACGAAGTTCTTCGAAAAGGCGTCTTATGCGTTTACCACGACGTTCGTAACCACCCCAACTTCGACCGGGAGTAGGAGGTACCATCGATCATGGTCCTGAGATGACGAATCAGCAATAAAAAAGTTTTCGTCTGTCTGTCTGTCAACACGATAACTTGAGTGAAACGCAATCGATTTTCGAAAACTTATTTTCCCTGAAAAGAAAATTGAAAAATCTTTTTTAGGATTGAATCTGAGACTTTCGGCCCAAGGGCCAATGAGCTAGGGCCGTTTAAGTGGTTTCTGTTTTTTTTTGTTTTTGAATCTTTATTTAAAGAAAATTTACAATGGTAAATATTGGTTGATCAAATCATTAACAAAAATCGTGGTCAGCTTAACTACAGCTTTACAAACTGTTTATGAGATTGATTTAATTGTTTTATATATATATATATATATATATATATATATATATATATATACGTAAATATCGTTTTCTAGAAAAAGGAGAAATAAAGGCAGAAGAAAATTTGAAAAAAAAAACTTCAAATGAATGAAAAGTGGTTTTTGGTCTTTTGTACTCGAGTAAATCTTTTCCGATTGTCATAAACTTTTTTTGTTTGAAAGATCTGAGCACGGCCGACAATTCATGGAAGAACTTTTACTGAATTTGAGTTCTTGGACTTACCTAGGGCACTAAAAACGAGTCTCTGCTAGGGCCGAACGTGGTTTTTGTACGTAACTTGAGCAAATCTCTTCTGATTTTCATAAAAAAATTTTTGTTGGAAAGGTCTGGGCATGCCTGACAATTTATGGAAGAAATTTTTTTTAATTGAGCTTTTGCACTCAGCTAGGACCCCAAAATTGAATCTCTGCTATTGTCCAACGTGTTTTTTCTACATAAATCGGGCAAAACTTACCCCTCATTATTGTAGAGAAAAAATAAGGAAACTTTTTTGTTCATGGAGGTATGGGTCAGAGGACTCTGCTAAGTGCTCTAGGTCGATTCTAAATTCTGGGCTTATTTTAAGGGCTTGGAGAGATTCTAAATTCTGGGCTTATTTTAAGGGCTTGGAGAGATTTTTTACGGCCGTGCTTCATACGGGTTTTTCAATATTGCCTTTCGGCAATTTCCAATCCAATTTAATGAGGACGTAATTGCACATACTTTAGAGTTAAAACAATATTTACTTAGATACGTTCGAGTCTTTTTGTAACATCTATTCTGTTTGCCACATCTATTCTGATACGTACGAATCCCTTCATAATGTCTTCTATTATTTTTGTCTTTCTTATATAACATTATTATGGCAAGTAAAAGAGGTCCACTTAAGAGCCCTAATTACATCAAACAAAACAGTTATTGTAAATTGATTTGAGCCAATAAACGAAACTAACTAACTAATTTGTCTAGGAGAAGGCGTTGTTTTCGGTGCTCTTATCCCTAGCACTAATATTGAGCTGTGAAAATTTAAATTGTTATTGGTGAGTATACATTTCATACTGAACTCTATAAAAGCGTTTTTTTCGCATTGCGGTAATCATTTCGCTAGTTGGAAATAAACTTTGTTTACAAGAACGTGCATTGAATGGATTTGGAACATGCATTCAATAAAGAATTCTGCATTGTAATGTTTCCACCAAGCCACTAGCAACAAAATCTCATGAGAGTTTTCTTTCCTTTAAAAATTGAATTTGCTTTTGGAATATTGATAAAATAAAGTTGCAAATGTAAATTTACAATTTATTGTAAACTTAGTTTACTGAACACAAGCAGAATAAATGTCATGTTAACTTCAAGTTTCTCCGAAACTAAGGATCTGAACATTGCGAATATTTGCGAGTTGTAACCTCGTTTTATATGATATGTGTCATAAAAAGGTCTTAGTTCTCAGAAGACGCAAGTAACGTAAGTTTTACATTTATTGCCGATTTAAAACGCATATATTTGCATTCTTTTAAGAAAGATGGCCAAATTATTTGAGGTTTTTTGGAGATGTTAGTGATTTTTTCCCAAATTGAAGGCCATTTTAATAAGCATAGGGGATATAGCTGTTAACATTTTCTAGATGTGTGACAGACAGTCTTTGATTTACCATCAAGGCACTTTCCATACATGATGTCTGAGTTTAGAGCAAAGTTCGTTCTTTGAGAAAGCACATGGAATGTGTCAAAGGAGGTAGGGGAAGGGGTTTCGTAAACAGACACTTCAAGTGCAATTTATGTAGTCAAATTGAGAGTCAAATTGTGTTGATTTGAACTTTCGCGCAAGCAATGGAATCGTTTACATACAGCCAAACAGGACCGCACTGATTACCCGAAGGCACATATCGGGCTAAATTTTAATAAGGCCCACGAAATAATTTTTATGTGGCCTGAATAGGGGCAAGGTTTTTGATTAGGCTCACATTTGAAAGTCATGAAGTGTTGTAGTGAAAGAAAAATCGAAAAACCTCCCGATTTACTGGAATTATCAATTGATGATAACTTATACAATTATAATTTCCAACACTCGCAATTTATTGAATAAGACTGCTGATCAGAAGTAAATAAAAAGAAGAGTCATGGCAGACAATGGTCGAGAGTCACGGCAGATGACAAAAACAAAATGGTCAATAGCAAATAATTGACGGATTGCTGGCAGTGATTAATAGCTGGTCAAGTCAATGATTGGCCAAGTGAAGTCGATAGTTGGTCAAGTGAAGTTGATGGTTGGTCAAGTGAAATTGATGGTTGGTCAAGTGAAATCGATGATTAGTCAATGAAGTCAATAGTCAAGTAAAGTCTCAGAAAGAATGCAAGAAATGTGATCAAAGTTATTGTGCGCGCGGTTTAAAATTCACCCGACTTCGCAAAAAGTTCCGAGTTTTCAGATTGCGATAAACGGCGAACGCTCTCCTCACTGCCATTTTTCACAGTATTTCGTTGTTACGGATAGAGAAAAGAGAGTTCGCAATAAATTGGAAACTAGTTCAGAGTGAGAATGACATTATGATGTTACGTTGAAGCGAAGTAGAGAAAGAATTTCTTTGTTTCGAATGATCCGTCCAAAAATATGCGGTTATACTCTCTCAAAGATTATTTATACGGAACTCGGAATTTATAGTAAAGCGACAATAAAAGTTTTTATTTATTTTTGAATATTTGTATGATATGAGTATGATAATTAATTAATTGGAGTCGTGGTTAAGTGAATTTCAAAATTTTATTTGCTAAGCTTTCGACAAACAGTTGTTGTATTTTATTTCATTCGTCTGTCTCTAAATTCTCAAAAATTCGAAAATAAAACCTGATGATGCGACCTTTTTATAATGTTTACATAGCACATTTTTAGTAAGCGAATCTCCTATCATTATTTAAAGCGAGATTGCACTGCTATCTTGAAATGATTTAAATGATTTAAATCGAACTTACTTTGGATAGATGGTGAATTCTGGATCGGAAATAGAGATCTGCTAACATTTATCGCTTGATATCATTAATTTTTAGTTGAAATGATTGATAGGTTTGTTAGTGTACTTCCAAGTACACTAGTTTCAATCGTTATGAAAGCACTACCAGGCCACTATTGTCCAGTTGAGAGAAAGATATTTGAAGTGAGGTTTTACTTTATACAATTCCAAAGAGAGTTTATAGGAGAAAGAGCAAAGGATGTTGAATCCCTTCCATTCCTGTCAGTTTCAGGATTTTTAATTATGGTTTATTGTTCTTTGAACAGTACAAAACAGAACTGAACAAAAGGAGATCATTGTTACTGACACGACTAAAAGTAAAGTTTTCCCACATTGATTAGTAACTTGGTTTGTTGAGGTAAGACGATACAAGTAGAAAATTTTTCGCATATAGATTGATGAGATTGACTGAGACGACAATTGGAATGAATGAACGATGAATAACACACTATTAGAAAAGCAAAAGGCGTGCCAGATCATAATCATAATATTGGGTGCGTTCAATGTTCGACTTACCATCTCCTATGCAATAGAAAAATGTATTATCATACGTGGATTCCCTCATTTATTGCTCGCGTGTGTATTAAACTAACTCGCCGACGTTCGTTGTCGTTTAATACCCACTTGAACAATAAAATTCGGGTTATCCACGTATAGCAATGGGTGTCAAATGGTGTGGTATGCGTAATATAGTACTCCTTATGTACCTTAGCCTCTATCCACCTACTCCTACATCCTATCCTACCCGTGGTGACACCTGTCATAGTGAGCAACCCACATGAACGATCAGGTAACCAACCCTGGTGTATTAGTGTGGGTCACTTAGCAGAAGGATGAGGGGGGCTGTCTTCGGGTAGTACCTCAACGTCACGTAGAGCGAGGGCCGAAGGCAGTTAGGCGCTATCAAGATGGGATAGTACCTCAGCATGGTGGCGGATGATCTCAACAGCAAGGGACAACGGCAGCATGCAAAGTCCGAGTCACTACCATCACTCACCAACCCGCACCGGCCAGCGTGGTGTTTTAACGGCTAAAACCCCCCCGAAGATGAAGAGCACAACCAGGAAAAATCGGCCCTCAGTTCCCAGCCGCTCGTTGATCCCTGACTCCGACAACGGTCAGACCAGACGACGAGCAGAGGGTGCTAAGAATCCCTGGGTTACAATAGGTCGTCACACCGGACTATACATTGCCACGTATAACACTCGAACGCTATCATCGAACGAAAAACTTCTCGAATTGGAGTCGGCACTGGAAAAGATCAAATGGGACATTGTCGGATTGAGCGAAGTCAGGCGACGTGGTGAAGAATGCTTGAAGTGAAATCAGGAAGCACTTTGT
>CM055403.1:26071898-26083332 GCA_029228625.1 Pseudolycoriella hygida | reverse complement strand
TGGCGGCCACCAACGAACCGACCGATGGGACGTCCACCGGAAAGATGGACCAACGATATCAAAAGAACGGCAGGCACGACGTGGCAGCAAGTGGCAATGGACCGGAAAAAGTGGCGATCTATGGGGGAGGCCTACATCCAGCAGTGGATATAAAAGGCTAAGGAAGAAGAAGAAGAAGACGTATAGCAATAGTCTAGGTTGATTAATTCACAGATCTAGTAAACATAGCTTTTACTATAAATATAGTGTTCTGTTCACAGAACAAATCGCTCTCTAATAAACGTTCAAAATGTGAACAACTGAGTTTTATTAGAAGTCCGGATTGGAATCCGTGAAATTCGAGCAACGATATATTCTGCTTTCTTATCCACAGCTATTTGCGACTTTTAGACCCTTCACAAAAACTACTGTTTTTTCAACTTTGGAAAGTTCCAGAGCCATCCATCCATAATAATTGTTAAAAATGCTACTCTCGAAACAAAACATAGAAAACCTGGGCCTAGGCGATATTGTTTTGTTATATACTTCATATTTGTGTCGCGAGCGAAACTTTTTTACACTTTACACTTAACTTCGTATTTTGTAAGCGCTTTTTGAAGCTGACATTACTCTTTCTTAGAAAAGTACAGGAAATCACTTAGAGGCTAAGAAAGAATCGGAATCATGATCCGTGTGAGATCCATACAAATCGTCCGAAGAATTCATGAAATCAGTCCTTAAGTTTTTTGTTTGTATTCTAAGAAATGTAGCAAAAATTAAAAAAGGGCAAACTTCCCGAACGAAATTTTGACAAGTCGAAAAAAGCAAAAGGCCCATCGGGGAATGCCCCGATTACCCATTAGATCAGTTCGGTTTCATCCGGTTTTCAGTAGTCAAAACTGCTATTTAGAGGGGAGAAACAGAAAGAATGTGACAGGAGGAAGATGGGTGGTAAATAAGTCGGAAATAAATCTGAAGTATCTCAATTTCCTCAAGTTAGTGAGTTTTATAACATCAGATAAGAGGCACGGATACATGACTAAAGCATTTGCTGTATTGATTCAGCCTGCTCTTAGGCAAATTGTCTTTTTGCACAAATTTTAATAAAATAAAACGTTTTTTGAAAAAGTATGTGTAATTTGCCCATGTATCCAAGCCTTTTAACGTCGCAACAAAAAATAAGACTGAAGATAAGCTCACCTGTAGCAATGAAAAATCCCTGCGCTCATGTGCGTGATAAATTACACTTTATGTTTTTAACATTTGTGAGGAAAATAAAATGGAATGGAAGTGTCTTATCGAGACTGAAATATTAGTTCTTGAACAGTGAAAGTGTTTTTTTCGACAGTCACTGAAACACCTCCTCTTTTTGGCTAAAAATTAGTCGAGAGGTAACGCCTAAGGAGCACATTGGTTTTATGACTATTGACAGACTGACTTTTTTGACAGGAAGCTGTAGAGAATACAGAATCCTAAAATTTCTCAATTTTTTAGGGATTTGTTCGGAATCGAAAATTAATGTGTGAACGACAGTAGTATACAGAAGTATACTTGATACGGGTACATCAGGTAAGTCTACATAACATACGGGTCCAAAAATATTCATTTCTCAATTGAAATCGATTAACAAAAATTTATTCTCTAATTCACAGAAAAGATTTCTTTTTTGTATGAAAAGAAAAAAAACAATTGACAGAAATCCACCACATCCCACAAAGTTCTTGGTATAAAATTTGATTGAAAGCAACAAATTAAATTTTCTTATTAAAACTTAAGCGCAAGATAAATGTCTTTTCAAACAGAAATTTCATCGGCCATAAATCAAAATACATTTTATTCCATTTTATATTTTTCTTTTCTTCAACACACGATATCCTAATAATACATCTCACCAATTTAACGATCATCATTTACACACTAATATAAGAAGAAAAAATAGAAGAAAAAGTTTCCATCATGCACCACATCATCCTCAAGCTCTTTTTACGGGGTAAAACTTCATTGCCTCCAATTTATTGATTTTTCTGTGTGATATAGAGAATGTGTATAGCCTTGTGCTCTTGGTTATATGGACCGAAATATATATATGTATCCATAGTGTTTTGTGTGTACTACAAATGTATAGTCATATGTAAAGACATTCATGGTTTAGTGCAGCTTCTGTATACACATATCTCAACTTGTATGAATTTAATTCGAAAATGTATTATTTATGCTTGGAACACACCATTCCATTACTCATAAAACAAAGGAAAGAAAGGACCAGATTTAAACATCGTGTTTAGTTGACCTACATTATTTATAACCATTATCCCCATTCATAAAAATCTTCGTTTTTTTTCTTCTCCTTATTTTTTTTCGTTTTCTTTTTTTTTTTTTACTTCAACCAAGTCTTCCGTTTATTGTTTCTAATACCATGTCGTAAAAGCAGACATGTTCGATATTCAATAAAATCTGCTAGGATTTGATCGATTTTATTTATCTGGTTTATTTTATACAGAATAGGTTGAAAATAAATCGCGTATTTATTCGAAATTTATTTGTTTTGAAACCATTTTACATCTTCTTTCTTCTTCTTTTTTTTTTGAGATAAACTTGTAGCACTGACTTGGTTTCACTGATCAACAATGGTAATAATTTACAGAATGAAAGAAAAATGTTCATATTATACATTTTCCAACATACTACACGAAGCATCCTTTGACATTATAAGTCTTCATTTTTATGCTGTATGCTCCTTTGTTCTGTATGTAGGCGGGAAATATTAAAATACACCTTAGGGCTGCCTCACCAAAGCTAATACCGAAAACAATGCTTGACAAGCTACGAACAAACATTAATATGGCAAGAAATACCGAATTCATGTGCGATGAATCTGTTGTGGACTTTACAAAAAAAATGGTAACTCACCACCAGTTACAGAGAGCTACAACAAGAATAAAAAAGTTGTCCTCGTATTTTTTGCCATCACACCACACATAAGAAAATAAATGTGATGGAGGACAGAGACAAAGATGCTTAAATAAAATTAATATGCCAAAAAATAATTGTTGAATGAAATGAAGGGAAGCAATTAAATTTAACTGAATAAAAAAACACACTGCAAATAAGATTAGGAAAAAAAGAAAGATCTCATAAATAACCAGGGTCTTCAATTACGTGTGCATATTTTCTTGAGTTTATCTATTTACATATTGTGTTCGTGATAAAATATTTTGCACAATACACGGTTGCAACACTGAATTTCATGAAGGCGTTTTCTCATCTTCATTCCTTGACTTTATTTGTTCACATTTTCCTCCGTTTTCTCTTCAACACAAACCACTTTTATGTTCTTGTATTTTTGATGTATTAAACTTTTTCGCAGAAAAAAATTACATTATTCGATTCTAGCATCTAATGCTCCTTTCTCAAAAGCATCCAAATTATTTTAATATAGAAAATATGCTACCAAAAAAAAACAAACACTCAATTTAGCAACTCACACAAATTGTATTATCTTTTTTTTTTGTTTTATTAATTTTATTAAGTATTAAAGCTAACAAATTTTACTAAACTTAAAAGCACAAACTTAAAACTTTTTACAGACATTTCTTTCGATGGTCTGCACGACCCGAAACCGGAACACCAACTACCCGGAATCTCTCAATGAATCATTTGTTGGCTGGCTAAAAACCAGGGCAGAGGAGAGCTAAGAGTATATAAAGTGAAAATTTGTGTATTCGCTGTGCGATGGGTTCATGATGTGGGTGATTGGTTTGAAATGCTCTGTAAGTTTCTAATTAAATTTGTAGCTCGAATTTCATACGCTTCATTTTTCGAAAATTCATTTCACATGTGCAATGAATTCAAATTTTAATAGTTAGAGATTTATTTTTTTTTTTATTTGACAATATCAATGAACAAATAAATAAAAGTCGACATATTCCAACTGTCACAATGACGTTTGAAACGTCAAGTAATTAGTAGTCGCAGGCAAATAGTGCGTACGCTAAAAAAAGACGGATTTTAGACCCTCCCCTTCCCCTATTGCACGCAAAAATACATGGAAAAAAATTCAGAATGTACGGAGGTGGCTCTTCTCTCAAAACCCCCTCCCCCCAAAAAGCGTGAGCACTATTTGAATGGTCCATTAAATTTTTGTTTGATGTTTCGAAAGCGTTAGCGTCGCTGATTACTTCTATGAATGTAATATGTTAGTGTTGGCGACGAGAATTGCTAACATGTTACAATTAACGAAATAAACCTTTTTGATCTTTGCGGCGTCGGATTGTGTCAAAATATACCATATTTCGCAAAGAAATTCATAATATGTAAAGCGACAAAAAATTTGTGTCAGCTTATGCACGTCATCAAGAATAATGACATAAGCCGACGTCACACTAAACGTCTGATGGGTTACTAACTGACCAATTTTTTTTATTCGTATAGGTCGCATCACAATCAAAAGAAATAGAAACATATAAAGAAATTAAGAGTAGAACTGCAAAAGGAAAGAGAAAATTAAATTTTTTAACTCTTCTCTCATAAAATTATGTCAAGTTTGACGGCTAACAAGTAGTCAAATAAAATTTTTTTGCTGATGATGAATTAAATTGTTTTAATGTTATTTGGGAATATCATGGGCACGCGGTAGCGTCAAGTCCCCATACGAACAAAAAATTCAGAAAAAATTTTTTCGTAGACTTCGGAACCTCCCAACGTAACAATTTTTCTGCGCTGTCAGATTTCGCATGCCAAAATTGACTACCCGTACTCCACACATCAAGGAACAGAAAAACTATAACATTGGGAGGTTCGGCATTTGTGACGCATTTTTTAATCAAAAGTGAAAATATTTCAAAAGAATTTTTTGCGTTCCGAAGCTGTAAGCGTCACCCAAATTGATATCAGTTGTTTTGGAAGAAGGGACGAGGACTTGCGTCACGCTTCCCTTTTAAAAAGGGTTTTTGTTGTGATAAATATTACCAGTACATTGGAATTGATGAAACACAATCCGTTGTTTATGGAAATATAAAAGGTTCCGCGATAAATCGTCGATTTGCTATATTATCATCGACTGAAACACGCAAACCATAACATAACCAACAATCGTCAAAGGAAAACAAAAACATTGCTAACCGACGTGGAAGATGACTACACCAGTGTCCACGAATTGTTCAACCGACAATGAAGTCATCACTCAGGCGCCGAACTCCCGGCGACCACAATCAAGGAACATACGAAATACATCGAATTCACCAAATCAAGATGACACAGACATTCACTTATGTCAGAACCATGAAATTGACCACAGTCCTTGCTACGTTGAATTTAGACCAATTAGCGATATACGGTTACGGGTATTATCCCCCAGACTGAAAAAAATGGGAATTATCGCCCAGGAATTATCCCCAGACAAATGGGAATTATCGCCCAGACAAATGGGAATTATCACCCAAGGGAATTATCGCCCAGGAATTATCACCCGGAAGGGCATTTTCCTTATACAAATCTTGTGTTTTAGATACAATCCAAGAGGTATTTTCCTTGTACAAATAACCCGCTTCCCATTTGTTCCCATTTGTCTGGGGGATAATTCCCTGGGTGAAAATTCCCATTTGTCTGGGCGATAATTTCCTTGGTGATAATTCCCATTTGTCTGGGGGATAATTCCTGGGCGATAATTACCTGGGTGATAATTCCCACTTTTTTCAGTCTGGGTGATAATTCCCTGGGGGATAATTCATGTCGAGATGGAGTTTCTCATTGCCAGCGTATGAACATCCAGCTGTATACATGGGTGACTTTAACAGTCACCACGAATTGTGGAGATACGCCAACAACAGCAGTGACGGTGAACATATAGTCGACTGGGCGCTACCGAATTGTTTACACTTTCAGTTTGACGCCAAAGACAACCAAACTTTCCACTCGAGAACATGGAACGGTGTGTGATCTATGTTTCGTCACAACGGACGAGGACGGGAATTCTCTCCCCGCATTTAGAAGAGTTCATCATCAATTTCCACGAAGTCAACATCGACCAGTTCTTCTACAAGTCGGCATGCAGATCCCAATGATCCAATCGAAACCAGTTGCGAGGTGGAATTTCAGAAAAGCAAATTGGGAAGGCTTTCAAAGAGCCGTCGATTCGAACATTCGATGGAAGAAAACGGAAATAAAAAATTTCGAGCGGTTCAATGGCGTAATTGAAGAAGCAGCGAAGAAGTTCATACCACGCGGCTTCCGAAAAAGCTATATCCCAACCTGGACACCGGAATGTGAATCTCTGTGGCAACAATATCAAGAATCAAGAAGCAATGGAAACTGGCACTGAAATCTTGCGCACACTGAATCAAGAAAGAAAGTCTAGATGGGAGACGCTGGTGGCAAATATGGACTTTAAACATTCCAGTAAGAAGGCATGGGACTTGCTAAATAAACTAGGCGGTAGCACGCCGAATGCCTCCATAATCATGTCCGTCAAACCGAATAAAATTGCATCGCGATTGATATCAGATTCCAAAGTTCCTGTTTAAACGAAGACTGCGAAAAAAATCAAACAGAAACTTAGGCTGGTTAAACGAAAAGTGAAATCCTCGCTATTTGGTGGACAAGTAACGTATGAAGAGGTTTGCTCGGCCATTTCGTGCTTCAAAGTCGGCAAGGCATGGATTCTTCCCAGAATTTTACACCAACTCGGGACCAAAAACGTGAAAATGGTTGGCAAAGTTCCACACAATTTGCTATGACAAGCTGTGGCTACCGAGACTGTGGAAAAAATCTTCGATCAAAGCGGCTCTCAAGTCAGGAAAACCTAAAGAATCGGCTGAAACTTACAGACCAATTTCACTTCTGTGCGTTGGCTTCAACCTATTGGAACGGATTGTTTACAACCGAATCGCAGAAACCGTGCACGCTGACGTCCCGAAGATTCAGGCCGGCTTCACACCACGGCGAAACTGCTGCGACCAGGTCATTGGTGACGAATATAGAAGCGGGCTTTCAGGACAAAAAGAAAACCGCAGTCGTGCTCGTAGATTTGAACTCGGCTTTTGATACTGTATGGAGAGAAGCAATGCTCCTGAAGCTAGCCCAAGTGATCAAATGCACAAAAACGATGACACTAATGGATGCAACCGACTGTTCAAAGTGACCATTGGTGGAAAGGATAGCTCAACTAAAATTACGAATTTTTTTTCCATAATTTAAAAAAGTCGGTTTGGGCAATTCCAAATAACAGAACTTCGAAATTGGACTTTATTGTGTTTTTTTGATAATCCTTTCGAATGACAGAAATTGTTTTTACATGCTTGCGTGTCGAAACTCGTTCATTACATCGAGTTGCATGAACTTTTGACGCCCTCGCATGTAAAATTCGTTACATAACTAGGGATGAAAAGTTGAAAAGTCACGGTTTCGTGTGATTATTAACCTCGGCTTCGCCTCGGATCAACAAAATTCACACGAAGCCTCGACTTTTCAACTTTTCATCCCTAGTTATGCAAATAACTATTACGCACCTTAGTGTCATAATGCAGAAAACTCAAGACGCTTCTGCTGCATAAAATGTTGTATGTCCTGCGGCCTTGATTCTTAATTACACTTGTAGTGCCTAAAAAAGTACAATGAACAAATTTATAATATGCACATTTATTTCATTTTCTTTTTTAAATATTTGCTGTTATAACAATGACAAAACAGGTGAAAGTGATGAGATGAATGTGCAAATTATAAAATTCTTCATTGTACTCGAAAGGAAGATTATCGTATATTTTGAGTGCAAAGGGATTTTCTTAAAGAAAATCCTCCAAGGGTTTTTTTATAATGATTTTCAATCGTTTTCTTTGATTTTCAAGGATTTTCTGTGGTTTTTCTAGCATTTTCACACGTTTTTTTTAGAGATTTTCTTTTGATTTTCAAGGATTTCCTTTGATTTCCAAAGATTTTCTTGCAATTCAAAGGATTTTTTTTTGAGGATTTTTAATTAATTCGAGAATTTTCTAAGCAATTGATTTTCTTTCGAGTGTAAAATTTAGAGCTCGGACAATTCCAGACTTCGTTTCAAAAATCGTTTTCACTACACACACACTTGTTGCTTTCGTTTCAAAAATCGTTTTCACCACGTATACATAGCTGTGATGAAAGTGAGGTGAAAACGATTTTTGGAACGAAAGCAACAAGTGTGTGTGTGGTCAAAACGATTTTTGACAGTCTATGTAAAAGGATTTTCTACGTTTATCTGCCGCTCGATTGTACTTTGCACTGAGTTGTTTTAGTTATTTCGTCACTAGTTGCAAAAAAATCTTCTATGCAACACCGTTGTGAAAAGTGAACTTTTTCATGCATCGTTTCGGTGACGTTAGAGAGGTCGTTTTATAACTTTTTATCACCAGTGACAAACAGTAACTTTTTATCACTCATTTTATCACTAGTGACAAAAAGTAACTTCTTATAATTGACTTGCATAATAAAAAGTAACTTTTTGTCACTAGTGATAAAAAGTAATCTTTTATCAATCATTCAAAAGTTCACGTTTCACAAGTTGTTGCATAAAGTCTTGTATGAAACACTTGCGAAATTGGTTGTTTTTGTCACACGATGTGGTTATCCAACTCGCTTCGCTCGTTTGATAACTTCACATCTAGTGACAAAAACCACTCCATTTCGCAACTAGTTGCATAAATAACTATTTCAATGCATCCTTTAAACTCGCTTCGTTCGTTTGAAAATTTTGCAACTAGTAGTAAAAACACTTTCATTTTTACTCTTGTTGCATGAATTTCTGATAAAAACTATATATAACTATATATAACTATATAACTTCCCATTGAGAAGTGAAAACTATGGAAAAAATTAGTTACATGACTCATTATGCAACCTGTACGAACTCTTTATTGAAGAATTTCGAGATGTTATAAATTTTCCTTTCTTAAGTTCATCAAAATTCCCACCACGTATTAGGTACAGTAAATAATTCGTACGATTTCCATCTGCCTTGAATGCTGTTTTTTCTTCATTTCAATATGATTTATGTTCTCACTGCGCACGCACAGAAAATGTTAACGAAAAAAATTTGCACAAAAAATTACATATAGAATGTCCCGAAACGCAAGAATATAGGACGTCTTTGTTCTAAACTCGTGCTACCATCATCCCTGTCTGTATGCATATTTGATTCAGCACGTGTAGTAAGGGAAGCTATATTCCACATGTTTTCAGCTGGACTTTCTGCGCGCGCACCAAATCAATTAATGAGAATCTTCTCAATTTTTGTATAAATTTTATAAAATGAAGGAACTGGAGCGAGATTACTCTTCTAGTTGTTTGTTGCGGGATTGTGAATATAGTGTGTTCGACGAAAGGTACTGAAAGGGTAAGGCTGAGGTATTCTTATCATAAACTGAAGAAATACTCCTAATAATAAAGTTGAACTTAGATGGCGCTTACCAAGTAACAATATCGTCTCTATGAAGACTGTTTTCATGTTAACTTACCTTAATCTATTTATCTTTATCGTATACGTTCGGCATCAAGTGGCAAACTGTGTTAAAGAAATATAGAGAAAACATAAACTACAATCGATCCGAATAGTATTAGGCAAATGTTTTGATTCTATGTGGAAATAAGATTCTCTACAATTTATCCTTTTCGGTGAAATTCTCCTCGCAACATTTAAAAATATCAATCCGACGTTGATGTAGAGAAAAAATAGCTAGCTGGAAATCAGTTTTCAAGAGAGGATATTAGAAAAATAAAAAATATATGCAGGAGACTCGTACGCATCATATCAGAATAGATGTGACAAACAGAATAGATGTTGCAAAAAGATTTGAACACGTATCTTACATCCCCAAATTGCATTTGAAATTGCCGGAAAGTCAATATGGAAAAATCCGCCCGAAGCAATGGCAAAAAAACTCAAAGTTGAAAAAAAAATATAAAAAAAATTTTTTCACTCAAAAAAAAAGTTTTTTTTTTGTACTAGGGCCGATCTTCGAATCGACCTAGAGCACTTAGGAGAGACGTCTGACACATACTTCCATGGACAGAAATGCTCGTTACTTTTTTCTTTACAACACTGAACTAAAAACCTCATCATTTAAGAAATATTATTAGCTCGGCTCCCTTGACTATTCCAAAAAACCAGTCCTTTTATAAAGCCAGCTATTATGAGAATATGTTCCGTAACTGTGAGAGTCCTAAGCAGACATGGAAAAGTATAAATTCACTGCTTGGAAAAGAAAAAAAGAAAAAGAAAAGCTCTTTATAAGACGGAATAATATAAGGATTGAAGACTCTGAGGTTTCCAATGTTTTTAATGAATACTTTTCAATGGTGGGTCAGTCCCTGGCCGACAAAATACCACAAAGGGTAAATGATGATACAAATATTTTTGACACATTAAAAGATAGCAACAAGTCAATCTTTCTTCACCCTGTAACGAGTATCGATGTTGATTCGCTGATTTTATCCCTGAATGTCAGTAAAGCTCCTGGCTATGATGACATTTCTGTTACTTTCCTTAAGTGTTTCAATTGCTACAGGCTCTTACCCAAATTCCTTGAAAATTTTGAAAGTCACGCCAGTTCACAAGTCTGAAGATATCACAAATGTAAAAAGCTATAGACCTATTTCTATCCTACCTGTAGTTAATAAATTTTTGAAAAAATTATTTATAGTAACGTGTATTATTTCCTTGTTTCTCAAAGGTTTTTCTATAGTACTTAAACAGTATGACTTTAGGTTGAAAAGTGGTACACATATTGCCCTCTTCGAAACAATCAATGAAATTTCCCTAGAAGCTGATCAAAAGAAAATTGTATTTGGCCTTTTCTTAGACCTGGCCAAGGCGTTTGATACTGTTAATCATGTACTTCTATTGAGGAAATTGTATTGTGCCGGGATAAGAGGTGTGGCTCTCGATTTGTTGAGAAGTTATTTGTCTGATAGGTGACAATATGTGCCCGCTAATGGAATTGATAGTCCAAGGTTGTCTATGTCAATTGAGGTCCAAGACGCGTTTTGGACCTTTATTGTCCCTAATCTTTGTTAATGATTTATATAAACTGCCCTTACGGTACGACCTAATCTGTTTGCAGACGATACATGTATGTTTACTTCTTCTACATGCAGGCCCGTAGCCAGGGTCGACTGCCAGGGGGGGCTCGAGCCCCCCTTCGAATTGATAAAATTATATGAAAAGGGAAAACTAAGGTTATGCATGTCGGCAAAGCTCGGAAGGAGATAGCTTGCAATTTAAATGGGGAGGAGCTGGAGCAGGTTTCTGAATTCAAGTACTTAGGAACCATTTTTTCAGAGGATGGCAAGTTAGTTAGGGAAGTTGAGGAAAGGAGGAAAATGGGAAACGCGGTGGCCAGTCAGTTGAGGTCGCACGTGTTCAACAAAAGGGAATTAAGTAGCGAAACAAAGTTAGCTATTCACAGGTCAATATTCCGGCCGGCGATTCTGT
>CM055403.1:26035419-26071398 GCA_029228625.1 Pseudolycoriella hygida | reverse complement strand
ACCCTCAAACACGTGTTCGCTTAAATTTAATTCTCTACAACTTCGCCTTTGGAACCAACTTTCTAACTCTCATAGTTCTAGAGATTTGGTTCATCCTGCCTAATTATGGAAATGACCATATACCAGGATTGGGCCATATTTCCCCAAAACCCTGAAAAACGTGTTCGCTTAAATTTAATTCTCTACAACTTCGCCTTTGGAACCAACTTTCTAACTCTCATAGTTCTAGAGATACGGAATACATTTCATGAAACTTTCAAAACCTTACAACGTCAAAAAACAATTGCCACAAACAAAGAAAGAAAGGTTTACCAAATTGACTAGTTAAAAATATTCGATTTGAGTCCATTTCCATACAAAATAGCAAAATTGTTTAATTCATATCTTCGGAAAGACTGAACCGATTTTAATGAGTGAAAAGGCGAAGAATTATTTACTTATTGAAACTACTACATAGGAATTAAACTTGCGGAGAATAGAGTCCGCTTCTCATCTTAAGCGTAAAACCATTTTCGTTACTTGATAATGTTATGAATTATTTTGTCATTGACATGACGCTCAGACATTAAGAAGAGATCAACATTTCGGCATATCGTGCCAATCATCAGGTAAGTCATTCAACTTACTATGTTGATGGGCATGTAGGACGATTTGTTATCATTTCTATTTATCTCAGTTAGAGGTATTTCCGGGGCTAGTGAATTGTAACTGAAATGTTTACAGTCGCCCTCTATTGGAAGCAGTTCCAAAGATTTCTTACTCTAACTCTTGAAAGTCATGCCTCCAAAGTTAATTCAAGATCTTATCAAGTTTTTCTACGAAAATGGTGCGGTTTTTTATTTGTTGACTACATGCAGTGTACAATTCAATTGTCTAGCCACGCTAGAATACCAGAGAATGGCATGTAGGACATGTAGGACGATTTGTTAACATTCCTATTTATCTCAGTTAGAGGTATTTCCGGGGCTAGTGAATTGTAACTGAAATGTTTACAGTCGCCCTCTATTGTCCATCAACATAGTAAGTTGAATGACTTACCTGATGATTGGCACGATATGCCGAAATGTTGATCTCTTCTAATAATCTCCATAACGCAACTGTTCTAGATGTGTTAATGTCTGAGTGTCATGTCAATGACAAAATAATTCATAACATTATCAAGTAACGAAAATGGTTTTACGCGAGTGGAAAGGCACTTCGGCCTAAAATTTTCCGTAGAATCCGGGAAAAATATTTTCCGGGGGGTATGTCGCTCGGGGGGGAAGTCAAAAAGTTCCTGTATATATGTTCCTTAGTCTACGAAAAAATTTCTTGTGAATTTTTTTAGCGTGTAAGACTTGCGTCACGGGCGCATTGCTACCGCGCGCCCATGATAATACAAACATGTGCTTTTAAATTTACTTGTTATGCTGTTTTCAACATTATCGACATTACAATTACACGTTTTTATTTTGTTACACAATTACAAGATTTTAGTTTATTGTGGATCTTGTCAATTCCACAACTTTGACAGTAGAACCATAGACTTCTTTTGACTAGACGGGAATGTTAGCATGGCGCCAAATTTGAAATGAGAAATGCAGAAGCATAATAATTTGTCGTATTTTATGTTCTCCTAATGTTCCTTAAACTTCATCAATTTTAGTTTTTTAGCCACATTTCTGAAAATTCTCAAATTTCTCAATAGTTTGAAATTTATTAAATTTACAAAATAAAATTTTAAATGTGAAATGCAGAAGCATAACTATTTTGTCGTAGTTTGTGTTCTTGTAACATTCCTCAAACTTTAATAATTTCAGTTTTTCAACCAAATTTTTGAAAGTTCTCAAATTTCTAAATTTTTGTGAAATTTATTAAATTTACAAAAAAATTCAAATTTCTGAAAAATTTTCAAATTCATTGAGATCGGAATTTTGAAAAATAATGAAAATTATCAAATTTGGAAGAATTTTCACACAATAAAGAATTTCTATGAGTTTCAGATTTAACATTTTCTCAGAAATTTTGAGTTTTGTAACTTCTACACTTTTTAAACATTTTAGAAATTTATGAAAATTTTTGAAATTTTAAAATTACTAAAATTTCAAATTTGAAAATATTTTATGATTCATATATATATTATATTATATTATATTATTTATATATTATATATTTATATATTATATTATATTATATATTTATATATTTATATTATATTATATTATATTATATTATATTATATTATATTATTATATATTATATTATATATATATATATATATTTTGAAATATCAAGAATTTTCATCAATTTCTAAAATGTTTAAAAAGTGTTGAAGTTACAAAAGTCCAAATTTCTGAGAAAGTGTCAAATCTGAAATTCATAGAAATTCCCCATTCCATGCATGATTGTGAGAGAACGACGACTGCAGGCTAAACGAAGCTTTTTCTAAATTTTCGTTAAATGAACGAATTGCAGATAAAACGTCTGTAATACTTTCTGCCATACAACATATATCTCAAAAATCAAAGTTTCAGTGTGTAGACATCGTTCTCTCATAACCTTACATGGAATGGAATTTGATAATTTTCTTTATTTTTCAAAATTCCGATCTCCATGAATTTGAAAACTTTTCAAAAATTTGAAATTTTTTGTAAATTTAATAAATTTGAGAACTTTCAAAAATTTGGCCGAAAAACTAAAATTGTTAAAGTTTAAGGAATGTTAGAAGAACATAAACTACGACAAATTGTTATGCTTCTGCATTTCGCATTTCAAATTTGGCGCCATGCTAACATTCCCGTCTAGTCAAAAAAAGTCTATTGAATTGACAATAAACTAAAATCTTGTAATTGTGTAACAAAATAAAAACGTTTAAGCGTATCTCTTTTTTCAGTGTACTTTTTGTATGGAAAACCTTGAAAACAGCTGAAACTTGATATCAAGTAAATTTATAAGCACACGACCGTAAATAAAAAAAAGTCAGCTGATACCGTAACATTGGAATCACACTTTGCATTTAGGTCTTCGTTGCAATGATCTTCGGAATTGTTTTCAAAAAAATCATCGGAAGAATTTTCGCAAACACTTCATTTATAAGCGCTGTCAAGTTTTTCGTATAAAAGTCATACTGGCTTACTTTTTTCAGGTTTTACAATTTTACCAACATGAATGGAAATGGACTTAACGCACAACTTCTCCGACCCTAGTCAAATTATTCCTAAATATTAAATGAATTTAGCCCATGAAGTGAAAATCGT
This sequence comes from Pseudolycoriella hygida, assembly GCA_029228625.1. Classification (NCBI taxonomy): domain Eukaryota; kingdom Metazoa; phylum Arthropoda; class Insecta; order Diptera; family Sciaridae; genus Pseudolycoriella; species Pseudolycoriella hygida. The sequence continues at coordinate 26,068,162 of CM055403.1, read as the reverse complement.
ATCTTTTACGAAATAGAGTGAGAGTGAGAGTGACACAACAATAAAAGACTGCAAGTTTTAACAACTAAACAATCCTTATAGAGAAACGTTAAGATTATGTGACTTAGCCTTGCAAATTTTCCTTTTACGAAATGTCACAAAAACTAGGTGGCAAACAAGCTCTGGAAGTTTGCTCTTCTAAGATATGTTACAAAATTTCACATAGTCCCGCACTGAATGTTAAAAGGAAGGTTTCTTTATAAGCTTTGGTTTAGCTGTTAAAACTTGCAGTGTGTACATGTATATAAATTGTAAATAGCCGAAGACTATTTTCACATTGTGCAAAGAGCTACAATTATATAGAAGAGTGTTCACTGGGTACAAATAGTATTTATCTTTTTTATTTGATTTTAGGAACAATCTTTGCGTATGGCGTGTCCAAGCTTTAATCTATCAGTTGTTTTAGAAGAAGAAAGATGCATTGCGTTACATTTCCTTTTGAAATGGGTTTGACATGCGGTCATAGCCGAGAAGCTGGAATGGGGAAATGGGGGTCTACCGAACCTTCATTTATTTTCGATCCGTCTGTGAACACCAAATTAAACAAGGACACACGGAAACGGGTCGAGCACAATGGGCCCAACAAGTTGGCCTTGGCCTGGGCGCTGTGTTTCTCGATAGTCATTTTACACTTTATTAGACCCGTACGAAGAACTAAGTTCTTCAAAAAGGGGTCTATTGCGTTTACCACGACGTTTGTAACCAGTCGAATTTCGACCCAGAAGTACTTATACAATTGATCCTTAGATGACGAATCAACAACGAAAAAAATGTCCGTCCGTCCGTCAACACGATAACTCGAGTAAAACTCAACCGATTTTCAAAAACTTTTTCCCTGAAAGGTAATCGAGATAGGGCCGTTAGAGTGGTTTTTGGTCTTTTGTACAGAACTCGATTAAATCGTTTCCGATTTTCAAAAATTTTTTTTTGGTTTGAAAGATCTGGGCATAGCCGACAATTTGTGGAAGAAACTTTTTTGAATTTGAATCCATGGACTTACCTGGGGCAGTAAAAACGAGTCCTTGCTAGGGCCTACGTGTTTTTTGTTTATAACTCGAGTAAATCTTTTCCGATTTTCATAATTTTTGTTTTGTTTGAAAGATCTGGGCATGACCCACAATTAATAGAATTTTGGATCTGACTCCTTGGACTTAGCTAGGGCACTACAAACGAGTCTCTGTTAGGACCCTACGTGTTTTTTGTACATAACTCGAGTAAATCTTTTCCGATTTTCGAAAAATTTGTTTTCTTGAAAGATCTAGGCATGGCCTATGCTTAAGGCTCAAGGTCGGCCCTAACCAAAAAAAATTTGTTTTGCCATGTTGCAAAGCAAATTGAGGGAAACATTTTTGTCTATGTAAGTATGTGTCTGAGGCCTCTACGTAGAGCCCTATCAGGTCCGCCCTAGACAAAAACATATGAAGGGACCCGTACGTATCAGAATAGATGCGGCAAACAGAGTTGATGTTACAAAGAGACTCGACCGTATTTAAGTAAATATTGCCTTAACTCTTTAGTGTATGAAATTGCGTCCACATTAAGTTTTATAGGAAATTACCGATAGGGCAATATTGAAAAACCCGTCCGAAGAAACGGTGTAAAAAAACCTTTTTGTCTATGGAAGTATGTGTCCGAGGCCTCTACTTACGGTTCAAGGTCAGTACTAAGGTCGGCCCTAGCCCAAAAAATGGTTTTTTGCTATGTTGTAGACAATATTGAGGAGAACATTTTTCTCTATTTGAAGGTCAATTTTGTGCGTTCGGAGAATTTTTTTACACCGTTTCTTCGGACAGGTTTTTAGACTCGTACGAAGAACGAAGTTCTTCGAAAAGGGGTCTCATGCGTTTACCACGACGTTTGTAACCACCTCAATTTCGACCCTACTCCTTGGTAGCATCAATCAATCATGGTCCTTAGATGACGAATCAGCAAATCAGCAATAAAAAAAATGTCCTTCCGTCCGTCTGTCAACACGATAACTCGAGTAAAACTCAACCGATTTTCAAAAACTTTTTTTTCCCAGAAAGGTAATCGAACAATCTTTTATGGGATTGAATCTGGGCACTGTCGGCCAAAGGGCCGCCGAGCTAGGGCCGTTTAAGTGGTTTTTGGTCTTTTGTACATACGTCGAGTAAATCTTTTCCGATTTTCATAATTTTTTTTTGTTTGAAAGATTTGGGCATGGCCAACAATTTATGGAAGAAATTTTTTCAAATTTGAGTACCTGGACTTAGCTAGGGCGCTAAAACCGAGTCTATGCTAGGGCCATACGTGTTTTTTGCCCATAACTCGGGCAAATCTTTTCCGATTTTCAAACAATTTTTTTGTTTAAAAGACCTGAGCATAGCCGACAATTTATGGAAGAAACTTTTTTGAATTTAAGTTCTTGGACTATGCTTGGACTAGCTCTATGTATTTTTTTCCATTACTCTTGCAAATCTTTTCTGATTTTCATAAATTTTTTTTGTTTGAAAGACCTGAGCATAGCCGACAATTTACGGAAGAAATTTTTTTGAATTTGAATCCTTGGACTTAGCTGGGGCACTAAGAACGACTCTCTGCTAGGGCTCTATGTGTTTTTTGTACATAACTCGAGTAAATTTTTTCCGATTTTCAAAATTTTTTTTTGTTTGAAAGATCTTTTGTCTGTGCTTAGGGCTCAAGTGGGCCATGTCGGTCCTTTTTTTTTCCTTATTTTTTTATTACATTATAGGCACTCGGCCCGTACATGTCGCATACATAAATCTGAGTAAATTCAGTGAATCGTATGAAAAAAGCCATTTAACAAACAAAAAAAATCAATTAAATCAAAAGTATTTTTCTTTTTTTTTTTTTTTTCTTTTTAATTAATGAGAAAAAAAAAAAAGAAAAGGAAAAAATATCAATGAATCAATAATAAATCAAAAAAATAGAAAAAATTAATTAACAAGGCAAAATTATCATAGCAACAGCGATGACTCACCAGGAGACGTTGTATTCTAGTGATGTTCGAAATTGGTTCAAGAAGTGACTCTTTACCTGTTTTTTGAAAGATGCTACGTTACTAATAATATGAAAACCTGCTGGCAATCCATTAAATAACCGATAGCCGCGATTTGCTATCGAATGTTGCCCAAAAAGAGAAGCTGAGACGCGATTTGCTATCGAATGTTGCCCAAAAAGAGAAGATGAGAAAGAGGTATGCAAGAGACCACTATTCCGCGTGAAATGTTCATGTATTTCCGAATTCAACCGAATGGGCATGTCACTTTTTATCAACCAATTTTTCAGAGAAAAAACCAATGTTGTTGTTTGATACATATTAAGGTAGTCGATTGGTAAGATTAAAGCGTTGAAATAGGGCTTAACTGATTCACTGTATCGGAGGCCATGTATATTACGAAGTGCTTTTTTTGAAGCAAAAGAAGATCATTCAAGAGGTATCGAGGAGCGCAGTTCCATATTGGATTGAGGTAGCTTAAGTGCGAGTGTACGAATGAAAAATAGAGGTTGAATAGGGCTGCTCTTGGAACGAGCCATCTCAGTCGTTTAAAAACGCCTATAACAGGAGAGATCTTCCTCACCAGCTTGCCCACATGATCAATCCACGTGAACTGATCATTCAATATTAACCAAGATATTTCATTATTTTCACTCGGTCCAGATTCGTACCGTTCCATGTCAATTCGAAGTCATTAGGCAAGTCAGTTTTGAAGACAATATAATTAGTTTTCAGTCCGTTCACATACATGCAATTTTCTATAGACCACTCATTCAATAGGATCAAGTCATCTTGCATCAACTGTCGTAACTCATCAACTGATTTTGCCTTATACTGCAATGCAGTGTCGTCAGCATAAAGGTAGAGATTTCCCTTGAAGCCCTTTTCGAACAAGTCATACAAAAATACGATAAACATCAGTGATGACAGTGTGGATCCCTGCGGAACACCACTGACTACATTCAGCCAAGAACTATTCACCCCATTCACACTGACAAATTGTTTTCTGTCACTCAGGTAACTCCTCACGAGATCTAAAGCGGCTCCGTCAAGACCCAAATTCTCCAGTTTTCTTGACAATACCTGATGGTTAACTGAGTCGAAAGCCTTTCTAAAATCCACGAAAATGCAGCTGATAATCCAGTTCAAGTCTATTCCCTCTCTAATGTTTGTGCACAAATCCATGCAGCATGCTAACGTGTTTGACTTCTTTACGAAACCGAATTGTTTCATTCCAAAGAAGCCTTCTGAATCAAGTTTCTCATACAGTTGTTCATACAGGATCCTTTCAAGGAGTTTAGAGAGAGAAGGTAAAAGTGAAATCGGCCTATAATTGTTTATATCTGTTGAGTCCCCACCTTTTGGCAAGACAATTACCTTTGCACATTTTAGGACTCCTTCAAAATGGGACGTTGTTATGCATTTATTAATCAGGCGAGTTATACAGTCCGACAAGAGGTGCCTATAGTGCTTCAAAAACTTCGCACTAACACCGTCGCAGCCCGCTGCGGCTCCTGATCTCATCTTGTCAATGTGTGATAAGACTGTTTCGTTGCTCACCACGTTGAAGTTAAAGTCCTTCAAGAATTTCAGGGTTCGTGGTTTATTGCGTTTCGAACGATCGTTACTCCCAGATTTATTGTTATTACCAACATTAACAAAAAATTCATTAAATTTGTTCGCAACTGCCAGTGGTTCTTGGAATTCTTCATGATTCACAACAATCCTAGGGCACTGAAGGGGTTCTGGTGATTTATTTGACAATATTTTCTTCAATATTTCCCAGAATCTTTTTGGATTATCGGCCCCTTCAAACTGAGCAGTGTAATATTCCCTTTTCTTAAAACGGATTTTATAGCATATCAGATTTTTTATATTGGTCAATTTAGGGCGTAATTTGATATCATTTGGAAATCGTTTAATCAATTTGTACAATTCGGCTCGGGATACAAACGCTACACTCGTCAAAAAAGACTTTTCAAAGCTTTTCGCTTAAAAACACCCTCTTGAGTTTGGCTCATTTCACAAAATTGAATCCTCATGTAATGACTTACTTCCGCACCCCACTGTAATCTACTATTAATAACTTTTTTTTTTCAAAAACACCATTTTATTGGTATGAATAGTACAATCTTAACAATTTGTTAATTTATTACTAGAGTTGAGTTGTACTAAATGAACTTCAGAAGGAAGTAAATTTAGTAAGACGTGTGTGGGAAGGAGGACTCAGTAGCTGTGTCCCAAAATGCCATTTATAGGTTTTCGTAGTTCTTCAATAAGTTAGTTCGTGTGGTTTGACTCGTTTCAGCCTCCTGACTTCATCTGTTATATCCAGCAGCTGAATTGCTTCCACGTTGCTATGGTTGAGTAGCCTTCTTGAGTAGCCATTTTCACGAATTACTTCTTCTACCCATTCAATTTTCAGATCTTTATGTATTTCTTTGTTGGTCACGTAGCGGTAAGAATTAGTGATCATACGAAGGAAAATATTTTGTGTTGTTTGTATTTTATCTGTGTTTGTTTAATTTGCACATCCCCAAAGCTCGGAGCCATACATCCAGATAGGTTTGAAGATATATTTGTAGATCAATCTTCTACTGTAAAGGTTCAATTTGGAGTGAGCTCCGACAAGCCAGTACATTTGTCTAGTTTTGTGCTTCACTTGTTGGGCTTTTTGTCTCACATGATGTTTGAAGTTTAATTTGTTGTCCAAATGTAGTCCTAGATATTTTACTGACTCTACTTGCGGTACGCGAGTCCCATTCAAGAAGATGCGGAGGTTGCTAGTATGACGCAACGTAAAAGTGATATGGTTTGATTTATCCTCGTTGAGCTTTATTTTCCAGTCCCTGGTCCACTGATTTATTTTGTCCAGAGAAGACTGTAACTTTTGAACTGCTTCGGGCTGCGATTTATCTGTGACCATGATCGCTGTGTCGTCTGCGAAGGTGCCGATGAAAGCATTATTTGATACTGGTATGTCAGGTGTATAGATTATGTACAGCAGAGGAGCTAATGCACTGCCTTGGGGGACTCCTGCTTGAATTGGGTAAAACCCTGAACACGTTTCTTGATCTTTGACTCTGAATTTACGGTCAGTTAGGTAGGATTCTAGCAGATGACAGTAGTTAGCTGGGAAGATTTTACTCAGTTTAAATATGAGCCCCTAATACCACACTTTATCAAATGCTTGTGATACATGAAGGAAAACCGCTTCGCAGAACTCCTGTTTTTCAAAAGCGCGTTCTATTATCGTTGTAACTCTGTGAATTTGCTGTATTGTTGAGTGGTTATTTCTAAATCCAAATTGGAAGTCTGGAATTACTACCATTTTATCCAAGCGTTTTATTAGTAGTCTCTCAAATATTTTTGAGATCGTTGGTAAAAGTGAGATTGGCCTGTATGAATCTACTTTTTCGGGAGGCTTATCGGGCTTATTTATCATGATTACTTGCGCAACTTTAAAACACTTTGGGACGTACTGTAGTTTCAGGCAGGCATTGAATAAATATATGAGCATGTAGATTGCTTTTCTTGGCAGTTCTTTAAAATTTAAGTGTTTTCGGTTTAAAATCGTTAATTTTTGTGTGTTTTTTTGTTGTGTTCATCCCATCACTCCGTTTGAAAATGTTAGCACAAAAATATTATATATTTTACTAAAGATGGGTGGAGGTGGCATTCAATCGCAAAAAACCAAAAAAATTTGGAAAGCCGTGCAGGTTGAGGACACAGGGGAAAAACATAATCTTGCTGAACTTCAACGTGAAATTTCCGATATACGCGAACTGGAGGAATCGAAGCGAATTTGGCAGATTACACGCATTATTATTGTCGCCCCGGATGATAACAAAACAAACTGCAGTGGATGTACAAATCTTCGAATCGAATCTTTGAATCGAAAAGAATATTGGCTGGGTCGTTCGATGGATAAGAATTCCAAGCTGGCTGAAGCTGAAGAGAAACAGGCATTGGTCGCGGTTCAAGTACATCAAAACAATCTGCAACATGATTGCATCCCGCACTCTATTCGATCGTACCACACGTTCCAAACGATACAACAATAATGAAGTCAGAGGACGACGAAAGCCATCAGTGGAAACCAAGGACTATTTTCGCGAAAGAATTTCACTCAACGTAAATGAAAGTGTCGGCCAGGTAATTTACTTTTCACAAATGGAAACAGGTAATTTATGGAACAGGTAATTCGCTATTTAAATAAAAATAAATATAGCTAGTCCGACCCCTACTCGAGCGACAGCGGTTGTTGTTAGTTTTTAAGAATTACACATATTGAGTGGCGATCCAGCGCTGTCGGCAATAATAGTGTGCTTGTGAACAATAACACTATAGTGTACATTTGCAGGCTATAACGCTGTCGTTGCTGGCTTGATGAGCAAAAAGGAAGTATTTCGTTGTAATATGCTCAGCATTGCAACAATGAAATACTCACGTTCAACCTCTACTGGTTTCAGTGCACAGGCACCAACTCGCATGATGTCAAGTCAAGTCAAGTCAATGTTTCAATGAGTTTGTGAAATTGTTTGTGTGTTAGTTGGCTTTTTCAAAATTATGTTTCATCCATTCTGATTCGGCAAAGCAAAAAAAAATGTCAGAACACGGATTTTTTTTTTACAAAAAAAATTATATTTAAATTTAACATTAAAAACGTGAGCAGTAATGTCGAAAAAGTTGAAACAATTTTAATCTTTTGCCAATTTTGAATGTTATATACCACGTGACCTGACATTACAATACGTGATTGGTCAATAACAATTTTACTGTGTAATAAGACTTAGAGTATGCTATTGACTGTTTAAGCGGACCAGTTGAACTTGACATTTTTAGGCACTGTCAAATTTGTCTTGTCGATCGACAACAAGGTTGGTTCAAGGCAAGGTTTTTAAAATTTTTTTATGTTTAAACACATCCAAAGTTTTAACGCTAAATATTTATTTACTTAAAAAATAAAATGAGACTTTCATGTACTCAATCTGGTTTTTTCTTTTTTTGAGAATAATAGACCCCAAAAACTCCGTATGCTAATCATGTCTGATGGTTGCCAAACTACAAAGTCACGAATGTTTAACCTAAAACTATAAACAAAATTGGAAAATTAGGGGAAAAAATTAAAAAATGAATCAAAGTCATTACTCTTGTATTAAAAATCCATCCAGTCACAATCTTTTTGCATGCATTGTCTTTATCCAGCCGCTTTCGTGCGTTTGTTATTACATGTAACTTAATTTTGTTTACTAAAAAAGAGTAAAATAGCGGCCAGCACTTTTAGAATAATGTAAAGGTTTTATTTCTGCATCAGTACATACAATTAATTTTAAATTTACATAAAAAAAATTTACAGCAGAAATTTCTGCTATGTCCTCCGATTCTAAAAATGTTCCCATCACTGCTGCGGCGTTGTATTTCTGGATGGCCATGCTTATCCTTTGCTTGAGAAATGATTTTGCTCTCAGTTCGTTGGTCTTAATCGTAATAATTTTGATAAAATTTTTCACCTCTCTACACCAAGGACCCTATGTCTCCACAGCGAAAGGGATGAAATTGTAATTTTGCTCAATCAACGTTCGGTATTTGTATTCTTTTCGTTTCGCTTCTTCATCAGCTGCTTTGCCTGGCTATCTAGCACTGAATTTGATGTTGCTTGGTGCTAGGGTGTCAGTTACATGTCGCATCCCAGATCAACGTCTGCCCACGAGACCATGGAATTAGTGTCATTCCATCGACTCGCTTCCCATCCTTTCGCACCAGACCGACTGGCTCTAACTTGGCTGGGGTATCAGCGGTAGACAATGTCCTTTTGATTATTTCGTTTAATTCTGCATGGCGGGAGAATCTGCCGCCACTTTTTTTGCAATTAGGTCCGTGAATACCTCTCGCGTCAACAAATCCGCCACAGACGCATGTATGTGGGGTGCAAATTTCCAAACCCAGTCGAAGTCCTACACTTATCCGGAAGACGTTGTTGTGTAGCAATGCACCGATAGCACGTGACGGAAGTACATGTAACCAAGAACTCGATTCTGGTTTTCGTATCGCCAGAATTCTCGCTTTGTCTGTTGTTTCTTCCAATTGTAATTCATTGACTAATCGCTCGATATTAATTTTGTCCCATTGCTTTTGAATCGTAGGCACGCTTGGGATGTTGTTGCCTGGATTCAACAATGTCCATGCACTCAAACCATCTTGATAGTCTGCTACTTCATCTGCTTGTAGTGTAGGTGAACTTAGCATAGAACTGACAAGTGGAAGTACGTCATTTACTTATGATAAAAATGCTGGCAAAGCTAAGTCTTGCACCCTGGGAATTCCTAAGCCACCGAGGTTAGTCAGGAGTAATGCTTCTATCCATATATTGCTGTCGAAATTAGCATTTGTTATGATCTCCAGCGTCGATTTAATACATGCATCGATAGGTTCTATAAATGTGTTGTGCGCCCATACTGGTGATGTCATCAGTAGATATACTAACTTCGGCACCGCAAAACAATTTTGGACATCAGTTTCACGTGACCCATTTTTTTGTCGAATATTCCATCACAAGCGTTCTCTGTAATTGGCGCCCCTAACAATGTCAGCTTATCCACCACTTTAATTCCAGGCGATAATCTCTCGAATCGCTCCACCACACCACTGCACTGTCCACTGCGAGGGGTGGCACACTTCTATGATTCTACACAAAATTTTAGGACGAAATGCTCTTTTACTCATTAAAATCGGTTCAGTCAATCCGGAGATATGAATTAAACTTGCTATTTTGTATGGAAACGCACCCAAATCGAATATTTTTAAATAGTCAATTTGGTAAACCTTTCTTTCTTTCTTACTTTCTTTGTGACAATTTTTGGCAGGATGACCCAGATCTCCTGAACTATGAGAGCTAGAAAGTTGGTTCCAAAGGCGAAGTTGTAGAGAATTAAATTTAAGCGAACACGTGTCAGGGTTTTGAGGAAACCTGGCCCAATCCTGGTATATGGCCACTACCATAATTAGGCAGGATGAATCGAAGGTGTAGAGAATTAAATTTAAGCGAACACGTGTTTCAGGGTTTTGGGGAAATATGGCCCAATCCTGGTATATGGCAACTTTAGGCAGGATAAATCAAATCTCCAGAACTATGAGAGTTAGAAAGTTGATTCCAAAGGTGAAGTTGTAGTGAATTAAAATTAAGCGAACACGTGTTTCATAGTTTTGGGAAAATATGTCCTAATCCCGGGATAACGCCGCTTCCAGAACCCAGAGGGATGATTCATACCTCTAGGACCATGGCAGCTAGAAAGTTGCTTACAAACTTACAAAAGTACTGATATCCGCAAAAAAATCTCTTACAGAGGTGGTGTGACGCAAGTCGTTATTTCTGCTTACAAAAGTTCTGAAATCAGAAAAGGGTGACGCATAAAGCATCTAGGGTAAGACTATTTTCTTCCAGTTACAAAAGTTCTGAAATCAGAGGGGGTGACGCATCAGGCTTCGATTCGCAAAGAAAAGTTTTAAACAAAATTACGTTGAGTTCAAAAAATTGCGTCACAAATGCCAGACCCACCAGCGGAATAATTTTTCAGAACTTTCAGTTTTTACACGCAAAAATTTAAATTTACCCTAAACGATGTGATAAGAAATAAAAGTCAAATTTTTGCAGCGCAAAAACTGAAAGTTCTGAAAAATTATTCCGCTGGTGGGTCTGGCATTTGTGACGCAATTTTTTGAACTCAACGTAATTTTGTTTACAAATTTTCTTTGCGAATCGAAGCTTAATGCGTCACCCCCCTCTGATTTCAGAACTTTTGTAACTGGAAGAAAATAGTTTTACTTTAGATGCTTTATGCGTCAACCTTTTCTGATTTCAGAACTTTTGTAAGCAGAAATAAAGACTTGCGTCACACCACCTCCGTAAGAGGTTTTTTTGCGGATAAATGGAATAAATTAAGTGCGTCACCCCTCGGTCCACTGCCGAGCAGAAAAATAGTTTTCGTTTTGTTTTGATTTATTTGACAGCGCCTACAAAAGGCAACTTAAAGCAAGTAGTCCAGTACGCTTAACTTGTCCGGTTAAACAGCCGATTTGGTTTATACGGTTTATACCCACCATACACGTAATCCCAGTAAACATCATAAAAATTGCAAAATTATTAATAATGGAAATAAATTCACTGGGAAATGCTTGTAAGAAGTGCAGCCACCTTTGTGGAAATAATTCGATTTCGATTTCTAAAATGTCTCTTTTCAAAGTTTCTTTGGAACAAATCGTCACGGCACGTTTTTAGGTGAGGGATATTTTACAGAATTTTTCCATTTATTTGTTAAATGTGTAGTCCAACGTCGGATTGATATTTCCGCGATTGATATCGTGCGTAAAAAGAATCGATTGCAAATAATTTCTACGATTTTAACGATAGTTTTCGTGCAGAATAAAAACTAACCTCAAATTTGTTTTTCCTCGTTTCAGTGTTTACTTGGATTAAAACTTCTCAGCAAAAATGGTGAGTTTTTTAATGTGACACTAGATTGTAAGTGGTTTCGGGCGACTAATGATGACGCTGTTTCCTAATTTGTCAGACAAAGAAACGACGCAATGGAGGACGGTGCAAGCACAACAGAGGACACGTCAAGCCCGTGCGCTGCACCAACTGTGCCCGATGTGTGCCCAAAGACAAGGCCATCAAAAAGTTTGTAATTCGTAATATTGTGGAGGCTGCAGCCGTCCGCGATATAACTGAGGCATCCGTATACAGCTGTAAGTTCATTACTATTCACCGCATATTGTAGCTATCGTGTTGCTAAATAATGTTTCTTTTAGCGTACGTTTTGCCGAAGTTGTACGCGAAACTCCACTATTGCGTATCCTGCGCAATTCACTCCAAGGTGGTGCGAAACAGATCAAAGGAAGCGCGTCGTATCCGCACGCCACCACAGAGAACCTTCCCTCGTGACGTAGCACGCCAACAGGCTCAAGCCAGAAAGTAGATTTTGTTCGAAACAAAATTCAAATAAAAAAGCTCTAAAGAATTGGATTTTTATTCATATGTTGGAAGATTTAGGAGATTATTGCTGCAACATCTGGAAACGATTTCCCTTCGGTGCACAGGAGATGGCCCCGCAACATTTTATAAACTAAATGGTGCAAAAATTCTTTCAGGATCTGACATTTAGGCTGATCTATCTTTAGGAGAATTTCGTGTGTCAGTTTCTTTTAGTCGATTCATTCTTTAAAGTAAAATGGAAGAAAGAGTTCAGCTTAAAACATTACATTTACTCCCAGATGTCAATAAAATGTCAAATCCCATCCAATATCAATGTTCGTTATACAGTCTTCCTTAAAGGACGTACACTTTGAGATCAAAGAGGAGTTCTGGTTGGATGAAACTATCAATACGAACATTTATGGGGAGTGCATTTTCTCTCTGTATTGGAGCTAGGGAATTAATTTCCCATCGATTTTCAAGGAAACGGGAAACCGGGAACTCAATGTACTTTTTTTGCTATTTAGAGAGCACAAAATACTGAAACTATCATCGTTGATATCAAGTGTGTGATTATCATAGGCGCGCGATAGCAATGCGCCCATGACGCTAGTCCACATACGAACAAAAAATTAGGAAACTTTTTTTCGTAGACTGCTAAGTTTTAGCTTCCCCTCCTTGCGACGTACCCCCCGGAAATTATTTTTCCCGGATTCTACGAATAATTCTAAGGCGAAGTGTCTCTTCAATCATTAAAATCGGTCCGGTGGATTCGGAGATATGACCTTAAGAAAATGACCATTTTCAATACAAAAACTCATACGTTAGTTAGGCAGTTAGTTACTGGTTTCCATTGGCACTTGTATAAAAAAAGACTTTTTTGGCTCGTGCTCGAAAACTGCTCGATAATTTTTCTTGTGTAGTTATTTTTCTGGTAGATAATCCAGCCTAGATCAACGATTGGGAAGATCATATTTCGAAAAAATTGGATTTAGGTGGGTGACGGACGACTTTTGTTCTTATATTCCAAAGCAATGGTTAGAAAGAGACCAACTATATCTGCAAGCTCTTCACTCGTCCAAATAACGTTTTCAAAGCTTGTTGTTCAAAAAAACACTCGTGGGTTTGGCTCTTATGACAAAATTGTGTTCTCATGTAATGAATTACTTTCGCAGGGTCCACTGCAATATACTATTAGATGCTCTGGCGTTGTAGTTGAAACATTTATCAGAAGTTTACATCAATGTTTGCTTTCTCCGGTTTTCTTTTTCAGTACGTCGAATATTTTGACGATTTCTTGTGACAGATTTTCGTTCCTTTATCACCGACATTATCGTTGCAATACTTTAGGACCTTAGACAAACCGTCCGTTGTTCATTGATGCGATTCTCTTCAGAGCTTGGAACAACGTTATACACTTACGGAAATATATTTTTGCATCAAATAGGCTTTTGTTGTACTTCTGCGCAGCTTTTCAACACTGCGCAGAAGTACAAAATTCTATTTGATGGCACTATTGATACTACTGATAGTACGTTTTGGTACTATTGCACCCATAGAGATGTACCTAGACAATGTAGAATTATTGATGATTGGACGGCTAACCCTCACGGAAGTCGAATTGTTCGTTCATGATAATATTGTCGGAAGAGATGTGAGCTTTTATTCTCCTTAATATGATTTTTTTAGGAGTTTACTCAAACAGTTCAACAAGTTAGTTGGTCTTTAACTGGACGCCTCAGATAACTCCTTTCCAGGTTTCGGGATAGGGACGACTTTCGCATATTTCCAAACTACTGGAAAATATGATAGTTTCAGGCAAGCTCTGAATACGTACATCATCGAAGTCGTTGCATATTAACGTGCGTACCTAGCCTAAGCTCTAACCGCACGACCCCCATGGGCATGGAATTGAGATATGCCCAATTAACGCGAGTCACCGAAGTGACTCTCCCTATAAACGGCAGCCGGGTAGAACCTCCGTGACCTAGGTAAGGCCCGAGATACTATCATCTTTCTACTGTATTTTCGCCAACCTGGTTGCCCAGGAAGGACTAGGGGTGCAGTCACCCATTTCAAAGCGCAGACTGTTCTGACGCAGTCCACTATATACCACAACCTCCGCGTTGCAGCGTCACTAGGCACCTCAACCAAGTGCTGGAGCCGGATGCGGTCATCTCGCATGGCACACTACACCCGGGGGCCCCCAGCCCCGTGGTACCGAATTTACCCTCGGTAAGGGCTTTCGCGGTAAGGCTCTTAACCAGACCACTTCGGTAGGGATGGGCACCCATCCCAGGCGCCGCTGAACCAGCTCAGGAAACCATGGTGTCGCTACCCACCAGTGGACCAACGGGTCGAAGCAAGCTAAGACCGTAAAATACGTACAGCAATAGGATTACGGCCTTTTTGGGAGCTGTGTCAGCAAGACGTTATTTATCGAATTATCTCCAGGGCTTTTGCCATTCTTTAGCCCACCGATCAGACGAAGGATTTCGCGGGGGGTCGGCAAATAAGATTCAGTGTTGGTAGTTGAGATAATTTATGTTTACTATGGATCTATCGACGGAACTTTCATGCGTAGTTTTCTCCCTCCTTCATCAAATTTCTCAGAAGTTTGACAGAATGTTCAATCGAGTGCGTAGAAGTCAAACTTTTACACATTTTGTTGGGGTCAATAGCTCGTCTGGTCTCGTAACGCTAGAGCTAAAATATGTGCCAAACAGAATAGATGTTGCAAAAAGATTCTAATGTATCTAAGTAAGTGTCGCCTTAACTCTTAAGTGCATGAAATTGCGTCGACACCAAATAGGATTGGAAACTGCCGAAAGGGCAATCTTGAAAATTCCGTCCGAAGAAACGGCGCAAGAAACATCTCTAATCCTTAAAAAAGCCTGAAATAAAAAAAGCTCTTTTGCGGGCTTCTATCCTCCATCCTATCAAATCAGACAAAGTCTCGTGTAATTATTTTCTGGGAAAACTGCTGGAGGCCATGATCCTGAACAGATTAAAGTAAAGAGGGCGAGCACGGAGACCAATTCGGATTTCGAAAAGGGAAGTCAACGATTAATGCTATAAATAAAGTTGTAGACTTTGCCGACAAGGCGCAAAAGGAAAAAAAGACGAGCGCACCGCTTTTGCGCTCTAAGTGACGAGAGACTTTAAAAACGCTTTTAATAACGCAAGTTGGAAGGAGATAGCTGAGGCGATGCATGACATGAGAGTTACTTCGAAGGTCGAGTGCTAACGTACGATACCACACGGAAGGAATGAAAGTCATCACAGCAGGGGTCCACATTGAAACCAACGCTGTGGAATGCGATGATGCAGAGCTGCGGTTGACGCTGCCACGATGTGCGACGACGATTGCTTTTGCCGTCGACCTGGTCCTAATGGTTATCGGTATCTCAAAGTTGGAGGTGGAAGTATTCACGGTGGAAGCGTAGGAAACTGTGGACAGTTGTATGACAACGGCAACCCAGCAGACTGTAATGAACATCGACGGGAACGAGATTACATCTACTCGCCGATTAAAATACCTTGGAGTCATGCTGGATGACCGCAGAAACTTTAAGAGTCATGCGGACTATACTTGCGGAAAGGCAAGGCGATCAAGGAAGAAGGTTTTAGTTGTAGGTCGTCAAAAGACGCAATCCAACACTATCTGGGTCGTTATGGACCAGGTGCCTATGAAGGTTTACTCACCCTTACAAAAAAAAAACGCTGTTGGAGTTACATGACCACTTCATTAACCATCTCAATGTATCCAAATTGAACTTACCGTAAGCTGCTTTATATGATATCTGTGTTGTGTTTTGAGATCTTACACCTTCAGAGCTTCTTGGAACGCCGTTGTGGTTCCGCTTATTGAACCTTTTATTATTGGGCGAAGATGGTCAACCGTTGAGGAAGAGGGACGAAATAATAACATAAGAAACGATGATTTGAGTAGTTTTTTAGTTTTTAGTTTTAGTTTAGTTTAGTTTTAGTTTTTTCGGTAGAACACTTAGCAAGGGTTTGCCGCGTCTAAGCTGCTTCGGTTACGTGAAGAGAATGTGGGAGATCAGTGTTAATAGTTTGTCGGCTGAGAGAGAGATAAGAGGATTGATGGTTTTTTGTTTCCTCAAGACTTTCAAAAATCATTTTTAGCGACTGATGAGGATTTAATTATTTTGTCATTATATGTACAAGTAGTTGGTTTTATTTCTTTGCCGTTGATAGTAAATTGTAGGATATAGTTTTTGTATTATATCGGCAGTGGGAAATTGAAGGATGTTTGTTGGCTTGCGTCTTACCTAACACACAGACACACTTTCGAGCTTTGTGTTAGATAAAACAAAAACAAAAAAATGTGTTTCATTGTCCCGTTGCCGCTATGATCCAAGAACTATATCCAACAATTATATGTAACAAGGACAGAATTTAAATTTCAACACTTTAAACGGTTCGTTTATTCAAATTCATTTTTCTACGCAAAAACCGCCGAAGGAGAAATGGGAAGCAAATCTTCAATATCATTTCAATCAAAATAATCGTCTCGCATATTTTTTTCGAAAATCTTTTTTGCATCACAGAAGCCTTGCTTCGTTTTTCCGAATGAGTTCGGTCCTGACGATGTCGGTGTGTCTCTGCATGAAGAACATTAAGCACTTAACGCGATCGAAAATCACACCACTCTTACCTGCCGATATTTTTCATTCTCATCCTTGCTTCCGGTGGCATTTCTTCGACTTCGTCATCGCTTTCATTACTAAACACTGACGCGACTTTGATTTTTTTGGTAGGTTCTTGTGGTTTTGGTGCTGCTAATTTCATTTGAACCGGCTGAAAGAACTTTTATTAAATTCCAAAAATTAGATGGAAAGCTTCCAAACTACCGCTATTTTTGCTGCTCCGCCAAACGCCATGGACACCTTACCTGTTAATCAAACAAATGAAATAAATTTTGCAATAAATACAAATTTCAATTTACCAATACGTGGTGGAGGCGGGGGTTGAATTGGACCTTCATCATCTGAGTCATCTGTAAAAAAGACATTAAAAGTCTCATGTTGACACACAATCGTCAAGAAAACTCTGTCAAAAAGACATCTCAATGTCATCCCAATAGAATGTGCAAATTATAAATTTCTTCATTGTTTCTCAAAAAAATGTTGACCTGAATTTTCATTTCATATTTGAGTCGGTAAAAGTTCAACCTGAGCCTGACCTGAATAAATTAGGTTGACCAGTAGAACGATTTCAATTCTAGGTCAACCCGAAACCTGATACATATTCAGGGTCAATCTGAGGTGTTGATCAAATATGGGTCAGACGTGAATGGAACCTGAGGCCTGAATGGCTGCTCAAATTGGGTTCCAGGTTGATCTAGTGAATTTGTTGGTTTCAGAGCTTGTTGTCGAAACCAAATTCAACTTAACCTTACCCATAAATATTATGTTGTCCCAATTTTTCAAGGTCAGATTGAGGCTAACTTTTTTCGACCCTAGCTTGAACTGAAAAATTCAGGTCAATTTTTTTTAAGTCAGTTCGATCGAAAACGAGTCATTCCTATACTTACTAGTGGACACTATTGCTTACATCAGTACATAATGTCGATAAAAATGGAGATAAGAAAAACTTGATATTACGCAAATAATAAAGTAGCAAAGTAAATTGATAAATACTCGAAATTTATATGAAAACTATAGTTTCAATTATCTTTATTTTGTGGGGACATTCAGGTCAGGTCGTCACAGCTTACAAAATCAGGTTCAGGTCAACTCAGGTTTCAGGTCAGGTCACAGCATGACTTGACCTGTTCCAAAGTTCACCTGTCACTAAGTTTGCCGTTTTTAGACCCTGACGAAGAACGAAGTGCTCCGAAAAGAGGTCTATTGCAGGGCCGTAAATTTGGTAATTGATTCCCAAAAATTCTCTAAAATTCGCAATTTTGAGGGAATTTTGAGGAACTAATTCGCAAATATTAGGCGCTGCTCTATTGTGCTTAACTTGTAGAATTTGGACCCGGGCGTTAGTGGGTGTTTCGGTCTAAATAAAAGAAATCTGCAAAAATATCCGACCGTCTGTCAACACGATAACTCGAGTAAAACTTGACAGAGAAGTTACAGTCGAAAAGATGGACAAAAACGCGGTTTTTTTATACATCGTTACATGACTACATCATAATTTGTGGCTTTTCTTCATAAACATTCCTTTTGTTTGAGGTTTTTGTGCAGTGTTGCAGAGAAAATAAAGCGCAGTTTTTTGTCTGTAAAGTTATGGTTAAGAGCCTTAAGTCTCTAGGTCAGTTCTAAGTTCGATCCAGCCTAAATTTTTTTTTTTTTGCAATTCACCGACAAAAAGCTCGCTTTTTCATGCGTCATTTCGCTGTCACAAAGGTCGCTTTGCGCACTAGTGCGATAAATTTGTTCGTACTAGTGTTTTTCACGCACTTTACACCAATTCTACGCACAAGTGCGTAAAAGCTGTTTTTACGCTCAACTGCAAAAAAATAATTGATATTTCGACAAATTTTATCAAGTGGGAACACGCAGGGAAAAGCTCGTTTTTAGACCCGTACGACGAGCGAAGTTCTTAGAAAAGAGGTCTTATGTGTTTACCACGACGTTTGTAATCACCCCAATTTCGACCCAGGAGCTTCGATTATGGCCCTTAGATGACGAATCAACAATAAAAAAAAATGTCCGTACGTCTGCGGGGGATTGCGTCACAGAGAGTGCACACGACGCACACCGAGCATATCTACGAGATGCAATTCATTCGATCCACGGCTACGAACCAACAACATTTGTTAAGATTAGATTATTAAGAGAATACAGATTTTTGTTATAAGTGAAAGTCAGTCTTTCTATGACCAAAGTCGTCACGTCGGGGTCACCAGTTGTGGGTGTCTGTACCGTGACGACTTTGGTTATAGAAAGACTGACTTTTACTTATAACAAAAATCTATATTCTCTTAATAATCTAATCTTAACAAATGTTGTTGGCTCGTAGCCGTGGATCGAATGAATTGCATCTCGATTTCGTGTCGTAGATATGCTCGGTGTGTGTCGTGTGCACTCTCTGTGACGCAATCCCCCGCACGTCCGTCCGTCCGTCTGTCAACACGATAACTCTAGTAAATCTCAACCGATTTTCAAAAACTTTTTTTCCCTGAAAGGTAATTGAAAAATCTTTTATGGGATTGAATGTAGGCCGAGCTAGGACCGTTTAAGTGGTTTTTGGTCTTTTGTACATAACTCGAGTAAATCTTTTCCGATTTTCATAATTTTTGTTTTGTTTGAAAGACATAGGCATGCCTGACATTTTATGGAAGAAAACGGTTCAATTTTGGGCTTTTAGACTCAGCCATGGCCCTAAAACTGAATACATACTAAGACCCAACGTGTTTTTTCTACAGAAATCAAGTAAATCTTATCAGAAAATTGATTATAAGAATGAATTTAGGCGGAATCGGTGCAAAACTTTCGAAGTTATGGTCGAAAAAGTGGTAAAAAACCTGGTTTTTTAAAAGTTGGTGAACTTTTTCACTTATATCTCTTTGAAATTAGGACGGAAATCACTCTTGAATATTTAAAATAAAAGATATGGACATCAAAAAATCACGAAAATGAAATTAGTCAAAATCTGTTGGGTGGTTCGGGCTGTAGAGTCCTCAGTGTGGGTCCAATTCAAGCAACGCGATCCTACACGATATTTGGTGGTTTTTTGTGAATATGTCTTTAATGAAGAGGCTTTTTGTGCAGTTTTGCAGAGGAAAAAGAGGCGAACTTTTTTGTTAGTGGAAGTATGGATCAGAGGCCTCTCCTAAGTGGTCTAGGTCGGTTCTAAGATCGGGTCTGGTGCAATTTTTAGACCCATACGAAAACAAATTTGGGCGAGGTGACTGTGCTAAGGGCTCAAGTGGGGCTTAGGTCGGCCGTCCCTAACCAAAGAAATTTTTTTTTTATGTTGCAGAGCAAATTGAGGGAAACATCTTTGCCTATGGAATTATGTGTCCGAGGCCTCTACTAAGGGCCCTAAAAAAATGGTTTTTTGCTATGTTGTAGAGAAAATTGAGAAGAACATTTTTCCTTATTTGGGGGTCAATTTTTTGCTTTCGGACGGGGTTTTCAACATTGCCCTCTCGGCAATTTCCAACACAATTTAATGTGGACGTAAGGTAGGATTTACTTA
This sequence comes from Pseudolycoriella hygida, assembly GCA_029228625.1. Lineage (NCBI taxonomy): Eukaryota > Metazoa > Arthropoda > Insecta > Diptera > Sciaridae > Pseudolycoriella > Pseudolycoriella hygida. The sequence continues at coordinate 26,047,991 of CM055403.1, read as the reverse complement.
AATACGTTCGAGTCTTTTCGTAACATCAACTCTGTTTGCCGCATCTATTCTGATACGTACGGGTCCCTTCATATGTTTTACCTGTGAATTGGAAAAAACGTGGTTTGCTACACGTTACGTATGCTGGTAATTTAACGCACACGATGTGTTGTAGAACTCGCTTTCGGCTCATGTCGGCAACCTCACATCTAGTGCGTTAAACTACCTTCATGCGAAACTTGTATCAAAATAGTAATTTTTGATAAAAGTTACGCATGAAGGTAGTTTAACGCACTAGATTTGAGATTGCCGATACGAGCCGAAGGCGAGTTCGGCAACACATCGTTTGCGTTAAACTACCATCATACGTAACGTGTATCAAACAACGTTTTTTGCAATTCATCGACAAAAATGAGATTTTCTGTTAATATAAAAATTCAATTCAAGTAGTGCGTAAAATACCTTCATCGCACTAGTGCGTAAAAAATCGTCATCGCACTAGTAGTAGTGCGTAAAAAAACCGTCTAGTGCGGCAAAATGACTTCATGCGCCACCGAAATGACGCACGAAAAAGCGAGTTTTCATCGGTGAATTGCAAAAACTAATATTTTTATGACAATTATTTCGAAAACTTCGGGGGTTTCGCAGAGATTTGGAAGCATTTTTTACGTCGTTGCTTCGGGCGGGTTTTTCAATATTGCGCTTTCGGCAATTACCAATCTAAAATGTGGACGTAATTTCATTCACTTAAGAGTAAAGTTATATTTGCTTAGATATGTTCGAGTTATTCTTTCACATCTTATTCTGTTCCGTACGGGTCTTTTGGGTATGTTACAAGGACGTGTGTGGCTTGAAAATATATGTTCTCGAGAAGATTTATGGCGTCCACTGTTATGACAGCATGTTATGACAATCGGGATTTGATTCATGATCTGAAACTATCCATGACTTTCTTACATTGGATAAGTCCCATAATAGCCACACATTCGAAACAATTGTAAAGTATGTGTGTCGAACACATTTGGGTCATGCCAGCGTTCCTTACATTAGATTTGACTTTCTTTCGCATATGTCTTGAAAATTATGTAGGTGTCCAAAAACTATGCAAGAGATCTATTTTGTCTGGTTCGTCCCTTCCAACAATATTGTGGAACAAACAAATTTTGTAGCTGCTGTAGTTTATGAGACACAGCTAGTGTAATGTAGGTAGAGGTGAGCGGGTTGCCCGAAATTCGAAAAAAAAGCCCGCCCGAACCCGAACCCGAACTACTTTTCACGGGTTTGGGTTTGGGGCTTTCGGGTCTAGAAAATCCCGGTCGGTCGGGTTTCGGGTTTTAAAATTGCCGGTCGGGCAGGTTTCGGGTGTACTTTTTATCGGGTTCGATAATGCTGCAAAAAAAATTCTTGAAAATGATGCACCCTAGAATATTCAAATCACATCGACTACAAAACAATGATGTATTAGAGGTGAGCGGGTTGCCCGAAATTCGAAAAAAAAGACCGCCCGAACCCGACCCGACCAGAACCCGAACTACTTTTCACGGGTTTGGGTTTCCTCCAGCGTTTTCCGGGCGGTCGGGCTTCCAAAAAAGGTCGGCCCGCACACCTCTAAATGTAGGAAACTTTGGAATGGCCCATCATGTCAATTGCTCAAAATCCGGATCTCTGGGTCTGTTAAAAATGGCTACCAACCACGAAATTAGACTTGTTCAGGCAACGAAAGCGTCCGGCTGTGCATGTAAAGCTTTCTTGAAGTGTTACACAATTGAAAGCTTTGTAATATTTTGAAGAATGCAATGAATAATTGAATAACACGAAAATATTGAACGAGAAATGTGTGCTAAGCTTTCATTACAGAAAAAGTGAATTCCTTACCTTCAGATCTTTTATGCTTCGATAATCTGCTCGACTCGTAGCGGTTTTTATCACTGGAACTTTGTCTATATCGTCTGTCAACGGGCGATCGTGATCTTGACCGTCGTTCGTATCTGCTCCGATTATAGTTAGAGCCTGGATAATGTGACAAACTGGCAAAATTAAGAACTAATTTCAATATTTTGGCTTATAAACAAAAATAATGATATTCCCAAGGATCAGGCGAGTAACCATTTTCTGTGTTTCAATCACCATATCCATATGCGATTGAGGTTTTCACGACATTTCTTCATATTTTCTTCATAAACAAAAGTCATAAAAGTTGAAGAAAGAAATTCTTCGTTCAGTTGACGACGAAAGCATTGAAAAATCGAATGCTACCGATTTTACTCAGCCGACAATAAAACAATTAAATTAAGTTAAATCTAACATTATACTTGATAGTTTTGTGTTACATACCTTTGGCATCGAGATCTTCAGTCCGTTTGTTGCTCATTATCAGAAAAACGCTTCCGTTGTGTTTTTAGCGAAGGAAAATAATTATGAAATTGCCTTCGCGAATTCAGCTGTCACCTCACATTTACTTGACGGTTTTCAAGTTAACCAACAACAACACAACCATGATGGCCACAAGTTTCCCAAATATAAGCCGCCTCTTGTCGTTCAATTTGAATTTTCGGCGGAATTTGTCAATACTTGGACCTCTGTGTTCAACGCGAAAGAAAAAATTACAAACCGATATTACCAGCGGGCCTGGATTGAAGGAGTTTTTGGTTGCCGGAAAGAACATACCCAAAATTGAATTGGACAACTCCATACCATATTTGAAATCAAGTCAGTTCAATGGAAATGGTCGTAGAGTCTTCTTCGAAATTTATGGCTGCCAAATGAATTCCAACGATGCAGAAGTTGTTTACTCGGTTCTCAAATCGTCTGGTTACACCAAGGCGGATAGAATTGAAGAAGCAGATGTGGTGCTTTTGGTAACTTGTTCTATACGAGATCGTGCCGAGACGAAGGTAATGGAAATTTCATTGGTAATTTTGTCTTCGGATTAAGGAATATTGTATTTGGTGAAGCATGACTCCTAATTTATTTAGATTCCTTCTTCCCCTCCTAATTCAGTGGTTACTTTTTAGACCAATACCACCAGTACAAAGAAAACTGGCCTGATGCGTTTATCGCGACATCTTTCGTTGGTCTTTTGTTACATAACTCGAATAAATCGTATCCGACAGCCAATAATTTATGAAAGAAAACTTTCCGAGTTCGGTACCTTGTACTTACCTAATGCCCCCAAAATGAGCGACGTCTAGCGCCCTACGTGTTTGTCCATGTAAATAGCGTAAATTCCGAGGGGTTATCCACTTCATTTTTATTGGTACAGGCTGATCGAATTTTTGGAATTATTGGAATTTCGATGGAATTTTTGGTGTTTTTGGAATTTCCGGAATCTCGATGAAATTTTTGAAATTTTGATGGAATTTCTGTGGAGTTTTTGGAATTTATGTAGAATTTTTGGAATTTCTGGAATTTCCGTAGAATTCCTGGAATTTTCGGAACGTCTGAATTTTGAAAATTTTGTGGAATTTTGGAATTTTTGGAATTTTTGTTGTTTTTCGAATTTCCGGAATTTCTGAACTCCGGAATTTCGATGAAATTTTTGAAATTTTGATGGAATTTCTGTGGAATTTTTGGAACGTTTGAATTTCGGAAATTTTGTGGAATTTTTGGAATTGCGATGGAATTTTTGGAAATTCGATGAAATTTTTGGAATTTTTTGATGGAATTGGAATTTTTGGTACAAATTTTTGACCAGTGACAGATAATCGAAGGACAAATTTGGGTCCAGTGCTTTTCCTTAGGGTACTGGGTGGACCAAAAAGTCAGTCTTCGCCTTCGGTTTGACTCCTAGCCCAAAAAATGTTGTTTGCTATGTTGCACAGAATTTCCTTCCGAAGGGGTTAACAACTAGGCAAAGCCGTGTGACAGCAATCACCCATTTCCTCCGAACTTCCTTCGCATTTACCCGAAATTTAGTATATTTTGTCTGAGAATTTGATAGGCATTTACACCCGATCTCGTGACAGCATTTACCCGAGTCGTCTACCTCTCGGTGGAAGTATGGGTCGGAAGTTTCTGTTTGAGGCCCGGCATCAGATAGAGGAATTGGGGTTGAAAAGTTGTTTACATTCATCTTCATTCCTTGCGACGAATATGGGCTTTACGTAGAATCGTATGGGTCCACGTGGGTAACGGGGAAGTTCGCGCCAGCGCGATTCACAATACAACATTTTCCTTATACGAAATGACATATTGTGAATGACGCTGCCGCGAAGTTCCACATCTAATGCCACGCAAGAATTCTTAGCAGCCTCCACCAGGCATATGATTTGAATCCTACTTCCCTTTTGGCATTCTAAAGCAACTTCCGGCGTATACGACGTTTATTTGTCTTCATTCAAATTTTTCTGGATTCCGCAATTGATCTTGGTTTTGTAACTTCGAAATTTGGGTTTCCTACCTCCGAAGCTAATTTTCAAAATGAAAAAAACATTTTTCTCAATTAGATTTGGCATCGTTTGGATCATTTGACGGCAATTAAGAGAAAAAGATCCTCGAAAAAAGGACCATTTCAAATTGGCATTCTCGGATGCATGGCGGAAAGGCTGAAAACGAAATTGTTGGAAAAGGAACAACTAGTTGATATTGGTGAGATACACATCTTTTATTTCCATGATTTTTAGTATTTACCTGAAGTGCTGTGCGGGAGCTCGGTTTTTGTACTTAAAGAAACTGTTGCGATAAAACAGGCCGGACTTGTCATACTAGGATATTGGGATATTCCCGATGGGCCTTTTGCCTTAGTCGGAAGTAGACCCGATGGGCCTCTTGAGATTTTAACGAATTTATCAATGTATTTTTTGGTCACACATTTTATTATTGTTAGAAGAACATTATGTCCCGACGTTTTAATGTAATTCGAGAATTTTGAAAGCGAAATTATGGGAAATTATATCACAACAAAAACCCTCTTCCAAAACAGCTGATATCAATTTGGGTGACGCTTGCAGCTTCGGAACGCAAAAAATTCTTTTGAAATATTTTCGCATTTGATTAAAGAGGTGCCTCACAAATGCGGGACCTTCACAATGTAGGCTCAGTGGTTTTTGGTCTTTTGTACACAACTCGAGTAAATCTTTTCCGATTTTCATAAATTTTTTTTGTTTGAAAGGCCTGGGCATGACCGACAACTTATGGAAGAAACGTTTCTGATTTTGAGCCTTTAAACTTAGCTGGGGCACTAAAAACGAGTCTCTTCTAGGACCCTACATTTTTTTTTGTACATAACTCGAGTTGAAATCTCTTCCGATTTTCAAAAAAAAGTTTTTAATTGAAAGGTCTAGGAATGTCTCACATTTTATGGAAGAAAGGTTTTTGATTAGAGGCTCTTGGACTCAGCCAGGACCCTGAAACTAGGCCCAACGTGTTTGTTTACACAAAACGGGCCAATCCCAACCGATTTTGTTGATTCTTTTTCTATTGGAGAGGTAGCAGTGTACCGAATTATATTCATAAACAAATTTGGGACTGTGCTTAGGGCTGAAGTGGGCCTCAGGTCGGTCCTAAGGTCGGCCCTAACCAAAAAAATATTTTTTTGTCATATTGCAGAGCAGATTGAGGGAAACATTTTTGTCTATGGAAGTATCCGTCAAAGGCATTTCCTTATGTTCCTAGCTCGGTCCTAAGGTCTGCCCTTAACAAAAAAAATTGTTTTTTGCTATGCTGTAGACAAAATTGAGGCGAACATTTCTATCTATTTGGAGATCAATTTGGTTGTTTTCGTTCTTTTACAACGTTTCTTCGGACGGATTTTCCAATATTACCCTCTCGGCAATTTCCAACACAATTTAATGTGGAGGTAATTTCAAACACTTAAGAGTTAAGGCAATATTTACTTAGATACGTTCTAATCTTTTCGTAACATCAACTCTGTTTGCCACATCTATTCTGATACGTACGGGTCCCTTGCATATGTTTTTTAATTGAATGTGAAAATATTTCAAATGAATTTTTTGCGTTCCGAAACTTTAAACGTCTCCCAGAATTGGTATCAGTTGTTTTGGAAGAAGGGACGAGGACTTGTTGTCGTGATATCAGTTCAGTAGAATTTTTTTCGAGCCGTCGGCGCCGCCAAACCAAAACACGGCGGCTACTACTTTCATGGACGAAAATGATCCCCTCAGTTTACTCTACAACATATCAAAAGAGTTTTTTTGAGCTCCACTACACACCCAACTCAACAACTTTCTCTTTGACACCAGACCTCTATCTCAAATACCCAACCTTTGTCTCATACAAAATGTGCTACCATACACATTACACACACAAACACATACATATGGGTGTTATATGGCGCCTCACTCGAAGATCCCTGCAAAATTTCAAGAAATGTCATCGAGCCGTTTTCGCCCGAGAGCCGAAAAAGTCGTTTCTCATACAATTGGCCCTGGAACTAACTAACGTAAGATGTTTTCATTAACTTTGGCAGTGAGAATGCACTTTTTGTATTGAAAATGATCATTTTCTTAAGGTCAAAACTCCGGAATGAGTGAAAAGACACTTCGACTTAGAATTTTCCGTATAATCCGGGAAAAACTTAGCAGTCTACCAAAAAAAATTTTTGTTCGTATGTGGACTTGCGTCACGGGCGCATCACTACCGCGTGCCCGTGATTATTGAAATTAGGTCTGAATGAAAAATTAGCACCACGACTGGGACCCGAACCCAGAATCTTCACCTTTCCAAGGATCGGTTTTGAATTTTTATTTTGATTCGGGCTCGGTTCAGGTGTCATTTGGAAAAAGGGGTCATCAAACAATACATATAAGAACTATACAGAAAGGAGGTTTTTTCATAAAGTTTGTAAAGGAGAGAGATAAGTTGAAATATTCTATTTATTTATTCGAGAACGGGTGTGTTAGGTATTCGCACAAAGAGTTACGAAATAGTTGGTCATTCGTATTCGTTTGTATGTGTCGAGTTAATGAAGTCGGGCAATCTTGTATGACTGTCTGATTGCAACGGATCCAAAATAGCTTCTTTGGCTTCAACCACGCATCATAATCCGGGCCATACAACTAAATTTTTCATGATAATGCTAACATGGTGAAATTTGTACATGTATACCGACTCAAAAACAAAATATTTCATTCATGAGTCATGATTTTAACATGTGAAAATTTCGCCATTTTGGCATCATACAGGAACGGAAAAGTGAAAACCGATACGAATTTATCATACAAATCAGAAACTTGTCGGTTTTCACTTTTCCGTTCCTGTACTAAAAAATTGAGTTGAAAAAGTGTTCTTGGTCCGGATTTTTAAACAAAAGTTGTTGAAATCTTTTTAAGTAAAAGCTCTCCAGATTCGAAAGTAAAATACGACAAGATTTTTTCTTAGAGGGACCGAATCCTTAGATTGTGTGCAACTTATCATTTTATCAGCTGGTCTACAAATACATTGAAAATGAGCTGCGTCGTAAGCATGAAATAATCTTCAAAACAACAAAACGCAGTTAACGTCATCTACCGTCAATTCTTGTCGTGTTTTTGTGGGACTTTTCAAAACGAATGAATAACAGTTGTTATGAAACATAATACGAATCAATTATTTTGTACGTAAAATTTGCAGCGCAGAAACCTTTTCTTTGCAAAATAAATAATTTTGCTAAAATATGGAAAGTTTTACACTGACCTGAACTCAATGTATTCATTCGTTTTGAAAAGACCCGCCAAAACTGGAAATGGATTTCATGACAAGAATCGAACGTAGATGACGTTAGCGGCGTTTTCTTGTTAAGAAAAAAAAATTTTTACGCTTATGACGCTGTTCATTTTCAATGTATTTGCAGACCAGCTGGTAAAATGAAAAGTTGCACAATCTAAGGATTCGGTCACTGTACAGAATAAAAAATTCTTCTTTTTAGCATTTGCAATTTTTGATAAAATTATATGGCCTGGCACTAGCTCCTATTTTTGAGAAACAGATTTTTCGAATTTTCTGAAAATTTCCTGAAATAATCGGAAATTTCCATAAAGACCTTTCGGGAAGTTTTAGAAAAATTCTGGAAGTTTTCAGGAAATTTGCACGAAATTTGGTAAATTGTCACGAAATTTGGTAAATTTTCGGGAAATTTTAGAGAAACTCTGGAAATTTTAGAGAAATTCTGGAAATTTTAAAGAAATTCTGGAAATTTTCAGGAATTTGAAAAATGTTTAGAAAATTCGTTGAAGCAGAAAATTTTCAAGAAATTTGGTAAACTCAGTAAATTTTCAGAAAATTCGGGAAATCGATTTCCCAAAAACAGGCATTGCTGCAGAATGCTTTCATAGCCAACATTTACGTAGAATATCGAATACATTCATGATAAGCGAATAAAAATGTTAAAGTTTCTTTAAAACACGTATAAGTTTCATTATGGAACAAATTACATAGAAAACGCGAAATACGGCACAATTGAGAAAATCTATTAATCTATTTACGAATTAAACGTTAAGAAACGTTATTGAGTCGCAATAAACGCTTTTTCTTATTTTAAATTGTACCAAATGAATTTTATTTTGCCAACTAGTTTCGTTCGCTAAGCAAACATTATCAAGGCTCTTTAACGACTGATAACATACAAATTAAAATTACATAAAATCCGATTGCACTACTACCAAAGTCTTAATAAATCAAACATATAAGAACAATACAAATAATGCAAGTGATGTACAATCTTCGTCATAAGTTCGAGCTCACTAATAAAAAATTCGTTGGTTCGAACTGAATATATGCTTCCCAACTGCCGTCTTATTCTTCCAAATTGCTGATTTGACGTGCTCATTGAAACGAATAAACAGCTGCCGGATGGTCATACCATAATAAAATCGGCCGCAATGCGAGCACTGAATTCGATAAATATCCGGCTTATGCAGGTAAAGAAAGGCGTCTTTGGTCGATCCTAAGGGGTCTTTGAGAGAACCTTCATTGCGATGTGCCAATTCCATGCTCATCTCCCTGTAGACCGGCTTCAACTGTCTCGAAATCGTCAGTTTCACTTCCGGTGGTTCCTTGAAAAACGTTAATATTTCGTTGAAAAGCTTTTTCTGGCGATGTTTATTGATGATGTCTTTGTTGGTTTTATTTTGGAAACCGTTCTCTTTGCCGATTCGCAGTATTTTGGCCGTTTCGTCTCGATTTTTTCGTCCGAAAGGGGCAAACTAAACATGTGATGTGTCATCGAATGGTAGGCTGCGACTTTATGTTTCATTTCGTGACTCGAATCGCTTGTGATAAGACGGATTGTGTGTGTCGGTTTTCGGTAGACATTGACAGCTACTTTCCCTTCAACGATCTCACACTCCGTGTTGAGGAAAGCAATTTTTCCGGCTTTCTGTCGTCCTACTGTGAATCTGACAGCTCATCTCTTTATTTCGTCCATTTTTTCCTCCAACATCTTTTTGAAAGGAACAAACTTTCTACGATTTTGTATCACAAAGATGTCATCAATGTACCGGCGATAAAATCTCGGGAACAACGGGTGCTTCCCGACACTCATTTCCACATGGCACATAAATATTTCCGCTATAAAACATGAGAGGGAGTTGCCAATGTTGGTTCCTTCAGCTTAGAATGTTAAAGTTATAATATGTTGGCGGTAATATTTACGGTTAAACAAAACAAACCGAAAGACACACTCCGGACATATAGCAGAATCATGAAATAAATAAGTTGGATTTCTTACTCTCTTTCAGTTGCTGGACCTGATAGCTACAAAGATCTTCCTCGGCTTCTATCACTTACCAAGAATGGACAAAGTGCTGTAAATACCTTACTCTCTTTGGACGAAACATATGCTGATGTGATGCCTGTACGATTGAACGAAGGATCTGTTACAGCCTACGTGTATGTTGAGTCTAATTGATTAAAGTAAATCGTTTTATTTTGTCTTTTTTACTTCAGCACAATTATGAGGGGCTGCGACAACATGTGCTCGTATTGCATTGTGCCATTTACGAGAGGTAGGGAACGATCCAGACCAATAAGCTCCATAGAAAATGAGGTGAAAGTCTTAGCCGAACAAGGAATAAAGGAAATAACTCTTTTAGGTAGTTTTCCGGTCGAAATCATTGAATAGAGAAAGTTTTGACGAAAAAATTTTTTCAGGTCAAAATGTCAATAGTTATTGTGACCTCACTTCCGATCCAGACCGTACCAAAAATTCACCAATCGTCACCGGCTTTAAGACTGTCTATAAACCGAAAGTGGGTGGTGTTCGGTTCGCTGAACTCTTAGGTGCTTAGTGTAATTTTTAAATGAAAATTTTTATAAGAACAAAAACTCTTTAGAAACGGTTGCCAAAGCTGCACCAAAAACAAGGATCCGATTCACATCGCCGCACCCAAAAGATTTTCCCAATGAGACACTGCAGGTTATTAAAAACCATCCGAATGTATGCAAAAGTATCCATTTACCAGCCCAATCCGGTAACAATGGGGTTTTGGAGAGAATGCGACGAGGATATACAAGAGAAGCATACATGGAATTGGTGAACAATATAAGACAGACTTTACCGGAAGTATCTTTGTCAAGTGATTTTATTTGTGGATTTTGTGGCGAAACAGATGAAGAATTTGCCGATACACTGTCCTTGATGGAAACAGTCAAATATAATGTGGCGTATTTGTTCGCTTACAGCATGAGAGAAAAAACCACCGCACACAGGCGATATAGCGACGATGTGCCCGATGAGGTAAAGCTAATGCGTTTGCAAGCAATGGTCCAAATATATCGAGATGGAGCCGCTGAAAGAAATGCAATGTTTGTTGGAAAACATCAGCAAATTCTAATTGAAGGGGTCAGTTCTATCTTTTGTTATGTTACTCAACGTTACTCTTATACTTCCCAACTTGTCATCTTCATAGCTTTTTGCTTTGTACATTTTCTTTAATTTTATCAACATTATTTTCAGGTGAGCAAAAAATCGCCGAAAGATTTGTATGGTAGAAATGATGCGAATATCAAAATTATCATCCCATCAACAGAAATACCTACGTGTCCCGACGATGTGTCAACTAGGAAAGGAATAAAACCCGGCGATTTGGTTATGGTGAATGTGACCGAATCTAATTCTCAAGTTCTGAAAGGTGAAGCGCTTTACCACTGCGAGGAGCTGATTTAAATTTAGAAGGACGTTATTTATTCGGATTTTCAACTGAAAAGTGACACAATCCGGTTTGTGGCGAATTTTGCAGAGAAAAATTTCCGTGCCACTCAAATCACATTTAGCAGAAAGGATGAACAATTTGTTTCATATCCGTCAGTTATGTTAATAAAAACGATTGAAAATAATTTCGTTTTTTAATCAGGAACTAATATCTAGTTTATTGGACCCGGGAAATGCGGTAAAATACCTTCTATCACACTTTATACATTTAGCAGCACAATTCCACAGAAATCGATTCGAATAATCGATAAAAAAACATTTTTTCTTTTGCACGAACTTTAAATATCCTTCTTCAGCGCCTACCGCGTATATGTCCAACGTGCAGTCACTTGATGCGAAACCAAAACTCAAATATTCAAATACCAAAATCACAGATCATTAAAACTCGTAGAAAATTTTCATACGCTTTCTGTAAACTCATCGTGTTTTGAAACAAAACAAAACAGACGAAAAAAAAAAACAAAACAAAGCAGTGTTCCAGCAATGGGCTACGACTATGACTTTTTTTATATTTTTGTGTGATTCTATCTGTTATGTAAATCTCAAATCCGAAATCAAAATAAGGAAAGTTTCTGGGTTGACAGTTAGAGAAAGTGTTCATTGTAATTAGGGAATCCAACCGGTAAATAAAAAACCGGTAAAAACCGGTAATACCGTTTAATGGTAAATAGAATTTCATTTACCGGTTTACCGTAATACTTTCTTAACCAAAAAAATTCGCTAAATTATCTAATACTTTTAACTTTGGAGAGTTTTTTAATGTATCAAATTTAATAAAAACGAAAATGACGCCGCGCCGCTTGCCTTCAAACTACGAAAGAATGCGGAGAACAAACTCAAAAAATCTTGTTTAAAAAAGTGTTTTCTATATTTTCTGTAGTATTTACTCATCACACATTGTCTGAAAGATGCCGAATCGCCTGACATATCTTTTCGCAGCATCAACATTATATTTAAAATGTAACGAGTCTGAGTTGAACTTCTCATACCGTTCACGATAAGCTTCTAAGCAAAGTTGCTTCTTACACCGTTTGAGAAGGTACTTCTTACATCGAGATGTCACGTCTAATTTTCCGTTTCCGTTTGTGTTCATTTGCTAACTAGAAATTTGCAATATGAAATGTTTAAAAAAATGTCTAGGCTTTTAAAGCGAATTGGGACTTTATTTTTACTATATTTAATACCAGCAGCATAGCAAAAATGTTTATCACATCGGGGTCTATAACATGCCCATTATAGCCCTGAAAGCAGGACTATAATCGGCATATTATAGTCGAGTTTCATATGTTGAATAAGGACTATAACGTAAGCATTACATGCAAATCAAATGTTTCTTATGTCGATGGAAAATAGCAAATCAAACTCACATCGCCTTTTTTCAAGCATGCTCAACTTCACAAACGTTTATTTGTTGTTTAAAACATTTTATTGTGTTGAATTAGGATTT